>SJYW01041611.1:771820-842581 GCA_006410735.1 Raphicerus campestris | reverse complement strand
TGTGAGGACTGGGGAGTAACTGTGGAGGAAGCTCCTTTCTCTTTGTAAAGCAATTATCATCACTTTATCCAAATCTTCCAAATAGTCTTTGGTCTACACTTTTAGTATGAAAGCCCCACAAGATGTGCACCTCTGGTGCAGCTACAGACATACAACACAAGCTCCACAGCAGCCAAACACAACAGGAAGAGAGCACAAAACTTAGGTGAACTGAAGTTACAAGATAAAGCAAAATCCAATTTTGGAAAGCAAAAATTAAAAGATTAAGGATCCCAAAATATTCTTAGCCCTAATGAGCTTTCATTGGACTCAAGTCATTTTGGAGGGAGGCATTCACAATATGACCCCATTAACCCAGCTTAGGAATTCTTGGGAGCCATGAGCAGCCGTACCAGGCGCTCCGACAATAAATGTTAATCAGTTTGTGATTTGAAAACTCTAAAATTTTGGCCTTAATTTCGCTCTAAAGTCACCAGGCTTTTGAAAGGCACCCTCTGTGTTGCCCTCATATTTTAAACTGTTTTCAGTATGGTTTATGTTGATATGCTTTGATATCAGACAAAGGTCAGTTTTTCTGGCACCAAAGCAAATCTGCGTTTGGTTCATGTATATGGAGAGAGTCTCTGAAGAGGGTCCAAAGGCACTCTCCACATCTGTCTAAGGAGGCCCAAAGTAGAAGCAGTGGAGTTGGTGCTCAGGGCACAGAGCGGGTCTCAGAGGATCCTTGTGAAAGACTAGGTAAAAGATGACAAAGGGAACTTCCCTGGCAGTCCAGTGGTTAAAAGCCTGCCCAGTCAATGAGGGGTACACAGGTTCGAGCTCTGGTCTAGAAAGATTCCACGTGACGCAGGGCAACTAAGCCCGTGCTCTGCGAAATGAGAAGCCCAAGCACCTAGAGAGGAGCCCCCCACTCACCACAACGAGACAGCCTGTGTGCAGCAACGAAGACCCAAAGCAGCCAAAGATAAATAAGTTTTAAGAAATGACAAGCGGGAGAAGTGCAAGGAGAGAAGGAAATGGGTCTGACTGCTTTCTGTCCTGCACCATAGAGTCAATGGAGACTACTGGGAGGGAACATTAGACTCGGGTGAAGAGTGGGATTAGAGCAAAGGGTGGAAAGGAAAAGGCAGACAACCAGTATGTTTCATTCGTAACAAGAAACATAAATAAAAATAAATCAAAGACTTACAGGAGATTAAAGATTAATCAGAATAATCTGGTGACTTTAATTAGAAGATCGAAGTCCTCTGCAAACCTAATGTCATGTGTTGTTACTAAAAGCAAAGACCAGTATGGTACAGTATTACTCCAGAGGAACTAAAGGAAGATCCTGAGGGCTGCTTCAGCCACATTCATTTTATGAACAAGTATCTCCTTCACATCAACCTTCAGGGAGGTACTGCCACCACAACATACACGGTTCCTTACTAAGTTTGAAAAGTGACTTAAAGTTCGGGCACCAGAAAGATACCCCAACAACACATGTCTAAACTACAACTGCAGGTTAACATGACTAAAGAAGTTATATTATAAGAAGCTGTGTGATGTCTTTGCTGGCACAGAGGTGGCCTTGGTTCCTCACCAGATGGTGGAATCACCCTCTGAGCCACCCATGGAGAAGCTTCCATTCTGCTGAATTACAAGAACCCAGGCTCCCTTCAGGACTGCAAGCTGAGCAGCACGGGGCAGACTCTCTGGCAGTGGAGGAGGAACGTTGCCAGCAGTAGCCTCAGTATCGAATCTGGCACCTGAATGATACCCTCCTCTCAACCGGCACTAAGCCACGGGACTATGGAACCTAAAGGGCCAACAGACACAGACTAGGCCACAGGCAGATATCATGAGGTGCCTGGAAAAGCAGCGCACACAGTGGGGACTGTGCAGCCCCTGGTCCATAAAGGTCAGAGGACAGACCTCGCAGCAGGCAGGTCAGGCAGTCAGACCAACCAAGCAAGTTCTCTGCTGTGCACCCCAGGAGCTGAGCCCAGCTGAAGTCACAGGACCATATGTACTGCAGGCTCCATTTTGGGGGATGAGGTTTCTAAACATTCCCCCTAACTTCAGAGGCTCATTTTTATTGTCTCTACTTTCTCTCCTTCATTTAATTCACTGCACTTTATTTAGTTCCTGCCCCAAATGATCACGAAAACTGTTCTCATTTAGGGGCCCAGAGTACTCTACACTGATCACTCTAGAGGGCTTCTCTGCCCTGTCCTTCCCTGTCTCTGTGGTAGCCAACACTGCTGGTCACTCCCTCCTTAAAACTATCTGCCCTTGCAGCTTCCACACACCATTCTTCCCTGATTCACCTATCTTTCTATTCCCTCATCTCTTTATAGGTTTCCTTTTCCACATGCCTCTGTGGCATTCCCATGATGCCATCTTTCATCTTTACTGAGTTCTTCATCCAAACCTCACAATCTCATCTGCCATTACAGGTTAGAATCAAGAAATTCATGTCTTCATGTAGTGAGCTAATCTCTAGACCTCTGTAACCAACTGCCACCTAAACACCCCAGACACACCTCAAACTCAACCTATCCCAAAGCAATCTGACTACCTTTCCCAATAAACCAGTTCCTCTCTCCGTACTTCTTATCTTGGTGAAGAGCCAAATACACAGGCCAGAATCATCCCTGACTCTTCCCTCTCACCCACTGCCCATATTAAGACACCAAGAATTACTGATTCTATTTCTTTCAAGGTGTCTGTTCCCAGTCCTGCTCTCACCATTTCTACAGCCACTTCAATTCTTGGCTAAAGGGCAAAGGCCTCTGTCCTCAAGCATCTGCCACTTTTTCAGTCTACCTTCATTCTTACAAATAAAGTACCCTTTAAGAGACAAAAATCTGGCCATCTCATTATCCTGCTTCTAATCTTTCCACTGTCCGCACAGTTTTTAAACTTTCTTAGTTCAACCTTCAGAACCCACTGACATCTGCTGTTTGTCAGCCTCTCTAGGTTCAAATACCTTCATGTCCCCTAAGCACTCATATTTCAATTAAAATAAAACTGCAAATATTACACAGGAACTACTTCCTGATTACAGGGTCCAGCATATCATGTTCCCTCTGCTTAGAAAGCATGTGCTCACTTATATCTGGCTATTACCTTATATGAAAACCCAGTGTCACCTCCCACAGGCAAAATGATACACTCAAATTCTGACACTTCAGTGTCTCTCTGCTATGTCTCAACTGCCATAGCACTTACATTGTAGCTATTCATCTTTGTATCCCTACTAAGACAAACCTATCATGAGATAAACATGAGTTGAAAAACAAAGAGCTAGAGTAGCAATGACTTGCAGGAGACATACCAGAAGAGACAACTGTTCGCACAGTGGGGAGACAAGGGGCGAGATTCCAGGCTCTCCAAGCAGAGTAACCACATTCTAGATGTTAGTGAAACCTGCACCCATCTATCTACTCTGAGCTTTGCTGCCTCCAGATTACTCTTGGACTTTGACACCCAGAGTCAAATAAAACATGGTTCCTATCAAACCCTCAAGAACTTTAGCAGTAGAGATTTTTAAGCAAATTAATGGAGCTCCAGTTTGTATTACTAGAACCGGGTCACTAAGGGGCTATTATCTTGAATCTCCTCTTTCTGAGAAAAAGAATAAGAGATAAACTCTAGTAGGGGATATTCAGAAAAAAGAATTAAAGAGCATTTCAGCAGTTTCTGTTATATACATGATTCCTGTCTTAAAATGCACTGGCTAGCACAAGTGATGCAGGTCTTGATAGTACGTGGCAAGCAGCCCCTTGAGTCATAAGGCACTGAGACCAGATGAATTCTAATGGGCTGCAAATAATTTGCCTGCTTCCAGACCCAGCTACAGTGAAAGGAGCCTGCAGCCCCCTCTACTGGTTGTTTTCAGAACAACACTGCCAGGAGCTTTTGCAAGGGTATCTGTTAAGAGCCCTGGCATGTTCATGTGTCTTAGGAAACAACCTTTAACGAAAAGTAGGCTAAAGGGTCAAGAAGGAGTTTACAAATCTGGTGTTCATTCCCCCCCTCCACCTTTTTTCTTTTCTTTTCCCCTAAAGCTCATATGTGGGGAAAATCAGAGACTGAGCATGCCTAGGGAAAGGGGCACACTCAGAAAAGACCTGAGAAGACCTTGAGTTTATACCTCAAGCTGATTCTCAGCAAAGAAACAGCCCACTATAATATAAAAATAGTAAACAATAAATAAAAGTCAGAAAGCCTAAGGAAAAGGAAGAAAATCTGATTTTGAGCTACAATTTTATTAGATCAAATATCCAGTTTTCAACAAAGAACTTACAAGGTAAACAAAGAAACAGTTAAGTATAGCCCATGAAATACATAAACAAATTAACGGTCTCTGAAAAAAACCCAATAGAAAGTCTACTAGAGAAAGGCTTTAGAACAACCGTCTCAAAAATAAATAAAACATTAAAGATGCTCCAAGAATTAAAAGATGTGGAGAAAGTCAAGAAAACAATGCATGAACAAAATGGAAATATCAATAAAGAGACAAAGAGAAATTCTGGAGCTGCAAAGCACAATGACTAACATGAAAATGACTAGAGGGACTCAAAGGCAGATCTGAACAGGCCAAACAATCAGTGAACTTGAACAGAAAAAAGGATTGAAGAGAAGTGAACAAAGCCTGAGGGGTTGATGGAACACCATGTGATGAACCAACATACACATTTTGAGAGTCTCAAAAGGGACTACGTGACCATTAAGAGACAAACGGTTAAAGAAGATATGGTGCACACACACACACTATATGGAATATTACTCAGCCATAAAAAAGAATGAAATACCATTTGCAACAACATGGATGGACCTAGGGATTATCACACTAAGTAAGTCAAAGACAAATATATCACATGTGGAATCTTAAAAAAAAAAAAAAAGCCCCCAAATAAACTTATTTACAAAACAGAAAAAGACTCAGACACAGAAGACAAAACTTATGATTACCAAAGGAAGGGAGGGGTAAATTAGGAATTTGGGATTAAGAGATACACATTCACTATATATAAAACAAATAAACAATAAGGACCTCTTATACAGCACAGGGATCTATATTCAATATCTTGCAATTCAGTTCAGCTCAGTCGCTCAGTCGTCTCCGACTCTTTGCAACCCCATGAATAGCAGCACGCCAGGCCTCTCTGTCCATCACCNTGGGGGCAGGAGGAGAAGGGGACAACCGAGGATGAGATGGCTGGATGGCATCACAGACTCAATGGACGTGAATCTGAATGAACTCCGAGAGATGGTGATGGACAGGGAGGCCTGGCGTGCTGCGATTCATGGGGTCGCAAAGAGTTGGACACGACTGAGCGACTGAACTGAACTGAATAGTGCTGGAGAGGATGTGAAGAAATAAGAACCCTGTGCACTGCCCGTGGGAATGTAAAATGGAGCAGCCACTAGGGAAAACAGTATGGTAGTTTCTCAAAAAATGAAAAATATAATTATCCTAAGATCTAGCAATTTGGCTTCTGGGTATATACTCAAAAGAACTGAATGCTGAATCTCCAAGAGGTATCTGTACACTTGTGTTCACAACAGTACCATTATGCGTAACAGCCAAAAGGCAGACACCACCCAAATATATACACTAATGGATAAATGAACAAACAAAATGTCATACATACCTAAGATGGAATAGTATGCAGCCTTCAAAAGGAAAGAAAACCTGACGCACACTACAACATTAATGAGCCCTGAAGACGTTATAAATGAACCAACCAGTCACAAAAGAGCAAATACCATGTAATTCTTCTATGAAGTCCTTAAAGTAGCCAAAGTCAGAGATACAAAGCAGACTGGTGGTTACCAGAGGGAGAAGGGAGAATGGGAGTCACTGATTAAGGGATATACAGTTTTAGTATTGCATGATGAAAAACTATCCTTTGGATGGATGGCAGAGATGATTGTACAACTGNAGTCAGAGATACAAAGCAGACTGGTGGTTACCAGAGGGAGAAGGGAGAATGGGAGTCACTGATTAAGGGATATACAGTTTTAGTATTGCATGATGAAAAACTATCCTTTGGATGGATGGCAGAGATGATTGTACAACTGACTCTATCTAATGCCACTAAACTGCACACTTACAAATGGTTAAAAATAGGGCTTCCCTGGTGGTCCAGGGGTTAAGTATTCACCTGCCGATGCAGAGGACATGGGTTTGATCCACGGAGCAGAAAGATCCCACATGTCTCAGGGCAACTAAGTACATGCGCCACAACTACTGAGCCCATGCATCTAGAGCAACAAGAGAAGCCACCACAATGAGAAGCCCACACCCCACAACCAGAAAGCAGGCCCCACTCACTGCAACTCGAAAAAGCCTGTGCACAGCAACAAAGACCCCGCATAGCCAAACAAACAAATGGTTTTTTTTAAATGGTTAAAATAAAAATACCACAATATTTTAAAATATTCAGATTTTGTAAAAAGACATATACTGTATGATTCTATTTATACGAGGTATTAAGAGTAGTCAAATTCATACAAACAGAACAGTGGTGTCAGGGGCTAGGTTAAGTAGGAAATGGGGAGTTGTTTAATTGGTATAGTTTGTTTTACAAGTTTAAAAAGTTCTGGAATGTTGACTACACAACAGTGTGAATACTATACTTAATATAAATGAACTTTAGACTTAAAAGTGGTTGAAATGGTACAGTTTATGCTATGCTTATCACAAAAGTAAAACTATACATAAACATACATAAACACATACAGGCACACATTTGAAACAATTTGTCTTCATAGGGAAGAGAAGCAAGGGAGAAGGGCACTAGTTTCCTGACAATGCATCGGCTGTCTGCCTGAAACGATACCAATGTTTCCTCCAAAAGAAAATTTCTGATTATTCTCAATGAATGACAAATGCCTTTTTTGGATTTATCAGCTGTGTTATTAATTCTAAAAGACTAGGGCTAGTTTTTTCTCATGGGAACTCTTGCTCTAATTCTTAATGATGCTTTTAATTTCTACACACTTAACTTATTCAGGAAAAGTCATCAAGAAAGTAACTGGGCACAGTTACTTTTCTGTGCAGACAGAATATTATCTGAGCAGACAGAATACTGTCAAGCCATTTTTGCCCCACAAACATAAATGTCGTATGACTTAATTCACCAACTTGATCAAAAGCTTATAATTTGTAAATCCCATTTTTCAACCAATTTAGTCTGAATGTTGAGAAGAGATTAAGGGACAGATTTGGGGGAGATTTTTTGAGATTAAAAAGCCCACTGTGTTCTATTTCTGGCTCTAGAAAGATCCAGGGTGTAAGTCTCAGTTGTCTCATATACAATCCTAGGATCCTAATGTAAAAGAGCACTGCTTATTGATCATAATTCAAAATCCAACTACATATAAATACACAGTTGCAAAGGATGACTCTTGCAAGCTATCATTTTCATTATGTGTCAGTCTTTTCCCACTTAAGGTTATTTTTACTTACTTGGTCAACTTGTGGCTTTTCATTGCTGTCAGAAATTCTCTCACAATCTCAGGACTCTGGTGCCTGCACGGTGTTTTTGATATGTATTTTAATGTCTACGGAAAAAAAGGAAAAAGTAAGCATAAGACAAATAGCTCTGGATGAACTATATAAAGTAAAAGAACATGACTGATAAATGATTCTAGGATTCTAAACACATAATTAAATAAACAAAAGCAAATGGGAAGGNTTAATGTCTACGGAAAAAAAGGAAAAAGTAAGCATAAGACAAATAGCTCTGAATGAACTATAGACGTTAAAGAGATGAACTATATAAAGTAAAAGAACATGACTGATAAATGATTCTAGGATTCTAAACACATAATTAAATGAACAAAAGCAAATGGGAAGGAATGGTGACAGAAGTGTTAAATCCCTTATTTTCCTTAAAAGAGATTATGATGACTCAGGCAAGTTTTTTAATGTCTTTGAAAAGATAAAAGACAGTTAAATCCAAATCTTTATAAAACAAAACAAAAATTGAAAGCAAATAAATAACAAGAAAAAATAAAATAACAGATACAAAATCAAACATATAACAGCTTAAATGCTCTTTTTTAAGAACAAAGCATAGAATGGGAGAGAATGCAACAAACTATCAATTAGATATTAAGATTATAAATTACTTTTAATACTTCCTTTATACATTTTGGTACTTTCTAAGTTTTCTACCATAAAAAAGTATCATTTATTCTGTAATAAAGAATTTGTCTTTGCCAAAACAGATGATCTGGCCTTTGCCCTCTTCTTCCAGGAGGTAGTCTTCATACGCTTGGAACATTACACCTAACAGGAGTTATGTTTGTCTGGGAGCCTGACATCCTACTAGATAGTCTAATAAGACTGAGAGTAGGGGCTTTGGGTCATGCAGTATCAACTGACCTGGAGGCTGACATGAACTACACAGGCAATCAATCATTCAATCATGCCTAGATAATGGAGTCCCAATAAAAACTGGACACCAAAACTTGGTGGAGCTGCCTTGGTTGAAAATGTTGAGTGTATTAACACACACTGACTTTGAGAGAAGCATGTTCTAACTCCACATTAGAGAACAATGGAAGCTCTGCCTATGATATTTCTCCTGGCTCTTGCCCTAACTGCTTCATCCCTAGGCCAATTTTAATCTGTATCTTTTCCTTGTGATAACCTGTAATTGTGAATATAACAGCTTTCAGCAAGTTCTATGAGTACTTTCAGTGAATTATTGAATCTGAGGGTTCTCTTCGGGTGCTCTGACTTGCAATTGGTATTAGAAGTGAGGGCAGGTTTTTGATTATTTCCTCCTCTAAATTTTGCAGTTGGCCAACACTTGCAATTGCCCAAACTCTTTCCACTTCTATAAACAGAATAAAAACTGAGTTACAGTAAAACTACTCAAATCAGATAATGGATAGTCATGATTCGGTGTCCAGTCAGCAGCAAGATAAACAAACCCCCTTCAATAGTAGTTTGGATAGACCCTCTGGAAACCTAGACTTACTTCATATGTGATAGTATTCAAGTTCTGTTGCCCAGAACTGTGTTTATTCTTTCCACTTTCTTTACGCTGCTCTTTCAAATCAGTTAGTAACTGGAACACCTAGGAAGAGATATACAAAAAATTTTCATAAATAAATTTGAGAAATGTATCTATTCCAAGGTCAATGATCTTGAAGGATAAATAGAACATCTCTTTCTTCTCCTAAACCCTTCCTCAAACTCTTGCATTAGAGCAAATGAATCCGAAAAGCATTGACTTTTTAAAGATGTTCTTTTATCTAAGTCAAACAGTATAAATTCATTTGTTTACATAAATTATTTCAAGTGTTTCCTATCGATATAAACCATAAAACTCTAAACAAAGTGGGTATAGTGGGAATGTACCTCAACACAGTAAAGGCCATACATGACAAGCCCAGAGCTAACACTGTACCCAACAGTGCAAAGCTAAAAACTTCTCCTCTAAGATCAGGAATAAGACAAGGATGCCCACTCTTGCCTCTTTTATTCAACTTAGTACTGGAAAACCTAGACATGGCAATCAGTCAAGATAAGAAATAAAAGACATCCAAAGGGATATAAAGAAGTAAAACTGTCTATTATCATGCCTAGATAATGGAGTCCCAATAAAAACTGGACACCAAAACTTGGTGGAGCTGCCTTGGTTGAAAATGTTGAGTGTATTAACACACACTGACTTTGAGAGAAGCATGTTCTAACTCCACATTAGAGAACAATGGAAGCTCTGCCTATGATATTTCTCCTGGCTCTTGCCCTAACTGCTTCATCCCTAGGCCAATTTTAATCTGTATCTTTTCCTTGTGATAACCTGTAATTGTGAATATAACAGCTTTCAGCAAGTTCTATGAGTACTTTCAGTGAATTATTGAATCTGAGGGTTCTCTTCGGGTGCTCTGACTTGCAATTGGTATTAGAAGTGAGGGCAGGTTTTTGATTATTTCCTCCTCTAAATTTTGCAGTTGGCCAACACTTGCAATTGCCCAAACTCTTTCCACTTCTATAAACAGAATAAAAACTGAGTTACAGTAAAACTACTCAAATCAGATAATGGATAGTCATGATTCGGTGTCCAGTCAGCAGCAAGATAAACAAACCCCCTTCAATAGTAGTTTGGATAGACCCTCTGGAAACCTAGACTTACTTCATATGTGATAGTATTCAAGTTCTGTTGCCCAGAACTGTGTTTATTCTTTCCACTTTCTTTACGCTGCTCTTTCAAATCAGTTAGTAACTGGAACACCTAGGAAGAGATATACAAAAAATTTTCATAAATAAATTTGAGAAATGTATCTATTCCAAGGTCAATGATCTTGAAGGATAAATAGAACATCTCTTTCTTCTCCTAAACCCTTCCTCAAACTCTTGCATTAGAGCAAATGAATCCGAAAAGCATTGACTTTTTAAAGATGTTCTTTTATCTAAGTCAAACAGTATAAATTCATTTGTTTACATAAATTATTTCAAGTGTTTCCTATCGATATAAACCATAAAACTCTAAACAAAGTGGGTATAGTGGGAATGTACCTCAACACAGTAAAGGCCATACATGACAAGCCCAGAGCTAACACTGTACCCAACAGTGCAAAGCTAAAAACTTCTCCTCTAAGATCAGGAATAAGACAAGGATGCCCACTCTTGCCTCTTTTATTCAACTTAGTACTGGAAAACCTAGACATGGCAATCAGTCAAGATAAGAAATAAAAGACATCCAAAGGGATATAAAGAAGTAAAACTGTCTATTATCATGCCTAGATAATGGAGTCCCAATAAAAACTGGACACCAAAACTTGGTGGAGCTGCCTTGGTTGAAAATGTTGAGTGTATTAACACACACTGACTTTGAGAGAAGCATGTTCTAACTCCACATTAGAGAACAATGGAAGCTCTGCCTATGATATTTCTCCTGGCTCTTGCCCTAACTGCTTCATCCCTAGGCCAATTTTAATCTGTATCTTTTCCTTGTGATAACCTGTAATTGTGAATATAACAGCTTTCAGCAAGTTCTATGAGTACTTTCAGTGAATTATTGAATCTGAGGGTTCTCTTCGGGTGCTCTGACTTGCAATTGGTATTAGAAGTGAGGGCAGGTTTTTGATTATTTCCTCCTCTAAATTTTGCAGTTGGCCAACACTTGCAATTGCCCAAACTCTTTCCACTTCTATAAACAGAATAAAAACTGAGTTACAGTAAAACTACTCAAATCAGATAATGGATAGTCATGATTCGGTGTCCAGTCAGCAGCAAGATAAACAAACCCCCTTCAATAGTAGTTTGGATAGACCCTCTGGAAACCTAGACTTACTTCATATGTGATAGTATTCAAGTTCTGTTGCCCAGAACTGTGTTTATTCTTTCCACTTTCTTTACGCTGCTCTTTCAAATCAGTTAGTAACTGGAACACCTAGGAAGAGATATACAAAAAATTTTCATAAATAAATTTGAGAAATGTATCTATTCCAAGGTCAATGATCTTGAAGGATAAATAGAACATCTCTTTCTTCTCCTAAACCCTTCCTCAAACTCTTGCATTAGAGCAAATGAATCCGAAAAGCATTGACTTTTTAAAGATGTTCTTTTATCTAAGTCAAACAGTATAAATTCATTTGTTTACATAAATTATTTCAAGTGTTTCCTATCGATATAAACCATAAAACTCTAAACAAAGTGGGTATAGTGGGAATGTACCTCAACACAGTAAAGGCCATACATGACAAGCCCAGAGCTAACACTGTACCCAACAGTGCAAAGCTAAAAACTTCTCCTCTAAGATCAGGAATAAGACAAGGATGCCCACTCTTGCCTCTTTTATTCAACTTAGTACTGGAAAACCTAGACATGGCAATCAGTCAAGATAAGAAATAAAAGACATCCAAAGGGATATAAAGAAGTAAAACTGTCTATTATCATGCCTAGATAATGGAGTCCCAATAAAAACTGGACACCAAAACTTGGTGGAGCTGCCTTGGTTGAAAATGTTGAGTGTATTAACACACACTGACTTTGAGAGAAGCATGTTCTAACTCCACATTAGAGAACAATGGAAGCTCTGCCTATGATATTTCTCCTGGCTCTTGCCCTAACTGCTTCATCCCTAGGCCAATTTTAATCTGTATCTTTTCCTTGTGATAACCTGTAATTGTGAATATAACAGCTTTCAGCAAGTTCTATGAGTACTTTCAGTGAATTATTGAATCTGAGGGTTCTCTTCGGGTGCTCTGACTTGCAATTGGTATTAGAAGTGAGGGCAGGTTTTTGATTATTTCCTCCTCTAAATTTTGCAGTTGGCCAACACTTGCAATTGCCCAAACTCTTTCCACTTCTATAAACAGAATAAAAACTGAGTTACAGTAAAACTACTCAAATCAGATAATGGATAGTCATGATTCGGTGTCCAGTCAGCAGCAAGATAAACAAACCCCCTTCAATAGTAGTTTGGATAGACCCTCTGGAAACCTAGACTTACTTCATATGTGATAGTATTCAAGTTCTGTTGCCCAGAACTGTGTTTATTCTTTCCACTTTCTTTACGCTGCTCTTTCAAATCAGTTAGTAACTGGAACACCTAGGAAGAGATATACAAAAAATTTTCATAAATAAATTTGAGAAATGTATCTATTCCAAGGTCAATGATCTTGAAGGATAAATAGAACATCTCTTTCTTCTCCTAAACCCTTCCTCAAACTCTTGCATTAGAGCAAATGAATCCGAAAAGCATTGACTTTTTAAAGATGTTCTTTTATCTAAGTCAAACAGTATAAATTCATTTGTTTACATAAATTATTTCAAGTGTTTCCTATCGATATAAACCATAAAACTCTAAACAAAGTGGGTATAGTGGGAATGTACCTCAACACAGTAAAGGCCATACATGACAAGCCCAGAGCTAACACTGTACCCAACAGTGCAAAGCTAAAAACTTCTCCTCTAAGATCAGGAATAAGACAAGGATGCCCACTCTTGCCTCTTTTATTCAACTTAGTACTGGAAAACCTAGACATGGCAATCAGTCAAGATAAGAAATAAAAGACATCCAAAGGGATATAAAGAAGTAAAACTGTCTATTATCATGCCTAGATAATGGAGTCCCAATAAAAACTGGACACCAAAACTTGGTGGAGCTGCCTTGGTTGAAAATGTTGAGTGTATTAACACACACTGACTTTGAGAGAAGCATGTTCTAACTCCACATTAGAGAACAATGGAAGCTCTGCCTATGATATTTCTCCTGGCTCTTGCCCTAACTGCTTCATCCCTAGGCCAATTTTAATCTGTATCTTTTCCTTGTGATAACCTGTAATTGTGAATATAACAGCTTTCAGCAAGTTCTATGAGTACTTTCAGTGAATTATTGAATCTGAGGGTTCTCTTCGGGTGCTCTGACTTGCAATTGGTATTAGAAGTGAGGGCAGGTTTTTGATTATTTCCTCCTCTAAATTTTGCAGTTGGCCAACACTTGCAATTGCCCAAACTCTTTCCACTTCTATAAACAGAATAAAAACTGAGTTACAGTAAAACTACTCAAATCAGATAATGGATAGTCATGATTCGGTGTCCAGTCAGCAGCAAGATAAACAAACCCCCTTCAATAGTAGTTTGGATAGACCCTCTGGAAACCTAGACTTACTTCATATGTGATAGTATTCAAGTTCTGTTGCCCAGAACTGTGTTTATTCTTTCCACTTTCTTTACGCTGCTCTTTCAAATCAGTTAGTAACTGGAACACCTAGGAAGAGATATACAAAAAATTTTCATAAATAAATTTGAGAAATGTATCTATTCCAAGGTCAATGATCTTGAAGGATAAATAGAACATCTCTTTCTTCTCCTAAACCCTTCCTCAAACTCTTGCATTAGAGCAAATGAATCCGAAAAGCATTGACTTTTTAAAGATGTTCTTTTATCTAAGTCAAACAGTATAAATTCATTTGTTTACATAAATTATTTCAAGTGTTTCCTATCGATATAAACCATAAAACTCTAAACAAAGTGGGTATAGTGGGAATGTACCTCAACACAGTAAAGGCCATACATGACAAGCCCAGAGCTAACACTGTACCCAACAGTGCAAAGCTAAAAACTTCTCCTCTAAGATCAGGAATAAGACAAGGATGCCCACTCTTGCCTCTTTTATTCAACTTAGTACTGGAAAACCTAGACATGGCAATCAGTCAAGATAAGAAATAAAAGACATCCAAAGGGATATAAAGAAGTAAAACTGTCTATTATCATGCCTAGATAATGGAGTCCCAATAAAAACTGGACACCAAAACTTGGTGGAGCTGCCTTGGTTGAAAATGTTGAGTGTATTAACACACACTGACTTTGAGAGAAGCATGTTCTAACTCCACATTAGAGAACAATGGAAGCTCTGCCTATGATATTTCTCCTGGCTCTTGCCCTAACTGCTTCATCCCTAGGCCAATTTTAATCTGTATCTTTTCCTTGTGATAACCTGTAATTGTGAATATAACAGCTTTCAGCAAGTTCTATGAGTACTTTCAGTGAATTATTGAATCTGAGGGTTCTCTTCGGGTGCTCTGACTTGCAATTGGTATTAGAAGTGAGGGCAGGTTTTTGATTATTTCCTCCTCTAAATTTTGCAGTTGGCCAACACTTGCAATTGCCCAAACTCTTTCCACTTCTATAAACAGAATAAAAACTGAGTTACAGTAAAACTACTCAAATCAGATAATGGATAGTCATGATTCGGTGTCCAGTCAGCAGCAAGATAAACAAACCCCCTTCAATAGTAGTTTGGATAGACCCTCTGGAAACCTAGACTTACTTCATATGTGATAGTATTCAAGTTCTGTTGCCCAGAACTGTGTTTATTCTTTCCACTTTCTTTACGCTGCTCTTTCAAATCAGTTAGTAACTGGAACACCTAGGAAGAGATATACAAAAAATTTTCATAAATAAATTTGAGAAATGTATCTATTCCAAGGTCAATGATCTTGAAGGATAAATAGAACATCTCTTTCTTCTCCTAAACCCTTCCTCAAACTCTTGCATTAGAGCAAATGAATCCGAAAAGCATTGACTTTTTAAAGATGTTCTTTTATCTAAGTCAAACAGTATAAATTCATTTGTTTACATAAATTATTTCAAGTGTTTCCTATCGATATAAACCATAAAACTCTAAACAAAGTGGGTATAGTGGGAATGTACCTCAACACAGTAAAGGCCATACATGACAAGCCCAGAGCTAACACTGTACCCAACAGTGCAAAGCTAAAAACTTCTCCTCTAAGATCAGGAATAAGACAAGGATGCCCACTCTTGCCTCTTTTATTCAACTTAGTACTGGAAAACCTAGACATGGCAATCAGTCAAGATAAGAAATAAAAGACATCCAAAGGGATATAAAGAAGTAAAACTGTCTATTATCATGCCTAGATAATGGAGTCCCAATAAAAACTGGACACCAAAACTTGGTGGAGCTGCCTTGGTTGAAAATGTTGAGTGTATTAACACACACTGACTTTGAGAGAAGCATGTTCTAACTCCACATTAGAGAACAATGGAAGCTCTGCCTATGATATTTCTCCTGGCTCTTGCCCTAACTGCTTCATCCCTAGGCCAATTTTAATCTGTATCTTTTCCTTGTGATAACCTGTAATTGTGAATATAACAGCTTTCAGCAAGTTCTATGAGTACTTTCAGTGAATTATTGAANTTTTTTTTAAATGGTTAAAATAAAAATACCACAATATTTTAAAATATTCAGATTTTGTAAAAAGACATATACTGTATGATTCTATTTATACGAGGTATTAAGAGTAGTCAAATTCATACAAACAGAACAGTGGTGTCAGGGGCTAGGTTAAGTAGGAAATGGGGAGTTGTTTAATTGGTATAGTTTGTTTTACAAGTTTAAAAAGTTCTAGAATGTTGACTACACAACAGTGTGAATACTATACTTAATATAAATGAACTTTAGACTTAAAAGTGGTTGAAATGGTACAGTTTATGCTATGCTTATCACAAAAGTAAAACTATACATAAACATACATAAACACATACAGGCACACATTTGAAACAATTTGTCTTCATAGGGAAGAGAAGCAAGGGAGAAGGGCACTAGTTTCCTGACAATGCATCGGCTGTCTGCCTGAAACGATACCAATGTTTCCTCCAAAAGAAAATTTCTGATTATTCTCAATGAATGACAAATGCCTTTTTTGGATTTATCAGCTGTGTTATTAATTCTAAAAGACTAGGGCTAGTTTTTTCTCATGGAAACTCTTGCTCTAATTCTTAATGATGCTTTTAATTTCTACACACTTAACTTATTCAGGAAAAGTCATCAAGAAAGTAACTGGGCACAGTTACTTTTCTGTGCAGACAGAATATTATCTGAGCAGACAGAATACTGTCAAGCCATTTTTGCCCCACAAACATAAATGTCATATGACTTAATTCACCAACTTGATCAAAAGCTTATAATTTGTAAATCCCATTTTTCAACCAATTTAGTCTGAATGTTGAGAAGAGATTAAGGGACAGATTTGGGGGAGATTTTTTGAGATTAAAAAGCCCACTGTGTTCTATTTCTGGCTCTAGAAAGATCCAGGGTGTAAGTCTCAGTTGTCTCATATACAATCCTAGGATCCTAATGTAAAAGAGCACTGCTTATTGATCATAATTCAAAATCCAACTACATATAAATACACAGTTGCAAAGGATGACTCTTGCAAGCTATCATTTTCATTATGTGTCAGTCTTTTCCCACTTAAGGTTATTTTTACTTACTTGGTCAACTTGTGGCTTTTCATTGCTGTCAGAAATTCTCTCACAATCTCAGGACTCTGGTGCCTGCACGGTGTTTTTGATATGTATTTTAATGTCTACGGAAAAAAAGGAAAAAGTAAGCATAAGACAAATAGCTCTGGATGAACTATATAAAGTAAAAGAACATGACTGATAAATGATTCTAGGATTCTAAACACATAATTAAATAAACAAAAGCAAATGGGAAGGAATGGTGACAGAAGTGTTAAATCCCTTATTTTCCTTAAAAGAGATTATGATGACTTAGGCAAGTTTTTTAATGTCTTCGAAAAGATAAAAGACAGTTAAATCCAAATCTTTATAAAACAAAGCAAAAACTGAAAGCAAATAAATAACAAGAAAAAATAAATTAAAGTAACAGATACAAAATCAAACATATAACAGCTTAAATGCTCTTTTTTAAGAACAAAGCATAGAATGGGAGAGAATGCAACAAACTATCAATTAGATATTAAGATTATAAATTACTTTTAATACTTCCTTTATACATTTTGGTACTTTCTAAGTTTTCTACCATAAAAAAGTATCATTTATTCTGTAATAAAGAATTTGTCTTTGCCAAAACAGATGATCTGGCCTTTGCCCTCTTCTTCCAGGAGGTAGTCTTCATACGCTTGGAACATTACACCTAACAGGAGTTATGTTTGTCTGGGAGCCTGACATCCTACTAGATAGTCTAATAAGACTGAGAGTAGGGGCTTTGGGTCATGCAGTATCAACTGACCTGGAGGCTGACATGAACTACACAGGCAATCAATCATTCAATCATGCCTAGATAATGGAGTCCCAATAAAAACTGGACACCAAAACTTGGTGGAGCTGCCTTGGTTGAAAATGTTGAGTGTATTAACACACACTGACTTTGAGAGAAGCATGTTCTAACTCCACATTAGAGAACAATGGAAGCTCTGCCTATGATATTTCTCCTGGCTCTTGCCCTAACTGCTTCATCCCTAGGCCAATTTTAATCTGTATCTTTTCCTTGTGATAACCTGTAATTGTGAATATAACAGCTTTCAGCAAGTTCTATGAGTACTTTCAGTGAATTATTGAATCTGAGGGTTCTCTTCGGGTGCTCTGACTTGCAATTGGTATTAGAAGTGAGGGCAGGTTTTTGATTATTTCCTCCTCTAAATTTTGCAGTTGGCCAACACTTGCAATTGCCCAAACTCTTTCCACTTCTATAAACAGAATAAAAACTGAGTTACAGTAAAACTACTCAAATCAGATAATGGATAGTCATGATTCGGTGTCCAGTCAGCAGCAAGATAAACAAACCCCCTTCAATAGTAGTTTGGATAGACCCTCTGGAAACCTAGACTTACTTCATATGTGATAGTATTCAAGTTCTGTTGCCCAGAACTGTGTTTATTCTTTCCACTTTCTTTACGCTGCTCTTTCAAATCAGTTAGTAACTGGAACACCTAGGAAGAGATATACAAAAAATTTTCATAAATAAATTTGAGAAATGTATCTATTCCAAGGTCAATGATCTTGAAGGATAAATAGAACATCTCTTTCTTCTCCTAAACCCTTCCTCAAACTCTTGCATTAGAGCAAATGAATCCGAAAAGCATTGACTTTTTAAAGATGTTCTTTTATCTAAGTCAAACAGTATAAATTCATTTGTTTACATAAATTATTTCAAGTGTTTCCTATCGATATAAACCATAAAACTCTAAACAAAGTGGGTATAGTGGGAATGTACCTCAACACAGTAAAGGCCATACATGACAAGCCCAGAGCTAACACTGTACCCAACAGTGCAAAGCTAAAAACTTCTCCTCTAAGATCAGGAATAAGACAAGGATGCCCACTCTTGCCTCTTTTATTCAACTTAGTACTGGAAAACCTAGACATGGCAATCAGTCAAGATAAGAAATAAAAGACATCCAAAGGGATGTAAAGAAGTAAAACTGTCACTATTTGCACATTACATGGTATTATTTACAAAAACTCCTAAAGACGCCATCAAAAAACCGTTAGAACTAAGAAATGAATTTAGTAAAGTTGCAAGATACAATGCCAACATACAGAAATCTGTTGCGTTTCTATACACTAATCAAAAAAACAAAACAAAACAAAACACACAATTCTAATCATTATAATTGCAACAAAAAAGACCTCNAGCTGCCTTGGTTGAAAATGTTGAGTGTATTAACACACACTGACTTTGAGAGAAGCATGTTCTAACTCCTATGATATTTCTCTGCCTATGATATTTCTCCTGGCACTTGCCCTAACTGCTTCATCCCTAGGCCAATTTTAATCTTGCTGCTAAGCCTGCTAAGTCACTACAGTCATGTCTGACTCTGTGTGACGCCATAGACGGCAGCCCACCAGGCTCCCCCGTCCCTGGGATTCTCTAGGCAAGAACACTGGAGTGGGTTGCCATTTCCTTCTCCAATGCATGAAAGTGAAAGTGAAGTCTCTCAGTCGTGTCCGACTCTCAGCAACCCCATGGACTGCAGCCCTCCAGGCTCCTGCACATTACATGGTATTATTTACAAAAACTCCTAAAGACGCCATCAAAAAACCGTTAGAACTAAGAAATGAATTCAGTAAAGTTGCAAGATACAATGCCAACATACAGAAATCTGTTGTGTTTCTATACACTAATCAAAAAAAAAACAAAAACACACAATTCTAATCATTATAATTGCAACAAAAAAGACCTTGGAAAAAATTTAACCAATGAGGCAAAAGACCTGTCCAGTGGAAACTATAAGACACTGATGAAAGAAAAAGTCAAGACACAAATAAATGCTCGAGGATTGGAAAAATATTGTTAAAGTATTTGTACTACCCAAAGCAAACCAGATTCAGGGTCATTCCTATCAAAATTCCAATTGCACATTTCACAGAAATAGAACAACCCTAAAATTTGTATGGACCATAAAAGACCCAGAATAGTCAAAGCCATCTTGAAAAAGAACAACAAAGCTAGAGACATCACACTCCCCAAATTCAAACCGTATTACAAAGCTACAGTAATCAAAACAGTAGCATATTGGCCTAAAAGAGATGCAGAGATCAATGGAACAGAACAGAGTCCAGATATAAATCCATACATATACAGTGAATTAATTTATGAAAAAAGAGCCAAGAATATACAATAGGGAAAGGATAGTCTCAATAAATGGTGTCGGGAAAACTGGACAGCCATATGGAAAAGAATGGAACTAGATCACTACATAAACCATACACAAAAATTACCTCAAAATGGATTAAAAACTTATGGACGACCTGAAACCATAAAACTCCCAGGAGAAAACACAGGCAGCAAGCACCTTGACACTGGACTTGGCAATGAATTTTTGGATTCAACACCAAAAGCTAAGGCAACAAAGGCAACAATAAACAAGTGGGACTACATCAAACTAAAAAGCTGCTGCACAGCAAAAGAAATCATCAACAAAATGCAGCCTACTGAATGGGAGAAAATTTCTGCAAATTATGTAGCTGATAAGGGGTTACTATCCAAAATATGTACATTGCTGCTAAGCCTGCTAAGTCACTTCAGTCATGTCTGACTCTGTGTGACGCCATAGACGGCAGCCCACCAGGCTCCCCCGTCCCTGGGATTCTCTAGGCAAGAACACTGGAGCGGGCTGCCATTTCCTTCTCCAATGCATGAAAGTGAAAGTGAAGTCGCTCAGTCGTGTCCGACTCTCAGCAACCCCATGGACTGCAGCCCTCCAGGCTCCTTCATCCATGGGATTTTCCAGGCAAGAGTAATGGAGTGGGGTGCCATTGCCTTCTCCTACAACTCAAAAGCAAAAAAACAAATATTCCAATTTTAAAATGGGCATTTTCCTGAGGAATGCATACAGATGGCCAACAGGTACACAAAAAGATGTTCAACATCACTAATCATGAGGGAAATGCAAATCAAAACCACAATGAGATTATCACCTCACACCTGTTCCAACAGCTATTATCAAAAAGTCAAGAAATAAGCATTGGTGACGATATGAAGAAAAGGAAGCCATTGCATACGATGGCTGGGACTGTTAACGGGTACAGCCACTATGGAAAACAGTGAAGGATTATCAAAAAATTAAAAACAGAACTACCGTATGATTCACTAATTCCACTTCTGGATTAACTATCCAAAGAAAAAAAAAACACTAATTTGAAAGGATATATGAAGCATTATTTGTAATACCCAAGGTAAGGAAATAACCTAAAGTGTCCATTTACAGATAAATGCATAAAGAAAATGTGGCGTGTGTGTGTGTGCATGTGTATATATATATATTTATTTACATGCACACATACACACACATACATGCACACAGAGGAATGTTATTCAGTCATAAAAAATGGAATCTTGCCAATTGCAACATGAATGGAATTTGAGGGCATTATGCTAAGTAAAATAAAGCAGAGTGAGATAAATACTCTATGATCTTACATGTGGAATCTTAAAAACAACAACACAAAACCAAAAATCAAGCTCATAAAGAATAGATGGATGCAAGAGACGACAGGGAGGGTGACAAAATAGATGAAGGTGGTCAGAAGTCACAAACTTCCAATTATAAAATAAACAAACCATGGCGATATCATGCACAGCATGGCAAATCTAGTTAATACTGTGTTGCATATTTGAACGTTGCTAAGAGTAAATCTTTAAAAGTTCTCATCACAAGACAAAAGAATTATATAACTATGATGTTAATTAATTATTTATTGTGGAAATCATCTTGCATATACACAAATATCAAATCATTATATCGTATGCCTGAAACTAATATAACATATTTGATTGTACCTGAATTTAAAAAAATCTATCCGAAAACAAATTAAAAAAAAAAAAGATCTTGCTTCTTCTCCAATATGAAAATCTATTTTATTTCTAGAAAAGAAAAATTATGAGGCAAGCAATAAAAGTGGTTTACCAGAAAAAAGGCGGGGAGGGGTAGAAATGCTATAGAACTTTAGAAGTAAACTTTTCCCACAAGGAAGAAACACATGTTTATTAGTGCTAAGAAGGGTCAGGAGAGGAAATCTCTCTCCTATTTTGGAGATTATACCACAGAATTGTAAGAAGCACAGTATCACAGATATAGTAATGACTAGATACAATGCAACCGTCCCCTGCCTGTAGGTCCTTTCAGAAACAGTGGCTTGAGATCCCATTAATGCAACGTTCACAAATGGATAAAACACTAAACACCTTGTCCAGAGGCCTAACTGGACAAGGAGATTTCTAAAAGCCAATGGCTTGACCATCTCCTTCCTGTTATGACTAGAACCCATTTAAGATGAATTTTAGGAAGGAAAGAATATGGCCCACTGTGTTAATTCTACTACCTTCTACTTATATCATACAATGAAGACTTAAATCTCTAAGTCTTCCTGAGTTTAGACCCTGACATAAGAAAAAATCAGATGGTTTTGCTATTACCAAACAACACNAAAGATGTTCAACATCACTAATCATGAGGGAAATGCAAAGCAAAACCACAATGAGATTATCACCTCACACCTGTTCCAACAGCTATTATCAAAAAGTCAAGAAATAAGCATTGGTGACGATATGAAGAAAAGGAAGCCACTGCATACGATGGCTGGGACTGTTAATGGGTACAGCCACTATGGAAAACAGTGAAGGATTATCAAAAAATTAAAAACAGAACTACCGTATGATTCACTAATTCCACTTCTGGATTAACTATCCAAAGAAAAAAAAAACACTAATTTGAAAGGATATATGAAGCATTATTTGTAATACCCAAGGTAAGGAAATAACCTAAAGTGTCCATTTACAGATAAATGCATAAAGAAAATGTGGCGTGTGTGTGTGTGCATGTGTATATATATATATTTATTTACATGCACACATACACACACATACATGCACACAGAGGAATGTTATTCAGTCATAAAAAATGGAATCTTGCCAATTGCAACATGAATGGAATTTGAGGGCATTATGCTAAGTAAAATAAAGCAGAGTGAGATAAATACTCTATGATCTTACATGTGGAATCTTAAAAACAACAACACAAAACCAAAAATCAAGCTCATAAAGAATAGATGGATGCAAGAGACGACAGGGAGGGTGACAAAATAGATGAAGGTGGTCAGAAGTCACAAACTTCCAATTATAAAATAAACAAACCATGGCGATATCATGCACAGCATGGCAAATCTAGTTAATACTGTGTTGCATATTTGAACGTTGCTAAGAGTAAATCTTTAAAAGTTCTCATCACAAGACAAAAGAATTATATAACTATGATGTTAATTAATTATTTATTGTGGAAATCATCTTGCATATACACAAATATCAAATCATTATATCGTATGCCTGAAACTAATATAACATATTTGATTGTACCTGAATTTAAAAAAATCTATCCGAAAACAAATTAAAAAAAAAAAAGATCTTGCTTCTTCTCCAATATGAAAATCTATTTTATTTCTAGAAAAGAAAAATTATGAGGCAAGCAATAAAAGTGGTTTACCAGAAAAAAGGCGGGGAGGGGTAGAAATGCTATAGAACTTTAGAAGTAAACTTTTCCCACAAGGAAGAAACACATGTTTATTAGTGCTAAGAAGGGTCAGGAGAGGAAATCTCTCTCCTATTTTGGAGATTATACCACAGAATTGTAAGAAGCACAGTATCACAGATATAGTAATGACTAGATACAATGCAACCATCCCCTGCCTGTAGGTCCTTTCAGAAACAGTGGCTTGAGATCCCATTAATGCAACGTTCACAAATGGATAAAACACTAAACACCTTGTCCAGAGGCCTAACTGGACAAGGAGATTTCTAAAAGCCAATGGCTTGACCATCTCCTTCCTGTTATGACTAGAACCCATTTAAGATGAATTTTAGGAAGGAAAGAATATGGCCCACTGTGTTAATTCTACTACCTTCTACTTATATCATACAATGAAGACTTAAATCTCTAAGTCTTCCTGAGTTTAGACCCTGACATAAGAAAAAATCAGATGGTTTTGCTATTACCAAACAACACCCAGGTATAACAGAAAGTAAGCAGAAATAATGGTCTATCTCCCCTCTCATCAACCTTTTTCCTTCCTTCCTTTCTTTCCCCAGCAACCCAACCCTCAGGCCCCCAAATTCCAAATCTGTTAGCTCCTACTACTCTTAATGGTGAGTAAATTAAACTCTCACTTCCAAAACGAAGGTTTTAATACCTATGAGACCATTATGAGGATCAAAATAATAACTTACAAAAGCATTTTACAGCTAAAGAGTGTTAATTTGGAAAAGGCATACATTTTTTAACAGAAAATTTTTACAAACAAAAACAGTTCCAAATAGATGCTTCCATCCTATGAAGGCATCCCAAATGAAGATCTAAAATCTCTGGCATTTGGAGATGGTTCCCTACATGAACTAAAGCCTTCTCAATTTTCCTGAATTAATGTGTGTGATTTACCAAGCTAAGAGTATTCCAAAGTCCTCCAGATGGTGCCATCTCTCTTATTTTAAATGGAAAATCCAAATGAATTCAGTCATTTCTAACCAAAACAAATTCAACAGCCTTCAGAAGCAGAGGACAAACAATCAGAGAGAAAAACACAACAGTCCAAAGTGACTTACCTCGTAGTTACTGAGCAGCGCAGCATTGGCATCCTTCCTGCAAAACAAAGTCAACTGTCATTAATTTGGGCTCCTATNCAAAGGCAACAATAAACAAGTGGGACTACATCAAACTAAAAAGCTGCTGCACAGCAAAAGAAATCATCAACAAAATGCAGCCTACTGAATGGGAGAAAATTTCTGCAAATTATGTAGCTGATAAGGGGTTACTATCCAAAATATGTACATTGCTGCTAAGCCTGCTAAGTCACTTCAGTCATGTCTGACTCTGCGTGACGCCATAGACAGCAGCCCACCAGGCTCCCCCGTCCCTGGGATTCTCTAGGCAAGAACACTGGAGTGGGTTGCCATTTCCTTCTCCAGTGCATGAAAGTGAAAGTGAAGTCGCTCAGTCATGTCCGACTCTTAGCAACCCCATGGACTGCAGCCTTCCAGGCTCCTTCATCCATGGGATTTTCCAGGCAAGAGTACTGGAGTGGGGTGCCACTGCCTTCTCCTACAACTCAAAAGCAAAAAAAAACAAATATTCCAATTTTAAAATGGGCATTTTCCTGAGGAATACATACAGATGGCCAATAGGTACACAAAAAGATGTTCAACATCACTAATCATCAGGGAAATGCAAATCAAAACCACAATGAGATTATCACCTCACACCTGTTCCAACAGCTATTATCAAAATATCAAGAAATAAGCATTGGTGACGATATGAAGAAAAGGAAGCCACTGCATACGATGGCTGGGACTGTTAATGGGTACAGCCACTATGGAAAACAGTGAAGGATTATCAAAAAATTAAAAACAGAACTACCGTATGATTCACTAATTCCACTTCTGGATTAACTATCCAAAGGAAAAAAAAACACTTATTTGAAAGGATATATGAAGCATTATTTGTAATACCCAAGGTAAGGAAATAACCTAAAGTGTCCATTTACAGATGAATGCATAAAGAAAATGTGGCGTGTGTGTGTGTGTGCATGTGTATATATATATGTATTTACACGCACACATACACACACATACATGCACACAGAGGAATGTTATTCAGTCATAAAAAATGGAATCTTGCCAATTGCAACATGAATGGAATTTGAGGGCATTATGCTAAGTAAAATAAAGCAGAGAAAGATAAATACTCTATGATCTTACATGTGGAATCTTAAAAACAACAACACAAAACCAAAAATCAAGCTCATAAAGAATAGATGGGTGCAAGAGACGACAGGGAGGGTGACAAAATAGATGAAGGTGGTCAGAAGTCACAAACTTCCAGTTATAAAATAAACAAACCATGGGGATATCATGTACAGCATGGCAATAAACAAACCATGGCGATATCATGTACAGCATGGCAAATCTAGTTAATACTGTGTTGCATATTTGAACGTTGCTAAGAGTAAATCTTTAAAAGTTCTCATCACAAGACAAAAGAATTATATAACTATGATGTTAATTAATTATTTATTGTGGAAATCATCTTGCATATACACAAATATCAAATCATTATATCGTATGCCTGAAACTAATATAACATATTTGATTGTACCTGAATTTAAAAAAATCTATCCGAAAACAAATTTAAAAAAAAAAAGATCTTGCTTCTTCTCCAATATGAAAATCTATTTTATTTCTAGAAAAGAAAAATTATGAGGCAAGCAATAAAAGTGGTTTACCAGAAAAAAGGCGGGGAGGGGTAGAAATGCTATAGAACTTTAGAAGTAAACTTTTCCCACAAGGAAGAAACACATGTTTATTAGTGCTAAGAAGGGTCAGGAGAGGAAATCTCTCTCCTATTTTGGAGATTATACCACAGAATTGTAAGAAGCACAGTATCACAGATATAGTAATGACTAGATACAATGCAACCGTCCCCTGCCTGTAGGTCCTTTCAGAAACAGTGGCTTGAGATCCCATTAATGCAACGTTCACAAATGGATAAAACACTAAACACCTTGTCCAGAGGCCTAACTGGACAAGGAGATTTCTAAAAGCCAATGGCTTGACCATCTCCTTCCTGTTATGACTAGAACCCATTTAAGATGAATTTTAGGAAGGAAAGAATATGGCCCACTGTGTTAATTCTACTACCTTCTACTTATATCATACAATGAAGACTTAAATCTCTAAGTCTTCCTGAGTTTAGACCCTGACATAAGAAAAAATCAGATGGTTTTGCTATTACCAAACAACACCCAGGTATAACAGAAAGTAAGCAGAAATAATGGTCTATCTCCCCTCTCATCAACCTTTTTCCTTCCTTCCTTTCTTTCCCCAGCAACCCAACCCTCAGGCCCCCAAATTCCAAATCTGTTAGCTCCTACTACTCTTAATGGTGAGTAAATTAAACTCTCACTTCCAAAACGAAGGTTTTAATACCTATGAGACCATTATGAGGATCAAAATAATAACTTACAAAAGCATTTTACAGCTAAAGAGTGTTAATTTGGAAAAGGCATACATTTTTTAACAGAAAATTTTTACAAACAAAAACAGTTCCAAATAGATGCTTCCATCCTATGAAGGCATCCCAAATGAAGATCTAAAATCTCTGGCATTTGGAGATGGTTCCCTACATGAACTAAAGCCTTCTCAATTTTCCTGAATTAATGTGTGTGATTTACCGAGCTAAGAGTATTCCAAAGTCCTCCAGATGGTGCCATCTCTCTTATTTTAAATGGAAAATCCAAATGAATTCAGTCATTTCTAACCAAAACAAATTCAACAGCCTTCAGAAGCAGAGGACAAACAATCAGAGAGAAAAACACAACAGTCCAAAGTGACTTACCTCGTAGTTACTGAGCAGCGCAGCATTGGCATCCTTCCTGCAAAACAAAGTCAACTGTCATTAATTTGGGCTCCTATCCCTCTGTGGGAATGAAATATATAAAAGAATCCCTCTGTTAAGATTCAGTAGTCCAGTTCAGAAACTTGGGGACTACAACCCCAAACTGAGAAATGTCCTAAATCTCACTGGTTTAGCTGGCGATGCACAAGTTCAGAGCAAATTCTCCTCTTTAAAACTGAGGTATATCACAAATCCATCATCAGGAAGGTTACTAAGAAGAGAAGTCAGACATCTAGAGGAAGTTAGTAGTAGGAAGAACCTGTGGGCCAAACCACAGGAGTAGGGGGATGGCAATAAACAGAGGGTGCTAGACTGAGCTGGAGAAACAGAGTTCCCCCTCATCCCACAGCCATGCCCTCTCTCCAGCACCTCCGCCTTCTACCAGCTATCAACATTTTGGGCAGCTAAGTTTTCCTGCTGTATCACCAGGAATGAGATGCTTAACACTAACATCACTCCTGGAAATCCCAGCAACGTCAGGAATCCTGCCAGATAGGCACAAAACTCCCAAGGTGTTTATTTTCACTGTCGACTCAACAGGCAGAGTTCACATGTAGAGCAGTGGTCAAAACCCTGACCCCTGTGCAACAGTCAATCAAGGCAAAATGTCACTTTCATGTGTGAATGAGCACAGCAGTGTGACTTGCATTAAATGACCACTGATCCATTCTACAGTATCGCATCAAAAAGTACATATTGTTCTTAACAGTCTATAATAAGAATGCAGTTTTATTAGTAACAGTTAAGAATTTAGTTTTGACCTACTGTATAGTATGCAGGTCAGGAAGCAACAGTTAGAACTGGACATGCAACAACAGACTGGTTCCAAATCAGAAAAGGAGTACGTCAAGGCTGTATATTGTCACCCTGCTTATTTAATTTCTATGCAGAATACATCATGAGAAACGCTGGGCTGGAAGAAGCACAAGCTGGAATCAAGACTGCTGGGAGAAATATCAATAACCTCAGATATGCAGATGACACCACCCTTATGGCAGAAAATGAAGAGAAGCTAAAAAGCCTCTTGATGAAAGTGAAAGAGGAGAGCGAAAAAGTTGGCTTAAAGCTCAACATTCAGAAAATGAAGATCATGGCATCCGGTCCCATCACTCCATGGGAAATAGATGGGGAAACAGTGTCAGACTTTATTTTGGGGGGCTCCAAAATCACTGCAGATGGTGACTGCAGTCATGAAATTAAAAGACGCTTACTCCTTGGAAGAAACGTTATGACCAACCTAGATAGAATATTCAAAAGCAGAGACATTACTTTGCCTACAAAGGTCCGTCTAGTCAAGGCTATGGTTTTTCCTGTGGTCATGTATGGATGTGAGAGTTGCACTGTGAAGAAGGCTGAGCGCCAAAGAATTGATGCTTTTGAACTGTGGTGTTGGAGAAGACTCTTGAGAGTCCCTTNAGGCACAAAACTCCCAAGGTGTTTATTTTCACTGTCGACTCAACAGGCAGAGTTCACATGTAGAGCAGTGGTCAAAACCCTGACCCCTGTGCAACAGTCAATCAAGGCAAAATGTCACTTTCATGTGTGAATGAGCACAGCAGTGTGACTTGCATTAAATGACCACTGATCCATTCTACAGTATCGCATCAAAAAGTACATATTGTTCTTAACAGTCTATAATAAGAATGCAGTTTTATTAGTAACAGTTAAGAATTTAGTTTTGACCTACTGTATAGTATGCAGGTCAGGAAGCAACAGTTAGAACTGGACATGCAACAACAGACTAGTTCCAAATCAGAAAAGGAGTACGTCAAGGCTGTATATTGTCACCCTGCTTATTTAATTTCTATGCAGAATACATCATGAGAAACGCTGGGCTGGAAGAAGCACAAGCTGGAATCAAGACTGCTGGGAGAAATATCAATAACCTCAGATATGCAGATGACACCACCCTTATGGCAGAAAATGAAGAGAAGCTAAAAAGCCTCTTGATGAAAGTGAAAGAGGAGAGCGAAAAAGTTGGCTTAAAGCTCAACATTCAGAAAATGAAGATCATGGCATCCGGTCCCATCACTCCATGGGAAATAGATGGGGAAACAGTGTCAGACTTTATTTTGGGGGGCTCCAAAATCACTGCAGATGGTGACTGCAGTCATGAAATTAAAAGACGCTTACTCCTTGGAAGAAACGTTATGACCAACCTAGATAGAATATTCAAAAGCAGAGACATTACTTTGCCTACAAAGGTCCGTCTAGTCAAGGCTATGGTTTTTCCTGTGGTCATGTATGGATGTGAGAGTTGCACTGTGAAGAAGGCTGAGCGCCAAAGAATTGATGCTTTTGAACTGTGGTGTTGGAGAAGACTCTTGAGAGTCCCTTGGACTGCAAGGAGATCCAACCAGTCCATCCTAAAGGAGATCAGCCCTGGAATTTCTTTGGAAGGAATGATGCTAAAGTTGAAACTCCAGTACTCTGGCCACCTCATGAGAAGAGCTGACTCACTGGAAAAGACTCTGATGGTGGGAGGGATTGGGAGCAGGAGCAGAAGGGGACAACAGAGGATGAAATGGCTGGATGGCATCACAGATTCAATGGACGTGGGACTAAGTGAGCTCCAGGAGTTGGTGATGGACAGGGAGGTCTGGCGTACTATGATTCATGGGGTCGCAAAGAGTCGGACACGACTGAGCGACTGAACTGAATTGAAAACACAGGGAACTATATTCGATATCTTGTAAGAATCTATAATGGAAAACAATCTGAAAAAGAATATATATGTATGTATAGCTGAATCACTTTGCTGTATACCTGAAACACTGTAAATCAACTCTACTTCAATTTCCAAAAAACACAGTTTTGAAATCAGACAAATCTGGGTTCATGTTCCAGCTCTGCCACTTACCTGAGTTTTATTACCACACCACTAAGCATCCCCATATAAAACAAAAAATGAGGATAAACTAGTACTCAGAAGTGTAGCCTGGATTCTAAATCCAGCTTCATCCTCCATCAGATATGTGAATTTGGGCAAGTTATTGAACCCTTCTATGCTTACATTTCTTCATCTATAACATGGCAATTATAGTACCAACCTCTTAAGATTTTTATAGGATTGAGCTGAAACATGTGAAGTACCTGGAACACAGTAAGTACTCAATAAATACCATCTATTATCACTTCTCCCTGTGCTACCACCACCACTTCTTCCTACTTCAAAAAGCTGTTCTGAGGATGAAAGGAAAACAACAAATTTTAACAGTAACAGTCTGTGGTTTATTAGGATCGCCCTAAAGGAAAAATGTAAGACATCATTTCACTTTAATTCTCACTAAAAAGCCTGTGATGTAGGAGCTATGATGATTCCTTCCTTATAGATGATGAAACAGGTGAAAAGATTAAAAACTGTGCTAAAGGGCACATAGTAAAAAAGAAAAAACTAACTGAAGGGGACAATAACTATGGGATTGTAAAAAATAAAACTGGGTGGAAATCAGTAATACAGAATCAATTCACCAAGGAGTTTGTATTTGACATAATGTGCAACAATGATTACTGTCTGTTCTTAAACTAGGAGAGGGGCTGTAAGGTGAAAATGAGGACACAAAATTTCAAAAACATGGGCGGTTTCCCCAGTCAATAAATAAAGCAAAACAAGCAAGAGGTTGACACAGCATTCAGCCGAGACCTTAGGTCATCACACAGTGCTGTCAGCACAGTAATCAAATCAGCACAAGGCTTACCAAAGGTTACCAGTCATTCAACAGAGAGCCAGGATTTCATCAGCCGAGGCTTTGCGCAAATGACAATGGCATTTAGGTCACCAAGAATATATTTAAAAGGAACCTGACTCAGGAAGGATAATGCCTAATTAGGGGCCATGACATGGTTCATTTAAAATTGGAAATGACAAATCAAGCCACATGTCATCCTTGACTACTTAATCAGGAAGTCAGCCCAAGAGCCTTTTGCTTGAAACTGAATTACAATTCCCTGTGGCCTATAGCATTCAGGGGTACCAAAACAGCCCTTCCTGGAACAGGGTGGTGAAGAATTACAAATGCTATTCTTTTTCAAGGCCAGTGGATCCATCCCAAGTACCATCGTGACAAGTTTTCATCTCCAAGTCCCAGCCCCTCCTCGGTCATGCAGACTATTCCAGGCCCTGGGTAATCTGTCCTGGCTGTTCAAGTACTGCCCCACTGCCCAACCATGCTGTTAACTGAGAGAATTCTGAGAACATCTCCTGCCTTTTTAGAGTCAATATACAAAGGATAGGCGCTCCCTTCCAGGTATATTGTCATGAACCTGTGTTTTGGGGCCAGGTGAACAATGGATCTTAGTGCATCTTGTACTCTGGTGGGCACAGCTGATTTATCCACTGATATTTTATTAGGAAGATATGTATTTTTTTAACCCAGCTAAATACTAATGGAGTAAATGCAAAAAATTCTACGTATTCCTTCATTCAGTAAAATATTGGGCTTCCCTGGTGGTCCATGGTTAAAAGTCTGCAATTTTACTGTAGGAGGCACAAGTTTGATCCCTGGTCAGGGAAGTTTCACACACCGATTGGTGTGGGGGGAAAAAAAAAAAAATCAATGAATATAATGTCTGTTTTTACTAAGTCCTAAATGAATTGTGTGTGTTGGGGAAATTTTTTTTTAATGCAGTTNTTAAAAGTCTGCAATTTTACTGTAGGAGGCACAAGTTTGATCCCTGGTCAGGGAAGTTTCACACACCGATTGGTGTGGGGGAAAAAAAAAAAAATCAATGAATATAATGTCTGTTTTTACTAAGTCCTAAATGAATTGTGTGTGTTGGGAAATTTTTTTTCAATGCAGTTTTTATCCTGAAGTTACTGCAACCACCACTAACTGGCAGGCTGCTGAGAACAGGATATGGTGAGATTTGAGAAACATCTTCATCAAGTTATCTAACTCAACAGCACCAATAATGATGATGTGATGCACTGAGAAGGAAACATGCCTTATAGCAATCCAGTCCAAAAACAGTTAATTTAAACCTAGTTAAGAGGATATAATCAGACAAATGCAACCTGAGGAACCTTCTTCAAATCCATTAGCCCAAATTCTTCAAATATCACTATCATTTGTCCTGATACCAATGTCACAAAAAGAGGCTAGGAAACTGTCTTAGAGTGAAGGAGGTTAAAGAACCCTGGCAACAAAGGCAATGTGTGATTCTTGATTGGATCCTAATACAATTTTTCCTAAATCTAGCTAAAACATTATTAAGACAACTGATGGAATTTTTATATAGATTGCATTTTAATAACAGTGGTTATATAAGCAATAAATCCCCCAAGTATGATGATGGTATGACAGATACATAGGAAAATGCCTTTTAAAGACTGATAGCATGACACAGCCATAATTCTCAAATAGTTCAGTAGAGAGTGAGAGAGTGTGAGAGAGAGTGAGAGTGAGAGTGTGTTGATGTGTGTTTGTGTAGAGAAAATGCATGCACGCTACGTGGTGAGTCTAGGTAAAGGACATAGAGGTACTTGTGATGCTCTTTTTGCAAGGGCTACATGGGTTTAACATTTCTCAAGGTAAAAACTTGAGAAAAATGGAGATGTAAAACTAAAAAATTCCAGGTTTTTTTAAAAAGACATCAGTATAACTTGTAATTAAGGACCCTCTCTTCCAATTTTTTTTCTTCATACTCTCTTGTAGGACTTTGAATAGTACTGATATTACTTATATTTAAAGCAAATATCCCAAGTGAATTTTAAAGACTGTGTGAATCTATACTTACAAAAGGGCAGTCACTTAAGCTCCTTAGCTGACTTGCTATTTGAAACTTAACCTGTAAAATCTGCTTAACTTGCTGAATCAATTTAATGGACACAAACAACTACTCTGGAAAACCAAATTCTGAATAAACAGAACAAAATGTCTACTGACAGACTTTCCTTAGAGGTACACAGGCACAAAGAAGTCCAAGCAAACAGGGCCTAGTAACTGTCACAAAGTCAACTCTTACGAACACAGTGACAAACGGAATTGCTCAAATTCTCCTATGTTTACTCTATGTTACTGATTCAAGTCCTGTTTGGAAAAACTAAACTCTGCTCCAAGAAAACTGAGCAACCTTCAAAGTCAATGAACAAGTTAAAGTGTAGCATGCACTTGGGAGCCAGCAAACAAATTATCCTCTTTCCAGCCCTGCTACTGACCTGTTGTAGGACCTCCTAGCTAACGTCTCTACACTTCAGTATTTCCAGTTGAAAGATGAAGGAAATTCTGACACTCTTTCAAAAAGACAATACAGAAGAAAGTCCATTTTCCCTAACTCTGTATCTTAACTTCAAGAATAAAAGGATGAACACAACATCTTCCAGGCATATAAATAACCCAGGGGCATTAGACAAAGTCAGCCAAACAACAAATGTAATACATATATTATATGTATTATATATATATATGTATAATATATATATGTATTATATGTATTATATATATATATATGTATTATATGTATCATTCACATACACTAGGTAGTTAGGGAAACAAAGTGCTAAAAACTCACGGGAGTCTTCCATCCATGCCTCCTCACTGCAGGTCCTAGGACTGCCTGGCAGAGGTATAATACATTTGCCCTCAGAAACCCAGGGGTCTCCTGAAGATCCTGAGGACCATACTGTCAGAGATCACATCTCATGCTGGAGACCAGGCAAGCTCTGAAGTTAGGCTTCCAGAGCATCCCATTCCAGGGGCCCTACCACCCCCAAACCATACGGCTACCTCAGAAAACCACATTTTCCCAAAACTGCTAGCCACAAAATTCTTGACTGATCAATGACTTCTTGGAAGAAGTGGGCAGGTTACTACAGGAGAAAAAGTTCTTGATTGAAATCATTTCACTTCAGAAAATCAGAAAACTGATATGCTAAGCAATCAAGAAACTAGCTCATTAATTTATATTAATTTAACTTCTTAAACTAATGAAGTACTATTTATATTACTTCACTCAACAAGTACAGTTAGCCCTCTGTATCTGTGGATGTGAAACCCATAGATACAAAACTAATAAATACAGAAGGCCGACCATATTTGTCAAAGGCCTACTGTGTGCCAGGTGCAGTGCTAAGCGCTAGGTGAACACACACTGGTCCCTGCCTTCATGGTACCTACATTCTCACAAGGAAGACAAAGCACTAGACGAACACACATCTATTATTGTAACTTGTAATTATTTAAGGGGAAAATAAACCAAGGTTCTATGAGAGACAAAAAGCAAGACTGACTTCAGATTTACCAAAGAGGAAAAACACTGAAAAAGGATACTCAACCTGAGATGTCAAAGAGGTAAGAAAATGGCAGAACAGGAGGAAATGCAAACCAAGAAGAAAGAACAGCAGTGCAAAGGCCCAGAAGTAGTAAAGGGCTTGGAGGGTTACCCTAATTACTTGCCTACCAGTGGAAAGTGTGTGTGTTCAGGGGAGGGTATATGACTCACGCTGGTTAAACAGGGTCTTGTGGTCCTACTAAGCAATGCAGATATCCTCTAAGCACAACAGAAAAGCANCATACTGTCAGAGATCACACCTCATGCTGGAGACCAGGCAAGCTCTGAAGTTAGGCTTCCAGAGCATCCCATTCCAGGGGCCCTACCACCCCCAAACCATACGGCTACCTCAGAAAACCACATTTTCCCAAAACTGCTAGCCACAAAATTCTTGACTGATCAATGACTTCTTGGAAGAAGTGGGCAGGTTACTACAGGAGAAAAAGTTCTTGATTGAAATCATTTCACTTCAGAAAATCAGAAAACTGATATGCTAAGCAATCAAGAAACTAGCTCATTAATTTATATTAATTTAACTTCTTAAACTAATGAAGTACTATTTATATTACTTCACTCAACAAGTACAGTTAGCCCTCTGTATCTGTGGATGTGAAACCCATAGATACAAAACTAATAAATACAGAAGGCCGACCATATTTGTCAAAGGCCTACTGTGTGCCAGGTGCAGTGCTAAGCGCTAGGTGAACACACACTGGTCCCTGCCTTCATGGTACCTACATTCTCACAAGGAAGACAAAGCACTAGACGAACACACATCTATTATTGTAACTTGTAATTATTTAAGGGGAAAATAAACCAAGGTTCTATGAGAGACAAAAAGCAAGACTGACTTCAGATTTACCAAAGAGGAAAAACACTGAAAAAGGATACTCAACCTGAGATGTCAAAGAGGTAAGAAAATGGCAGAACAGGAGGAAATGCAAACCAAGAAGAAAGAACAGCAGTGCAAAGGCCCAGAAGTAGTAAAGGGCTTGGAGGGTTACCCTAATTACTTGCCTACCAGTGGAAAGTGTGTGTGTTCAGGGGAGGGTATATGACTCACGCTGGTTAAACAGGGTCTTGTGGTCCTACTAAGCAATGCAGATATCCTCTAAGCACAACAGAAAAGCAAGGAAGGATTTTTACACAGAGACTGATTTGATCTGATATTTAATTCACTTTGGCTGCTGTGTGGAAACAGAATGGAGGGGGCAGGACAAGCGTGAAAACCAAAGGCTATTGTTTAATCCGAACCAGAGAAGACTGACAACAAAATTAGCAACTGGGACAGTGACAAGTTATTGCATTCAAAATTCATTCTGCAGTTGGAGGTGATGGGAGTGGCTGATGGAGGGCTCGATTTCTGGTCAAGGCAAGTGTATGGCTAAGAGAGAAGGGCTAGAAATGCATTCCAGGGAATCATTTTCATATAGATGGGTAAAATGACCAGGGGAGAGAATATGGAGAGTAAGGGTCCTAGGACTGAGCCCTAAAATGCTTCAACATTTAGAAGCCGAGCAAAGAAGGGGGTTCCAGGAAAGAAGACAGAGAAGTAGCCCTTGAGGCAGGAGGAAATCCAGAAGAGCATGTCACAAAGCCAGGAGCTTCTGTATCAATTACTGCTAAGGAATGGAGAGAAAGCTGAGGTCAGAAAATCAACCTCTGGGTTTGACAAGATAGATAAATCTACATAAGACCCATTTCTGTAGACCAGTGAGGATGGAAACTCAAAGAATGATGGAAAGAAATAAAGAGTAAATAACACTTCTAAGAAGTTTTCTGGTGACAGAAAGCAGAAAAGGAGCCACAGGTAGACAGGATGTGGGGACGGACAAGCGATTTTTTTCTACTCAGCAATTTTTACCTTTATTCATATGCATACCAAGTGTTAATTTGGAAAACTCAGCAGTGGCCACAGGACTGGAAACGGTCAGTTTCCATTCCAATCCCAAAGAAGGGCAATGCCAAAGAATGTCCAAACTACTGCACAATTACACTCATTTTACATGCTAGCAAAGTAATGCTCAAAATTCTCCAAGCTAGGCTTCAACAGTACATGAACCTAGAACTCCCAGATATTCAAGCTGGATTTAGAAAAGATCAAATTGCCAACATCTGCTGGATCCTAGCAAAAGCAAGAGAATTAAAAAAAAAAAAAAAAAATCTACTTCTTCTTCACTGACTATGCTAAAGCCTTTGTGTGGATCATAAAACTGTGGAAAATTCTGTAAGAGATGGGAATACCAGACGACCTTACCTGCCTCCAGAGAAACCTGTATGCAGGTCAAGAAGCAACCGTTAGAACTGGACATAGAACAACAAACTGGTTCCAAATAGGGCAAGGAGTACATCAAGGCTGTATATTGTGACCCTGCTTATTTAACTTATATGCTTATTTAACATCCTGCGAAATGCCAGACTGGATGAAGCACAAGCTGGAAACAAGACTGCTGGGAGAAACATCAATAAACTCAGATATGCAGACACCACCCTTATGGCAGAAAGCGAACAAGAACTGAAGCGCCTCTTTATGAAGCTGAAAGAGGAGAGTGAAAAAGCTGACTTAAAACTCAACATTCAAAAAACAAAGACCATGGCATCTGGTCCCACCACTCCATGGCCATTTTTATGGCTCTNAGGATGGAAACTCAAAGAATGATGGAAAGAAATAAAGAGTAAATAACACTTCTAAGAAGTTTTCTGGTGACAGAAAGCAGAAAAGGAGCCACAGGTAGACAGGATGTGGGGACGGACAAGCGATTTTTTTCTACTCAGCAATTTTTACCTTTATTCATATGCATACCAAGTGTTAATTTGGAAAACTCAGCAGTGGCCACAGGACTGGAAACGGTCAGTTTCCATTCCAATCCCAAAGAAGGGCAATGCCAAAGAATGTCCAAACTACTGCACAATTACACTCATTTTACATGCTAGCAAAGTAATGCTCAAAATTCTCCAAGCTAGGCTTCAACAGTACATGAACCTAGAACTCCCAGATATTCAAGCTGGATTTAGAAAAGATCAAATTGCCAACATCTGCTGGATCCTAGCAAAAGCAAGAGAATTAAAAAAAAAAAAAAAAAATCTACTTCTTCTTCACTGACTATGCTAAAGCCTTTGTGTGGATCATAAAACTGTGGAAAATTCTGTAAGAGATGGGAATACCAGACGACCTTACCTGCCTCCAGAGAAACCTGTATGCAGGTCAAGAAGCAACCGTTAGAACTGGACATAGAACAACAAACTGGTTCCAAATAGGGCAAGGAGTACATCAAGGCTGTATATTGTGACCCTGCTTATTTAACTTATATGCTTATTTAACATCCTGCGAAATGCCAGACTGGATGAAGCACAAGCTGGAAACAAGACTGCTGGGAGAAACATCAATAAACTCAGATATGCAGACACCACCCTTATGGCAGAAAGCGAACAAGAACTGAAGCGCCTCTTTATGAAGCTGAAAGAGGAGAGTGAAAAAGCTGACTTAAAACTCAACATTCAAAAAACAAAGACCATGGCATCTGGTCCCACCACTCCATGGCCATTTTTATGGCTCTTGATACAGGTGAGTCTTCAAAAGAACTGAATCAAGTTATATTATCATCAGTAGTGTATGAGAATTACTGCCCCTGTCCCCGGGTCTGGCCATACTTTTAGTATTTTTAAAAATGTGTATGTGTGATTCACTCATTCACTCATAAATTACTCATAAATTACTCCAGGTCACCATCCAGCCCTTATCACCTGTCCATGTCTGCCTTGGCTTCCCAACTGAGTCACAGCGAAGGGACCAGGACTGTCTTCATCCACTGGCAGAGTTTAGTAAGACAAGGGATCTTTTTTTAAGACAGATAAATCAAAACAGGTTTGGGCGGAAGCGCAGAGCTGCCCCTCGGGAACATGGTGAGTCTGTCCAGGGTGCCACAGCAATGGGCCACTTTTGCCCGAGTTTGCCCATCTCCTAGATGGGAAGATGCAGCCCCCTGGCAAGCTTGCTGCCCTGGCAANGAGCTGCCCCTCGGGAACATGGTGAGTCTGTCCAGGGTGCCACAGCAATGGGCCACTTTTGCCCGAGTTTGCCCATCTCCTAGATGGGAAGATGCAGCCCCCTGGCAAGCTTGGCACCCTGGCAACAGTTAGACTTCAAGGACTGCATAAGCCTGTGTACCATCAACTGAGTGACTGTGGGGATCATGTTGTCATCATGAACACAAGGCACATTGCCTTTTCTGGAAACAAGTGGGAGCAAAAAGTGTACTCCTCACATACTGGCTACCCAGGTAGATTTAAGCAAGTAACAGCTGCTCAGCTTCACTAGAAGGATCCAGTAGCAATTATAAAACTAGCTATTTATGGCATGCTGCCAAAAAACCTTCACAGAAGAACTCTGATGCAGAGGTTGCATCTTTTCCTAGATGAAGATATACCAGAAGATATTCTTAAGAATTTAACAGAAGAGCTTCCTCAACCACGAAAAGTGCCCAGACGTTTAGATGAGTACACACAAAAAGAAATAGAGGCTTTTCCAAGAGTTTGGTCTCCACCTGAGGATTATTGGCTGTAGGAGGAAGACAATTTCAGAAAATAACGGTGTGGTGCTTGAAACCCCTTCCTCAGGGATGCTGCTGTTGCTAAGTTGCTTCAGTTGTGTCCGACTCTGTGCGACCCCACAGATGGCAGCTTACCAGGCTCTGCCGTCCCTGGGATTCTCTAGGCAAGAACACTGGGGTGGGTTGCCATTTCCTTCTCCAATGCATGAAAGTGAAAAGTGAAAGTGAAGTCACTGAGTAAGTGTCCGACTCTTCGTGACCCCATGGACTACAGCCCACCAGGCTCCTCCATCCATGTGATTTTCCAGGCAAGATTACTGGAGTGGGTTGCCACTGCCTTCTCGCAGAATGAAGCAATAGCTGCCTTCTGCCAGGAAACCTGCTCTGGGGGCTGAAAGCTTGTGGAGAAAGCTCTGCAAGGGATATTCCTTCATTAGGAAACTTCAGTAAAATGTTATTTTATAGAATTTTTTATTGTATAGTGTGATTTGAATGTTGGAAATGATAAGAATAAAACTGCACCTTACTTAAAAAAAAAAAAAAAAAGGTTTGTATGCCGACAGGAAACGCTTAGTGAAGAGGGAAAAACTGATAATGGGTTGCACTAGACTAATATACGTGCACGTTTTTTCAAGTTTCATATTAAACCCCATTAGTGGATTGCAAAATCAATTTAGTGGGTTAACATTCCATTTTAATAAAAGAGAAGAGAATGTCAGAGTGTATGGTATTGTCTTAGGAAGCTTTCATTTACATATACCTACAGTGCTTTTTTTTAAGCCTGAAAAACACTAGTACATGTAGATATTAAACACGAGGCACAAAAACATAAAGGAAAATATAAGTATTATTCAGCGCCAAAGAAAACACAATATGGGGATGTCATCAACCCTGAATATTCATTGGAAGGACTGATGCTGAAGCTGACGCTCCAATACTTCGGCCACCTGATATGAAGAGCCAACTCTTTAAAAAAAAATCTGGATACTGAAAGAGACTGAAGGCAGGAGAAGGGAACGACAGAGAACCAAGAGGTAGGACAGCATCACCGACTCAATGGACCTGAGTTTGAGCAAACGCCGGGAGACGGTGATGGGCAGGGAGACCTGGCGGGCTGCAGTCCATGGCGTTGCAGAGTCGGATACGACTGAGCGACTAAACAACAAAATAAACTAATGTCAACCATGGAAAAAGTCATTACACAATAGACTTAAAAACTTCCATTTGCACGCGGAACAATGAGCAGACACGGAAAAGGCTATGCGGACACACACACACACACACACACACGGCTAAACACACAAACTTCCCATCAAACTCAGAGTACTTCTTCTGACTAAGGCCTCCCCAGGAGCCCACGGGCGCTAAACAAAGCTCCTCCCCAGGATTTACCCATCTTTCCTCCTGGTACCTCCAGGCCGGACCCAGGGCTCTATACCTCAGTCCCGGTTCCGACACTGAGCCTGGCTCCCCAAGGTGATTCCCTGCAACAACAGTGAGTGGATGAGGGAGGGAACAGGCACTTAAAGGCAGCTGGGCCAACTGGCACGCGGCGGGAGTGGGCGCGAAGGTCAGCGGGCCAGAGCGGAGCCCCTTCCTCCCGGCGCGCCGCGACGAGAGGTCGCCCCAGGCCCACGTCCCCCGGCTCCCAGGGCCGAGACGTCCCGAGCTGTGAGCGTCGGCCCAAAGCCGGCTACATGCCCGCGAACCACTTACACTTCCATATCGCCTCCTCCTCTTCTCGGGTCACCAGCACACGAGTTCCAGGCCGAGACTGCGGCTCCCGGCTCCACGCCGAACGCCCTTGAGCCGGCTCCGCGCGCCGCGATGCACGCCGGGATCGCCGCGATGCACGCCGGGAGCCTGGAGGACCCCCGCGGTGCAGCGAGCGGAGCGGGCTCCTCTGACCGTTTGAACCCGTATGCTCTTCGCCTGGCTCGGAATCAGAATGTTAAGCGTTTGCGAGAACATTAAGCTCACATTTTCGTTGTCTAGGTTGTATAGAAGTAGTATTAACTTACTTTAGTAAGTTTCCAAAGACATAATCGGATTAGGAAGTATTTGCGGCGTTAAAGATCCCTCGGATAGTAGCGATGGCGAGGGGCGAGGCGGCCGGGGACTGCTGGAAACGCTCTATTTCAGGACCTGGGTGCTGGGTACGCGGTGTGTTCCGTTCCGTTTCTGAAAATCCAGTGAGCTGCAGGCGTAGGTGCACTTTTCCGTCTGTGTGTTATACTTGAATAAAACGTTCTAAAAGGGGAGGGTGGGTGACTTCAGCCTCCTTGCATTTCCCATTCATCGGAGTTACTTAGTAGGGAAGTGTAATGAGAAGCACAGTCTCCGACCTTTCGACCTTTCTAGGAATTTGCCCAAAGGGAATTATCAGATACTTGAAGAAAGATCGATGTGTAATAATATTGCTGAGATAGAGCATAAATGCTCAGCAATGAGGAATTGATCAATCTTTTTTCACCCATACGGTATAATATATGTAACNAGTCTCCGACCTTTCGATCTTTCTAGGAATTTGCCCAAAGGGAATTATCAGATACTTGAAGAAAGATCGATGTGTAATGATAATATTGCTGAGATAGAGCATAAATGCTCAGCAATGAGGAATTGATCAATCTTGTTTCACCCATTCGGTATAATATATGTAACATGAGAAATCATGTAGCATAATTTATATGCTGGGGAAATGCTCAAGATAGGATTTTTAAAAGATGGAAAATGATGTGGTTATGACTCTAGTAATTTAAGGAAAAATAATCATGGGGGAAAAATATCTAAGAGTATTGGCGCTAGAACCACCTAATCTACTAAATTTTGTGTTATTAAAAAAAGACATCAACAGAACTGTCAGTGTCTATTATCTTCTGGATTTTTGGTATGTTTGAAATATTCCTTTAAGACTGGAAGGAAATATGCCAAAAATGAGAATGACAGGTGTCTTTTGTTTTTTTAAGATGCTGTCTTTTAAATTATTTATTTATTTATTCATTCAGCTTTTCTGGGTGTTTGTTGCAACATGTGGGATCTAGTTTCCAAACTAAGGATGGAACAAGAACCCTCCGTACCCGGGAACATGGAGTTTTAGCCACTGGACCACCAGGGAAGTTTGCGGTTGGTGTCTTTAGACAATGAGTCAATTGCTAATTTTTTCCCACTTTTTTATAGCTATAGCAGTTAGTGATTAATGACTGGATAAATTCAACATGCAGTATTAATACAATGGAATACTATTTAGCAATAAAAAGGAAAGGAGTACTTATACATGCTACAACATGGATGATCCTCAAATATGTGCTAAGTGAAAAAAGCTAGACACAAAAGACAACACATTATATGATTCCATTTATATGATATGTCCAAGAATAGGCAAAAAAAAAAAAAAAAACCTTTAGAGAGGAAGTGGATTACTAGTTGCTGTTTAGGGTTGGCAGGGGTAGAGATGGTGATGGGAAGCTGATGGGTACTGAGTTTCTTTCGAGAGATACAGAAATGTCCTAAAATTAGATTGTGGTAATGGTTGCACATTCCTGTGAATTTACTAAAAAAACCAATGAAGTGTACACTTTCAATAGGTGAATTATAAGATATTTGGATTATATATCAATAAAGTTGTTAAAATGGTTTTTACCAGTATTTGCCTGTGACACCTGCATTGGAAGGGAAGTGAGGGGAATTTTTAACATTTAACTTTACACATTTGCAATTTTTAAAATGTTTTTCAATATACATGTTATATTATTTTATTGTTTCACGTGTTATTTTAAAACTATAAAATAGAAAAAAAATATTTTTGGCCAAACCACATGGCTTGCGGAATCTTAGCTCCCTGACTGAAGACTGAACCCAGGGCCACAGCAGTGAAAGCACCGAGTCCTAACCACTGGACCACCCGGGAACTCCCTACAAAAGTATTTTTAAAACAATTAATTTACTTTAAAAATCAACAAGTAAATAAAATGCCAACCCAAACCCAGATGGCCTAATTCATATGGAGATTCTCCGTTGTGTTATTCACTCAACAAACATGTACCGATGGCCCTCTGGGTGGTGATGATACATACATGAATAATACATGCCTCCTACCCTGGCTGGCTGCCAGCCGAGTTGGGAACGAGCTCTGGACATCAGTAACTACAATCCCCTGTGTTTAGACGCTATGGAACAGAAGAGGGGATGACTAATGATGTGGAGAGGCGTCCCAAAGCCAGGGGTGTTTGCACTGGGTGCAGGGAAGAACACACAAGGTCAAGGCTTCAAGGATGGGCTGCCACAGAAGAGTTGAGTGCCTCTGAGGGCCCCATGATAAGATGGCTAAACTTGCTTCTCTGACAGATGCTCCCCTAAGACTTTGCGGGCCATATGCAGCCACCCCATCTATCCCATAGGGACAGCCAAGTAGTCAGGAGAGAGGCCCTACCCCAAGGCACGGCTGCCCTCGAGGAGCCTGCATGAAAAGGTAACCCAGGCCACATAGCTGAAATTCCTGCCTGGCCTGTCCCCACTCAGAGCCTCCCTGCAACTTTCCTAACTTGAGGCTGCCTGTGGAGTCTCTGTTGTTCCCCTCCAAAGCACATTATCCTAGAAAATAGGTTTTTGGGTTTTTTTTCCTTAACAGCTAACTTTTTAGGCAAAGGTATTAAGTACTGGATATACAAAGGGCTAGAACATGAGCAGAGCTTCATGTATATCCTCCAAGGAGAAATATCCTGTTGAACATTAAAGTGTTCAGGTTTAGAGCTCAGAAGAAATCACAGAGCTTTTGAAGGTTTAAGTAGAAATTGAAGCCTTTAAAGTGAAGTCCCCCAGCAAGAGTCTAGAATACTAAGATTTGCTTGATGCTTCCAAGCTTCCAGAGAGCTGATCTGAGCCTTTCACAATTGTACACTCATCGAATCCTCACTAAATCTCCCTCAGGATATGTACCAGGCATGGCTGTTAGGATGGTCTCATTCACTTCTCTCAGGAGTTCTCAGAATTAAGCACTATGATCAGCCCGAGTCACAGGACAGTGAAGCTCAGAGTGGTCAGAAAGTGTCCAAGCCAGGATTCTCACTCTTATCTGGTCAACTCCAACCTCGCCTATCTCCTGCTAACATTAGGGATTTCTCCCTGTTCTACACTAAATTATTCCTAGACCCTTTTGCTGAACCAGTGTGGACATTTCAGGGGAGAGAGACCAGACAAAGTTTTCAGTCTCCCAAGGAAGGTAAATTCCATACAGCACTCAGCTCTCAGCTGAAAATGGGTACGATTCATTGTCTGAACAGTCCTGGACCGCCAAGATGGCAAAGAAAATGAACACAGATTTGCTTGGGGTCAAGACTCCCCAGATGGATGTTCTTGCTGCCTGCAGAGAACACTGGCTTTGTGGTCATACTCCTGAAGGTCATTCTCAACTCTGCTACTTCCTAGCTGAGTGTTTTGGGACTCCCAGCCTCAGTATTCTCATCAGCAGAATGGGTATAATTATAGCATTGACCACAGAGGGTGGTTGTGAGGATCTAAGTACATAATCGCTATATAATATGTTCAGCATAGATAGAGCCTGGCACACAATTAGAAGTCAAGAAATATTAGCTATCATTGTCATTTTGTTTGTTGTTCTATTTATATACTGGAAATGCCTCAGGCTATCTCCAAATTTCTTCCTTAACCTTTTCTTCCCTCAGGCAGGAGCCAGAGCTTTGGATTTCTGAAGGTGCTCAGGAGATGTGATGATCTAAGAATGTTTCCCTTCCCTCTCAGTCTCCCTCTTTTCCTGGGAGCATACAGGAGCCCAGAGCTAGGGATCTGGTTCAGTGGGGAGTCTTTCCAACACTGGTTCCAATATTGATGGATGAAAGGGAGTAGCAAGACAGGGAGGGAAGGGTTTTCCAGGCATAGGGAAGAGCATTTAGGAAAACTTGCAACAGCTTTATACATTCTAGGAACTCCAAGTAATCCCACACTTGAGTGAGGGCTAAATATCTTCAACCCACGAGGTATTCCAGCTATTGGTTCAAACCTTCTCGGTTGACTTTCAAGGCCGTTTACAAACTTGCCCCAACCTACTTCCCACCGCCATCCTCAAGCCCCTGACCCTTTGTTGCTGCTGCTAAGTCACTTTAGTCGTGTCCGACTCTGTGCGACCCCATAGACGGCAGCCCACCAGGCTCCCCCGCCCCTGGGATTCTCCAGGCAAGAACACTGGAGTGGAGTGGGGACCCTTTGTGATATCCACTCTAATGGTTTCCTGTTCTCCAAGCAGGTCTTTCACTTTCTAGCCTCTAGCCTCCGGAACTTTGCCCAGGCTGCCCATCCCCTAAAGGGAATGTTCTAACCCCTCCCCTTTTCGCTGAGCTAAGGACTCAAAGAACAGGAATTTGAGCAAACTCCGGGAGATAGTGGAGGCAAAGGAGTGCTGCAGTCTCGAGTGTTGCAGTCCATGCGGTCCCAAAGAGTCGGACTTCGCTACTGAACAACAAACTCTCATCTTCCAAGACCCAACTCAGGGGACATCTCTCTCCCCCAGAATGTATAACTTCCAGAGCAGAAGTTCGAGACCCCCTAATCCCTAGAACCCAGACTATCATTTCTGCTGAATAATTAGCCATGTCAAGGAAATCTTTCCTGAATACTTCAAGATAAACGCCCCACTCTGCGCTGTCCTCTGTGCCCCGCTGCACACCTTGTCCATGCTTTGTTATGAACTTCTTGAGGCAAGCATCATTTCTTTTCTTCAGTGTCTAATAAACTGTACCGACCACATACGAGGTGCCGAGTACTAGTTTGTTGAATGAATGAAGAATTGGGCGTGGCTTTTTACTTTCCTTGTCCTGTGAGCCCGCCAGGCGCGGCTCAGAGTCTTTACCTCTACCCCTATCCCGGATCTCCCTCCAGGGCCCGGAACAGTCTGCAGCCTAGAGCATTGTCGCCCAGGCACCACCCTCCCAGTCCCTTACCCTCTCCCTGGGGCCGCTCAGCCCAAATCCACTCCGGAGACGGCTCCGCCCACAACCAGGATTGGAGGGAGACGGCAACGCCCACCTGGCGGGGCCGCCTGCGATTGGTACGTCCGCCGATGGGAGGCGGGGATAGCGTCGAGCCGCTGTTGACGATTTCCCAGCCAGAAAAGCCCAGCCCAGTGGCTGGGCAAGAGACTCGCGGCGCGGCCAGGCGGCGTAAGTGTGCGGCGGCCGGACTGGCAGGACGGGCGGGAGCGGAGGACGCAGACGACCCAGCAGAGCGCTCTGGCCACTGCCCACGTCCGCCTCCTCCACCGACTGCCCTCTGCTAGGCGCGGCGCCCCAACCTGGTGCCGGACCCGCACGGGGGACCCCACTCGGTGGCCTAGGAGGTCGTCAGTCCCGCCTTGTTTTTTAGACCCGAAGGACCTAGGCGCCCGGAGGACAAGGAACCGCCCAACATGGCATCGGAGGTGAGAGGGACCTCGGGGACGCCCGTCCTTCAAGCCTCCAAATGGGGACGAGGGGAGCCCTGTGAGCCCCGCGGGGCGTGACCTGCGCCTGCCGCGCTGGGGTACTGTCCTCTGGCTCCAGGCAATGGGTATCCCCTGGCGCACCTGCCAGAGCCTGGAAGAGAATTTTGTCCCTTCTTCCCTGTGTCCCCACCACCATCTGCTCTCCCGCGTCCCTCACCCCTCCCCAGCCTGTGTGGCAAACCCACCAACCCGCACTGCTGGGGAAAGCGGCTCTGACCTCACCTGACCTGACAGCGCTCTCGGCCTGGCGGGGGAAAGGTGCCTCCCACTCACTCAGCCTCCCCACCTGTTCATTCCTCTCTTCCCTCCCACTCACCCCCTACCCCAACCCCGCCCCTCCCCATCCTGTGCCCATCCCCTGCCTTAGCAGTTGTCCCTGTGCTGCTGAGTCCACAAGACTCTTGTGTTTGTTAAGAGCCAGGAGGCAGGGGATCGTGCCCTGTGGCTCTAGGAGCTGGTGGCTTCCTGTCCCACTAGCCCCTCCCCCTCAGAGCCAGAGGACTCCTGGGTTCTCTCCCTGACCGAGTGGCAGGAGTCTGAGGCACAGATCCCTTTTCTTGGACCTCGATTTACCTGGCTGATGGGGAGAATATTGGCTGTCTGCCTCCTCTGTGAGGTACCGGATGGGTGAGGTCACTGCTTTGAAACTTTCAGGTAAAAGGGGCTGTTTGCTTGATGCTGAGAAGGGAACCCTGGGCCTGGGAAGCGCAAGGTGTGGGTTCCAGACCCCTCTGGCACTCATTAGCTGTCAAGTCACTTCCTCTGTGGGCCTCAGTTTGTTTACTGAATAAATGTGTTAAGACTGTCTGCTCTGCTAGCTTCTGGGTCATGGTAGAGGGCCTGTGGCAGGGCCTGGGCTTTGCAGCCAAACAGACTTGGTTTCTGAAGGCTTGGTTTCTGCAGTCAACCTCCCTGAGCATATTTCCTCATTTGTAAAACAGGGGTAACCTCATAGAGGGTACAACGGCATCTGGAAATGCCTAGCACAGGGCCAAGCAATAGTAGGTGTTAATAAATCGTGGCTAATGACATTAAGAGGGATAACACTGGTATTTCCTGTGTGTGTTCTAAATTGACTATTGCTGGGAATTCCCTGGCGGTCCAGTTAGGACTCTTGGCTTTCACTGCTGAGGGCTAGGGTTCAATGCCTGGTTGAGGGAACTAAGATCCCACTACCTGCATGCATGGCAAAATTCAAAAAAGAATAATAGCTGTTACTCTTTCAATCAAAGCTGTTGCTCAGCCAATCAATGTCCCTCTCCCCTCACCCCTCACATCCTTCTGGCCCAGTTGTACCCTGGTTCATAGCAGTGCCCTCTCCTGCCACCTCGCCCCTCCCTTGGTGTACAGGTGGTGGCATCTCACTCCGACATCCCCCTGGAGTCCTTTTAAGCCTGCCAGCAGCGTAGGAGCTTGGATCCAAGCTCCACTGCAGAATGGGCTGCCTTCAGGAGACCAGGGCGCTGGGTGACCTCTGCTTGCCCCAGGCTGTCCTGTGGGTTGGCACTAATTGGTTTGGCTGCAGCCCCAATTGTTAAATAGCTGTTATTACTAACAATTCATGAAGGGAGTCCAGGGGCCTGCTGAGGGAGGGGATGCCAGGTGACGCCTTGCTGAAGGGCAGCTGGTTCTGTATCCTGACTGGCTGGCCGAGGCCCTCGGGCCCCAGTGGCCAGGACCAGGCCCCACGTGGTGCTTTGCTGGAGATCTGGGCTTGGCAGGGCAGCATGAGGGCGAGGGGCGGGTCCAGCTCACAGGGAGGGCAGAGACTGCATCTGCAGGGCAGAGTCCTCTGGCAGCTGAGGTTACTGGGCACTGTGAAGTGTCAGCTCCCAGCCTGGGGTGGTGATGGAGGGCCCAGGGGGACATGCAGAAAACAGGAGTGGAGCTAAGGAACACTCTGACCCCTGGTAGTCCTCAGCCCCTCCCTCAGTAATATCTAGAATTTACTGAGTACCAGACACTGTGCTGTGTATGCAATTAGTTTAATCTAATTGAATACTCACAACAACCCCATCAGATAAATAATATTATTATTCCTATTGTGTAGAGGATTAACCCTGAGATTAGAGAGGTTATATAAAGGCCTATGGTTAGGTGGCTAACAGAAGTCTGGGACATTGCAGGGAGACAGAGGAGAACTTATGTCCTCAGTGTCCCATGATGGGAAAGAACCCTAACTTCAGTGTCCAGTCAGGTTCCCACATTCACTCCCTGACCAACTCTGGGCAAGCTCCTGACCCTCTCTGAGCCTCAGTTTCCTTATCTGTCCAGGTAGAATAACCCTGCCCAGTGGCTCCCACTGCCATCAGACTGGGTAACTCTCCTGAGGGCTCTTTGTGGGAGGCATTGTTCTCAAGAAGGGAGGAGATTAATCGCTTCTGCCCTTCTGGCCAGAGTGGGAAGCTATGGGGTGGCCGGTTTGTTGGCGCAGTGGACCCCATCATGGAAAAGTTCAACTCATCTATCATGTACGACCGGCACCTCTGGGAGGCGGATGTGCAGGGCAGCAAAGCCTACAGCCGGGGCCTGGAGAAGGCGGGGCTCCTCACCAAAGCCGAGATGGACCAGATACTCCATGGCCTGGACAAGGTACTCTCCACATCCCCAGGCCCACCCCAGAGCATGCCCCTCGCCCCTTGCCATGGACGCAGGCTTTCACCAAATCCCCAAGTACAGGCTGCAGTAACATCCCTAGATGACAGCCTTGGGATCTCCCCTCGTAGTGATCAGATGCCTAGAGAGGTGCCCTTCAAGCATGTGCAGCGCTGACCGTCTCTCTTCATTCCTCAATGTCCCTGTGGTCCTGTGGCTCCTGAGAAAGGTGCTTTGGACCTGAGATGCTCGCAAGGGCGGGGTGCTACCAGGACTCAGCTGCCAATGCCCGCCCTCCTGACCCCCTGGGTTGCTGCCGTCTCTGCAGGTAGCTGAGGAGTGGGCTCAGGGCACCTTCAAACTAAACCCCAATGATGAGGACATCCATACGGCCAACGAGCGGCGTCTGAAGGTGCAACACCCACTGCCTCATCCCCTACCCCTCCCCTCTCGGCCTTGCCCAGGGCCACTTGAGCATAAGCACCACCATTCTGTTCACTTCATCACTGGGACCTCAGAGCAGGAGGCATCAGCAGAGATGGCAGAGATTGGGCAGATCCAAGGGACCCCACGGCAGGGAGGGAGGGTCACAGGCCAGGGAGGAAGTGCAGCTGCCTGGGCTGACCCTACTGGGTTGTGGGCAGGCAGACCCCAACTGCATTCCTCCCTCCACCCCCAGGAGCTCATTGGTGAAACTGCGGGGAAGCTGCACACGGGACGAAGTCGGAATGACCAGGTGCCACCACCTCCCTGCCCCCCNCCAAGGCTTTAGTGTGGGCAATCAGTGTCCTGTCCACGGAGTGCAGAAGACATGGTGCTGTCAGTCTGGGGAGGGCCTCAGGCACCCCTCCTGAATCCCCTCCTTCCCATCTTCCCAGACTAAACACCCCCAAGACACGGCTCTCCTCCCTGCCTTCTAGGGCATTTCAGGTAAGCCAACGTGTTCCTTGAGACATCATGTTCCCTGACATCATTCTCTCTTCCTCCATTCCCAGATCTTAGCCCCCCACCATCCCCCAAAGAGGGCCATCCTCAATAGATGAGAGGCACAGCTGAGATCTTTGAGGGCGCTGCCAAAAGCAAGTTTCTGCATCTCTGACAAAACTAGGATGTTGTACAGGTTAGGATGAGTATTAATTTAACACATCACTAGGGGGCGTGTCCTGGGAGGCAGGCTGTGCACTGGGCACTCACTAGAGACTTAAATAGGCATGTACTGGTTTGGCCAGAAAGTTCATTTGAGTTTTTGAACAATGTTATGAAAAAACACAAACGAACTTTCTGCCCAACCTGACCTCCAGCTGTGTGTCCAGAGCTTGTCTTTGCCCAGGAAGTTCCACTACCCAGAGCCTCCATCCAGGACAGAGGGATGCACGCAGTGTCTCCTAGGGAGTATTTCCATGGCCTCTGCTGCCTCCACAGTAAGTGAAATAATTCTCCATGCCTGGCTACACTACAACTGCAGGATGGGAAGAAAGAGAAGGAACCAAGGAACACGCCAGCAGGCTGGCCCACTCTGGGGAGATGGCCCCTATGTGAGGTCTCTGCCCAGGACAATGCCTGGGGTGTGGGGGAAGTTACTAATATGCAGTGAACTGGCAATGAACTTCAGGTGACCTAGTCCTGTCTAACAAGGTAACTTTAGGATAGTTAGAATATGCATGTCGTTGAAAATCTGTTAATAATTATATGCCTAGGTAAGTCAGCTTTATAAAACTTAAAGCCCCTTTACAGCTGAACTCAAAAGCATTGCAAAGTGGTTTTGTGCAGTTGTAACATCTATTAAATTTCCCAGTAATGGAAACAGCATAAATATCAAGGGAAGACCCAGGTGGCTTAGTGGTGAAGACCCGCCTGCCAAGCGGAAGACGCAGGCTTGATCCCTGGGTGGGAAGATCCCCTGGAGAAGGAAATGGTAACCCACTCCAGTATTCTTGCCTGGGAAATCCCAAGGACAGAGGAGCCTGGTGGGCTATGAGGTCACAAAGAGTCGGACACGACTTAGTGACTAAATAAGACCAGGGCTTGGCTTTGACTGGAACTCTCTCAGCCATGGCTCAGTGCCTCAGAAAAGAGCAGAACAGAAGGAAAAGCTGCTCGCGGCACCAGAGTCGCCAGCTATGCTTTCCAGCCCTGTCCTTAGCTTCTGCAGCTCTGTTATCAGGGAGTTTCCCAGAAGGTGCAAGCACCTGACTCCTTCAGTGGCCCTTCGGGAGAGTCAGGCTCACACATTTGTGTATCTTTGACAAATGTCTCTTCCTTCTGTCAGTCAGGCCACATCACTATCTTTTTTCTTTAATTTGAAGTTGTATGTATAAGTAGGTAGGTTAACTTCGCATTTCATTTCAGGTGTGTCAGGGAGACACTTGGCTGAAATCATGATCTGGGTGGGTGGGTACCTTGTCCCCTGAATTGACCAGGGATGGATGCACCTGGGCTGTGAGCAGCCCACACCCACTGCAGGGCCCACCACCACTCTCCCGTGGCTGCCAGCAAGGCTAAGCTGGGCCAGCAGGCTGCGGTCTCACCCAGGACCCGGCCCAGGCAAGGCAGGAGCACTCACTTGAAGTAGTAACCAGCCGGTTTCAGGAAGGAAGCAGGCTCATTGGCCAAGGACCACATCACAACGGCAGGGTGATTCTTGTCCCTGCGGATCATTTCCTCCATCACCTCCAGGTGGTGCTGCAGAGACACGTTGCTGAAGCTCTCGCTGGGGGCCAACGGAGGAGAGGGAGCAGGTCAGTCTGATTTTCTTTCCCTCTAGTAGAAACCCTGGGCTTCCCTGATGACTCAGTGGTAAAGAACCTGCCTCCCAACATAGGAAACGCAAGTTCAATCCTTGGGTCGGGAAGATCCCCTGCAGAAGGAAATGGCAACCCACTCTCGTATTCTGGCCTGGAGAATCCCACAGACAGAGGAGCCTGCTGGGGCTACAGTCCATGGAGTCCCAGAGTCAGACATGACTGAGAGACAGCACGCATGCGCACGCTGCTGAGCTGGGGGGGCCGCGCAGTGCAGGCAGCGGGCACTCACGCCAGCACGATGCCCACGCCGGGGCTCTCGTCGATGACCACGATCCCGTAGCGGTCACAGAGCTGCAGCACCTCCTCTGCGTAGGGGTAGTGGCTGGTGCGGAAAGCGTTGGCGCCCAGCCAGCGAAGCAGGTTGAAGTCCTTCACCAGCAGCGGCCAGTCAAAGCCTTTCCCTCGGATCTAGGGAACAGCAGAGACACGTGAGCCCCTGCCCTCGACCCCATCCCAGACATATTTCCTCCAAGAGCTGTGCCCGCTGGAGTCACCCCATCAGCCCGGTATCCAGGCCAAGCACAGGCAGTGGTTTGGGGCGGTTTGGTCTGAGCTGCCCTCAGCCACTCCAGGGGCCGCGGGGAAGCAGATGGCGAGAAACAGGGACCTAGGAGCCCCTACTCACGTCTGCATCCTCATGCTTGTTGACCCCTCGGAAATAGAACGGCTTCCCATTGATGAGGAACTGGCTCTCGGTGGTGGCAACGGTGCGGATCCCCACCGGGAGGGTGTAGAAGTCAGACACGGGCCCCATTGCCGTCTGCGCCGTCAACTTCACCTGTGAAAGCNTGTGTATCTTTGACAAATGTCTCTTCCTTATGTCAGTCAGGCCACATCACTATCTTTTTTCTTTAATTTGAAGTTGTATGTATAAGTAGGTAGGTTAACTCTGCATTTCATTTCAGGTGTGTCAAAGAGACACTCGGCTGAAATCATAATCTGGGTGGGTGGGTACCTTGTCCCCTGAATTGACCAGGGATGGATGCACCTGGGCTGTGAGCAGCCCACACCCACTGCAGGGCCCACCACCACTCTCCCGTGGCTGCCAGCAAGGCTAAGCTGGGCCAGCAGGCTGCGGTCTCACCCGGGACCCGGCCCAGGCAAGGCAGGAGCACTCACTTGAAGTAGTAACCAGCCGGTTTCAGGAAGGAAGCAGGCTCATTGGCCAAGGACCACATCACAACGGCAGGGTGATTCTTGTCCCTGCGGATCATTTCCTCCATCACCTCCAGGTGGTGCTGCAGAGACACGTTGCTGAAGCTCTCGCTGGGGGCCAACGGAGGAGAGGGAGGGAGCAGGTCAGTCTGATTTTCTTTCCCTCTAGTAGAAACCCTGGGCTTCCCTGATGACTCAGTGGTAAAGAACCTGCCTCCCAACATAGGAAACGCAAGTTCAATCCTTGGGTCGGGAAGATCCCCTGCAGAAGGAAATGGCAACCCACTCTCGTATTCTGGCCTGGAGAATCCCACAGACAGAGGAGCCTGCTGGGGCTACAGTCCATGTAGTCCCAGAGTCAGACATGACTGAGAGACAGCACGCATGCGCAGGCTGCTGAGCTGAGGGCGGGTGGGGGGTGGGGTAGGGGCCGCGCAGTGCAGGCAGCGGGCACTCACGCCAGCGCGATGCCCACGCTGGGCCTCTCGTCGATGACCACGATCCCGTAGCGGTCACAGAGCTGCAGCACCTCCTCTGCGTAGGGGTAGTGGCTGGTGTGGAAGGCGTTGGCACCCAGCCAGGGAAGCAGGTTGAAGTCCTTCACCAGCAGCGGCCAGCTGCCCTTCCCTCATATCTGGGGGACAGCAAAGATGGGTGAGCCCCTGCCCTCGACCCCATCCCAGACACGTTTCCTCCAAGAGCGGGGCCCGCTGGAGTCACCCCATCAGCCCGGTATCCAGGCCAAGCACAGGCAGTGGTTTGGGGCGGTTTGGTCTGAGCTGCCCTCAGCCACTCCAGGGGCCGCGGGGAAGCGGATGGCAAGAAACAGGGACCCAGGAGCCCCTACTCACGTTTGCGTCCTCATGCTTGTTGACCCCTCAGAAAATGAACGGCTTCCCATTGATGAGAAACTAGCTCTCGGTGACGTCCACGGTGTGGATCCCCACTGGGAGGGTGTAGAAATCAGACACAGGCCCCACAGCTGTCTGCACCATCAACTTCACCTGTGAAATCCGAGCACTGAGCGTGAGGCAGCCTTACCGGCCTGAGCCCCACGCAGCCTGAGCTTCCCAGGACAGCCCCTGGCTAATCACCGCAGCCCACCTCTGGGTCTGCAAGTGGAGAGAGGCAGAAATTACATCTGCTCTGAGAAAGAAGAAACTTCTGCCAACACTGCCCCAGGGCCTCCTCTTCCAACTCGGCCTCCCCACCAATGACTCAAAAAATCAGGCTGGTGACTCTTCAATCCAATGGACCAGGAAGCTGACGTGACCAGGCCTGCTGAAGCTAGGGCTGCTGGATGTGGGCAACGACCTCCCCCAGCCCAGTCCTCACCACCATTACCTCCAATGAGTACAGGTAGGCAGGGTGCTCGTGCATCAGGTACGGCCACCAGAGGTGGGCACTGGGCACCTGCAGCTGGCCCTGGGCTCCTGCCCTCCTTGGCCACGACTTTGCCTTCCTCATCCAGAAGACAAACATCCATTTGGAAGTGGTCACTGCTCTGGAAGACAATCCTTTAATTCACCCACCCTACAGGAGATGAGAGATCAGATGAGAGAGGAGGTGGGGGGATGTGACCTGGAGTCCTGCAGGTGAGAGCACCTTGAGGAGAGATGGGAGAGCCCGTCTCCAAGGGGATCTTTCCAAACAGGGAACCAAGCCACTCTGGGCCTGGCTGAGGGCAGATCCTGGCAGGAGCCTCACCAATGTCTTGGTCCATGTTGGTGGTGACAGTAATGTCATCGATGTAGGTGGCAGGCGTGGTGTAGAGGAGCACAGACCGATGCAGTCCCGCGTAGTTGAAGAAGTCAAACTTTGTGTTCTGGACAAAGTAACCCTTGGGGTACCTAGGACAGAGCAAGGGCACAGTGGCCTTGTCTCGAATCCTTCGATCTCAACTCATATCTCTCCCTGGCCTCCAAGAGCCAGGGCCTCACCTCTGCTGAAGCCACCCTGTCCCCTGGTGGGAAGACGTCTGGGCAGGGTGGGGGAGTTGGGGTGGGGTAGGAGTGGGCAAGGTGCTGCTCACATGGAGGGGTCCGTCTTGTAGAGGATGGTCCCAGGCGGCAGCGTGTGGGGGTACAGCATGTTGTTGATGGTGATGGTGATGCGGCAGGAGGACAGGCACCCACTCTGGACCAGCTTGCTGATATCAGCCTCGAAGGGGAGATGGCCCCTCTCATGCTCGACCAGGTGGACCCCATTCACCCACTTCAGATACAGGGAGACAAGTGGGGGGCCTGGCCATTTCCAGCACACCCTCACACACAAGTGCAGGATGAGGGAAGCAGGCAGAGTCGGGCGGGCTGAGGGTTCTGCCAGCTGCCACTGACCTCGGGAGTGGAAGAATGAGGCTCCAGGGATATAGATGAGACCACTCTCCGCCATCCAGGGCACAAACCCCAGTGTGGGGCCTTAAATGTGCCCAGCCCCCACATGTGCCCCAGAGGCAGGCTGTCAGGTGACGGCTGGGAGCAGGAGCTCATCCTCCGCCCCACCACACGCCTGGCCACCCGCTCTGCCTGCCGCCCGCTGCACTGACCACGATGGCATAGTAGTGGGCACTGCCGATCCTCAGAACCACTCTCGTGCCCAGGTCTTCTGTCCACCGCTGGGGCAGGGTGATCTCCCGTTCATACCACACCCAGCCGACAAAACTCCGCAGCTGCCTGTCCTGCCCACGTCGTTGAAGCTGGAGGGCACCAGCATGTCCAAGATAGGGCCCGACTGAGGAGACAAGAGCGGGAATCAGGTCCAGACCACCAGGGAAACTAAGGGGCCAGGTTCCCCAGCAATTCTGCTTGCAGGACAAAGCTGGACAAAATGACTTCTCCCCAGGGTCTTTCCTGGTGACCCGGCGGTGGAATCCGCTTTGCAATGCATGGACACAGGTTCAATCCCTAGTCTGGGAAGATTCCACATGCTGCAGGGCAATTAAGCCCAAACAGCACAACTAAGACCGAATGCGGCCAAACATTTATATGGCTGCATGTTAAAATATTTAAAAAAAAAAAAAAAAAAGACATCTCCCAGACCCTCCCAGACTCCAGACCACCCTACCAGCAACTCACCAATGTCTTTTATGGACTCATTTAATATTTATGACTCCATGAAGCAGACCCAGTCACTCACTCACTCACTCAGGGGTACACAGGGAACAACCACATGGTATTCCCCCTATGTGTGGGGAATAGAACACTGAACAAGGCCTCTGCTGTCAGTGAGCAGTTCTATGTAGAGAGTGTGGAGAGGGGCAGGGAGCTATCTTGGGGTGAGGGAAAGCCTTTGGGGGCCAGGGCCCATGAGATACAACCTCTGGACATCCTGGCAGAACTTGAGTCCCACAGGGAAAACCTTGAACCTCTTGACCCTGAACACCTCAGGAAGGCAAGGCAGGAGCAGACAGATAGCTCAGTGAATCTGGAAGCAGCTTGGGGAAGAGCTTCCTGAAGACACAGATGGGACACGGGAGCTTGGAGGAAGTGGGATTCCCTGCCCCTCACAGCTATACACCCAGTGGCTGGCCCACACCCTGCCACACAGTGAGGACCCAGTAAATACTGACTGAACGAATGGATAACTTTCTGATGACACCAACAGCTAGGAGGCTTTGTGTCCGAGGTCTGGTGGGAACAGAAGTTCTTTCTCAGGGCAGTGGGCACTGGAGTTTCCATGGAAAGGGGTGTGCCCAGGGCCACAGCCAGCCTGGGGCAAGAAGGATGTCCAGAAATCAGACCCTGACTAAGAGGAAGATGATCAACTGACTGCCACCAGGAGGAAGGCGGGCCGCTTTTGGAGGAAATCGTGAGTGGGGCACATGCCTGGCTACCCCGCCCCTTTCTTCCTCTGATGAGGGCTGAGCGGCAAAGACTGAAAAAAGAGGAAAAGGTCAGTTTTCATTCCAATCCCAAAGAAAGGCAATGCCAAAGAATGCTCAAACTACCACACAATTGCACTCATCTCACACCCTAGTAAAGTAATGCTCAAAATTCTCCAAGCCAGGCTTCAGCAATACGCGAACTGTGAACTTCCAGATATTCAAGCTGGGCTTAGAAAAGGCAGAGGAACCAGAGTTGAAATTGCCAACATCCATTGGANAAGATGTCCAGAAATCAGACCCTGACTAAGAGGAAGATGATCAACTGACTGCCACCAGGAGGAAGGCTGGCCGGGGAGCTGGGGCCGCTTTTGGAGGAAATCGTGAGTGGGGCACATGCCCGGCTACCCCGCCCCTTTCTTCCTCTGATGAGGGCTGAGCGGCAAAGACTGAAAAAAGAGGATGTAAGGGAGGTGACCGCTGGATGCTCACGGCCCCCGACCCAGTTCCCTGCCCATCCGACCCAAATCAGAGGGAAAACCTAGAAGGGGGTGCTCGGCTGGATGCCAAGCCCCGTTCTCTACCTAAACTTTGGAACCCAGGGTTCTTCCTCCCAGGGCAAAGGTGCGGCCCCCAAACGTCCAAAGACTCCTCTCCAGCCACCGGGCGGCCACTAGCATTAGCTCGCGGCAGGGACACCAATCCGGCTCCGCCTCCCCCACCGAAGTCCCGCCCGCCTATTTCCTTCTGCCAGTCATTCTCCCCTTAGGGCCGTCCATCAGCTCCGAGGGCACAAGGGAAGGCTCCCCACGCCCCCCACACCGGGCTTCCAGGAGCTCCCCGGCCCCGGCCCAGGTCCCGTCCCTAGAGCGCGCACCTCCCGCAGCGGCGCCCGGTACCACTGCTGCTCAAAGCCCTGGCGCCGGTTGTCGGAGAAGTCGGCGCGGAAGCTCCAGAGGCCATCCAGCTCCTTGCGCTCCCGCGACCGGCTCTCCCGGGGATAGAGCATCCCGCCCTGCAGCAGCGCCAGCCCGCAGCCCCAGAGCAGAGGGCCGAGCACGGCCCAGGCGCCCGCCGACCCCCAGAGCATGGTTGCAGTGTGGCTGCTGGCAGCCAGCTGCCGGGCGTCCCGGGCCGCGCGCTGATAACGGGGCTGGGGCGGGGCCTAGAGTCACGTGACCCGCCCCCACGCCATCTTGGTCAGTCGGGGCAACTCCTCCCCACGAGGCCCGCGCTCTTCGGGCCGCGTCCGGTCCTCCTTCCTGCCCGAGGGCGGCCTGGCGGAGGGCCCGCCGGCAGCCGGAGCGCCAGCCCGGACCCGGAAGGGCGGAGGTCATAGCTCGCAGGCTCCGCACCCGCGGGGTTGCCGCCCTCCTCCACCCTGGCGTCCCCAGCTGCTGGCGCCCAAGGCGCCTCGTCCAGCCCGCGAGCCAGAGCTGGACCTGAGAGACTGCCGGGTTCCCCGCCACACACACCGATTCTCCAGGGAGACAGACCGGGGACACCTCCACTCGCTTATGCCTGCGGGACACCGGTAAGCTCAGGCGAAGCCTGTATGCCTAGTGTCCTCCGGCCCGCAGGCGTGATCATCCGGCTCTTGGCCTTGACCCTGGGCTCCCCCAGCAGTCCCCTGGTCCCCAAGCCCCTACCCAGGGGCCCTGCGCTCCTTGGCATTGCGCACGTACACATAATGAAATGGAGTCTATGGTACCAGGATCCTGGCCTGGATGCATTTGTTCATACAGTTACTTGATTTTTAAATTAATTTTTCCTCTGATTTCATGTTCACCCAAGCAAACCTTCTGAAGGCTTGAACCTTGACACTGTAAACAAAGTAGATCCCGGGATAGTACAAATAAATAAATTGCAAGAATTGCCAAGGCCTAAAGATTTTTTTTTTCTCCCAAATGCTTACAATATAAAAATAAGAAAAAGTAAGATGCAAAAGTTTATACTGTATGACCCTAGTAGTGCTAAAATTAAATCCACACAGCTGTAGATAGATGTGAAGTGTTATTATCAGTGTTACAGGTGATTTCCATTTTGTTTTTCATATGTTCTGAGTTTTTTAAAATTTCCTACATGAACATGCTTTAATTTTATAACCAGAATCAAAACAGTGGGAACTTGCCTGAAGTTCCAGTGGTTAAGACTTCCCCTACAATGCAGGGGGTGTGGGTTTGATCCCTGGTTGGGGAGGTAGTATCCCACGGGGAGGTAGTATCCCACCTGCCTCTAGGCCAAAAACCAAAACATAAAACAGAAACAATAATGTAACAAATTCAATAAATTATTCAAAATTTAAAAAAAATGGTCCATATGAAAAAAAAAAGAAACCAATGATCTTAAAACTAGCACGGGGGCACAAATAAGTTGATCTGCTTCTGTATGTGTGTGTCCAGGCACTCGGTTGCTCAGCCCTGTGCCCCTCTTTCCAACCCCACAGGCTACAGCCTGCCAGACTCCTCTCTCCATGGGACTTGCCAGTCAAGAATACTGGGGTGGGTTGCTGTATTCATCGAAGTGCATATTCCTGACTCAGGGATCAACCCTAGTCTCTTGCGCCTCCTGCTTTGGCAGGCAGACTCTTTCCCATTAGCACCACCAAGAAAGAAAGTAACTATTTTAAAGCTCGCAAATGGGCACAAATAAGTCAAGGTTGATCTGCTTCTATAAATTAATAAATTGATTTTCCATTTGAGAGTCAACATGTATATATTTTAGTTAGTTGACAGTTGATTTTCTACTGTTTGATGGAGTTCAGAGAACACTTGGTTCCCGAACACGTGACCCTGACATCCAGACCCGGAAAGGTGAAGTCCACCGGCCAGTTTCCTTCCCCCTTTATTTTGAAGCCATGCATAAGCTGAATCTGAGATGAAATTTTGGGAGTTGCCAGCAGTGAGAATGGATGAGGTCACCAAAGAACGGAGGGCAGGTGAATAACAGATCTCAAGATTAGCCCTAAGACACCCTATGTTATGAGTAGAGGAGACAAAGAGGATGAATAGCAGGTCACCATCTCCTTGAGAATAAGTGCAGACCCCTTAGAATAGTCTGTGGTGGTCTGACTGGTCCCCCTGATCCCTGGCTCTGAGTTCCAGAACACACCATGCTCCTGCTGGCTTCTGGGCCCTGGCTTAGGACCCTCCCTCTGTCTGGAAGCCCTTCCACCCTGACTAGTTAACTCTTCCCTCTTCCCCATCACTCTCGTTCTTCAGGGATCATTTCAGAGTTTGTTTGTTTGTTAGCCACACCATGTGGCTTTTAGAATCTCAGTTTCCCAACCAGGGGTAGAACTGAGGCCCTCAACAGTGAAAGGGCAGAGTGTCAGCCATGAGATCACAAAGGAATCCTCTTTTTTTCCGAATACCTTTATCTTCACATCTCTTGGCCTCCAGTTCATTCCTCCACATACACACAGGCCCCAAATTCACTGAGCAATTTGGTCCTTGGCTCGGGTCCCCTCTCCATCGTACCTCCTTTCCTTATCAGTGGCCTTCCCATCCTGGGCCTTTGTTCTGTGACCCCCTTGACTTTGTCTACCTTTCCATGACCTGTGCTGACTCATTCACTGGATCATGTTCTAGGTTCTTTTCAGTTTCTCTTACCCAAGACTTCTGAGAGTCCTCCCAGCCTACCATCTCCTCTAATTTTCATCATCCCCATTTACGCTAAATTTGCTCTGTTACCAGATCCAAGCTCTGTTTTTCTCTATCCTCCCCACCCCCTTCTTTTCTTTTTTTTTAGGTCGCACCTGGTGGCATGTGGTATCTTAGTTCCCCAACCAGGGATCGAACCTGTGCCCCCTGCATTGGAAGGCAGAGTCTTAACCNTATTTTTCTCTATCCTCCCCATCCCCTTCTTTTCTTTTTTTTTTAGGTCACACCTGGTGGCATGTGGTATCTTAGTTCCCCAACCAGGGATCGAACCTGTGGCCCCTGCATTGGAAGGCAGAGTCTTAACCACTGAACCACCAGGAAATCCCTGTCCTCGCCACTTTTCTGAATTGAGCTCTCCTCCCCCAGTTTTTCAGGCTGAAAGCCATTCTAAAACCACACCCTGTCTCTCGCAGGAGTTGCCCACCACTCTATAGCTTTTCTTCTGGAACCTCTCCACTCTTGCCTCTTCTTTTCTCTTCCTCAGTTGCTGCCACCCTTGGGTGGCATATTTCCTCTCACCCTTGGGAGAATCTTCTCCCCAGCCCTCAACCCTGATGGGATTGAAACCAGCTTCCTCTTTGCTGCTTGCGAAGGTGGGCACATAGACTCTTTCTATCCTAAGGATGCATCTGCACACTGAGAAAGGGGAGACCAAGCTAACAACGCAGGGAAGTTACTGAGTTCCATCTCTCATGGACTGTGGTCTGTAGTTGCTGCTTTTCTTTTGAAACTTTCTTCTAGTTACTTATTTTTTAATATTTATTTGTTTGTTTATTTCTGCCAGGCCTTAGTTGTGGCATGTGGGATCTTTGTCCTTTACTGGGGATCAAACCCACACCCCCTGCGTTGGGAGCATGAAGTCTTAGCCACCGGACCACCAGGGAAGTCCCGAAAGCTTTCCTTTAAAGATCTGTCAGAGGACTTACCTGTATCGGCCAGCAGATGGCCAGTTCATCTGCTCTCAGGTGAACTGTTGAAAAATCTGAAATGGTCTTGAGGGAGGGATTCTTCCTTGACAGTAACTAAGGCCCCTTTCCCCCACCCCCTCACCAGGGCATTGCTTCCTGTGTACCAATTGCTAACTCCAGGTTTTTCCCCCTCACTCTAGTTTATCTAACAAGACAACTGACAAGTGAACCAGTCTTAAATCTCACCAAGATCCCAGTAAAGCCCACAGCAAGGCTGGTACTCCCCAGTTGCCTTTCACTTCACGCATGGAATACTGGAGAGCCAGAGGAGCAGGCAGGATGCGCCTGAGAAGAGACACTGGAACTCCAAGTAGCGGGGGACCAGGGAAGGAGGATACACCCTTGTGTGGAGAGCTGACTGCCTCAGCCATTCCCTCCAGGACAAACGTGAGTTCCTCCACAAAGGCAGATTAAAGCCTGAAGCTAAAAGAGCCCCTTCTAAGGTCCTCAGGGGCATGGGAGCGGTTGATCACACATTATAACAGATGCCTCTGGAGCCCTGTTTCCCGTCTCCTTTGGCAGCCTCTAATTTCTGTCCAAGCTGAGTTCCCTGAAAACGCGGTTACCAGTGACCAATCCCCTGAAAACAGAGGCTCTTCCCCCGCAGGCTCTGAATGGCTCAGTTCTGTTTCTTCAGTAGATCTGAGAAGTAGAGGTGAAATCGGTGTTAATAATCTAGAGACATCATCATTCAAAGAGATAGGAACCATTACATAACTGTTTCAGCCTTTCCTGTAATAGGGACATTATGTATGATCAAGGTGTGACCTTGATTATGCACTTTGATGTTAGCTTTTCATTCTTTTCTGTCTTCCTCTTCCTGCTACCATATCTGGGAACATTTTCCAAATCAGTGCCTGCATGGAATAAACCTTTATCTTGGGGCTTATCCACTGGTCCAGTGGGGAAGACTCAGCCCTTCCACTACCCAGGGTGTGGGTTCCATCCCTGGTTGAATAACGAAGATTCTACATGCTTCACAGAGTGGCCAAAATAATAATAGTAATAATAGGCCTTTGTCTTCAGCTCTGCTCTCAAAAAACCAACTGGCAGTGTTGCAGAAACCATTACTCAAGAAACCAAGCACCACACCGGAGAGTTGGAGAACTCAGGTTTACTACGCCAGCAGGTCCAGAGGAGTTAACACTCCGAGCTCTGAGCCCTGAATGAAAGGATTACAGAGTTTTTTTTGACAGACTGTAGTGGGCAACACTAACTCTTAGTAGGCTGCTTAAAAGTAAGGGGTTTCACATGTGCAGGAATAGTGATCCAGATGGGAAGAGGGATGCCTGATCTGGACAGGCATGATTAAGCAGGTTTGCAGGGCCTGGGCAAATGCAAAGATCAAGACAAGAATGACTGAGATAAACTCCAATTCCTAGTATTGCAAATCCCCACTTTATGAGACTAGGTGACCTATGTGATCTAGGCTTTGCAAGGGGTAAGCTGAGTTACAGAGGCAGAAGGAGAAGGAGGTTTTATGTAAAATTTTAACTTCTCCTCTTCATTCCCTCCTCTTGATGCTTCTTTCTATCACTTGTAGAAAGTGTCATCTCATGTTTTTGGTGGGACACTCAGAGCTCCTCATTGTTTAGGGGGCTATATTGAACTAGTACCATTTGTAACTTTATGGATTCAGTCTGAGAGGTTATGAGCTGGGTAATAGCATTTAGAATACAAGGGCCAAACAAAAGTGCTGCAAAGAGCATGAAGAGAGGACCTGTCAAAGGGAGAAGCCACGATGCCCTGCTCCAGATATTACTCGAATTACCCCAGGAATTAGCTAGTTCTTCTCTTCTTTTTATGATTTGTTCCCTTAGCTGTTGGGCCATGTCCCTGTCTATTTCTGATTGGCTTACATAGAAGCAGCATTCTTCATTCAAGAAGAGGCAGTCTTCTCTCTTCAGCTATCAGTAGGTCTAGCCCTCTCCTATTTTGTAAAACCACCTCAGCCAGGGAGTCTAGTTGTTCCTGTAATACCACTGAAGATTTGACCAGTCTCTCAATATCGTCTGTGACGTCTTTGAATAGTGTGTGGTGAAAGGTGGTTGATGAAGCAATTCCGTCTATTCCCATACCTAGCCCAGCCGTGATTCCCAGACCAGCTAGTAGGGGTTTAAGCTGGATGGCTCTTTTTGACCATGTATGTGCTGCCAGAGGTATGGTGAGAGTCTGGCTGTTAGGGACACTGTTCATCTGGGGAGTGAGGAAAGCTAAGGTGCAGATACCCATCTAATTGACAGGTAGACATAAGCATCTATCCCACAAACAAAAGGCCTTGATGGGGGCGGCACCGTCTGTTACAGCAAGGGACACCAAAAGGCTGCAAGGCAGCCTGCACATAACCGATAACTGAACGCTAGCGAAAGGTTTTCGCCCCATCTCTGCGTTTTCACAGCTGTAGCAACTGAGCCTATCACGAAGGTGGGGTCAGCTATACTGTGGAGCAGTTTACTTAGTAGGGAGAATTGATCATAAGAGACTTTTAATAAGAATGAGGCTTCCCACTACAGTGAGATAACAGCAAACTGCAGCTTCTGACCCAAATCCCAGTCCTGGGGTGAAACTAAAGCTAGTCTTTTAGTAAAGAGCACAGAAATAATAGCAATCAGGGATAGAGTCCAGGGTTGACAATGAAAATCCATTGATATTTTGATAGCCAGATCCTCAGGCTTCAGCCGTGTGTTGACCTCCCAGCAGCTGCTGGAGCGTGGCTGGAGCGAGGCTGAAGAATCCTCAAGCTTCTGCCATGCATTGACTAGTCAGCTCCCGGAGTGACTAGAGCAGGGCTCAGCGTCCTTTGAGGGAGGGTCGCTGTTTTTGGAACCAGACCTTGAGAGGGTTTTGGGGGTCCTGAACTGCTTTCCAGGTGTCCTCATTACAGGAAGCTGCTGCCTTCTTGACTCTGGTGTGGTGGATCCAAGGGATGACATCTATAACTCATCTCCTGGCTGATAGGGATGAAGCCAGTTGCCCAGTGGAATGGGTGTCCTTTCTCAGGCAATATGGCGGAAGACTTTCCCAGGGCCTGGAGTTGTTGGGACATCTCCAGGTCAGCTAGTTGTTGGTGATCTCCCTTGAGCTTTTTTTAATCACTGGGGGTAGTCTCCCATATAAGATGTCAAAGGGAGAATAGCCTGAGGACCTTGAGGTGCCTTTACAGAGGCACCAGAATAAGGCAGCTTGTTCTAAGGTTGTCTGGCCGTTGGCTGGGGGATATTCTTGTCGTACTACTACTACTTGGAGAAACAAACTTAACAAGAAAGTTAGAGATATACGGCCCAAAGATTAATAGAAGTAGGAATGCTGCTGAGGCACTAGCCAGGAGAACCAGGTCCAGACATTGATTCATGACATTAGTGTTTCTCTAGGTATGAGAAGATGCAAGAATTTGGACTCATAAAAATTTTTATCTGAAAACATCTGACGATCTGAAGGCCTGTTTTTCTGGGTTTTCCCAGAGCACAGAGTGCCTTATTTTTTGTCTTCACCCTGAAGTCCTTTCAAGGGAGTGTTGAAGGTCAACATCTTATAGTGGTCATGATTTAATCTTTGTAGAGGCAGCTGGCAAGGGCCAGCTTCCAGTCAGCAGGGCCCCTTCATAGCCACATATTTGACCATGTTTTGGGGCATTTCAAGGTCATTGTGTCCCACGGTGCTGGGAAGGCTCATTCCCAGGTCTAACAAAGATTCCATTAACAGGCCACTCAATGTGTTGTCACTAGACCAGGCCTTGTAAATAGCAAAAGTCTCTGGACCATACCTGTCTTACTAGCCTCTTGGTCCAGGAAAATATTTCCTCTTGTTGCTTCTTCCCACATCTAGAGTTACATTATTATAATTATTGATCTCAGATGGAACTGCATATCAGCATTTTATCACAGGCTCAGTCACACCTTTGGTAACATAAGAAATACTCTTCTGAAACAAGCTACATAGAAAATAATACAGATAGCAGTTATTAGTAAGGTCACAAGCAAGAATTTAAATCAAGAACTTTAATTGTATATAGCCTGGTATACCCCAGGTCATCTGTCTCAGTTAAATGATTGTAGCCAGGTGTTACTCTCCTGTACCTCATGGATCATCTCAGCTTTATCTAAAGACTGGTTACTGAGATAAGCTTTAGAAACCATCTTAAGAGTATCCTCTTAAATAACTTAATTAAACCTTTTAGCAATATAACATAACAAGGAGCTATCTCAGAAGTAAGGCTTAGTAAACACAGACCTTAATTAACAAAACTAGAACTTAATATTTAGTAAAACATATTTTCTTTTTCAGAGAACTTATTCTGAGGGCATTAACACTGTAGCCAGGTAAGGCTTTAACCCATCAAATAAAAATGAGGTCTGTCAGGGAGCTGGGAAAAGCCATGCAGCCATCTTGGATTTCCCATAGCCCTGGCTCTTTGATTTTTAGCTGTTGTTTATTTATTTTTAATTTCCTGATTTAAGAGCAGACTATTGCCATGTTTTAAGGACATCAAGATAGCAAAAGTCTAACCATGAGTGATTATTTTTTGTAGAAGCAGAATGAGCTTTTGTCTACATGTACCATAATCTTAAATAATGTTTATTTAGTTTACCAAAGTAATTTTTTTCTTTTTTGGAGAACTCATTGTGAGAGCATTAACACTGTAGCCAAATTTCAAATTTACCTTTGAAATTAAATTTCAAAGGTAAATATAGAACAGATCAATTAAGAAAGAGGTTAAAAAAAACTGAAATCTATTATTAAAAGCAGTTCAACATCTGAAGAAAGTATGTCCTCTTAACAGAAAGGCCAAATTTAAATTTTTGCACCAGCGTACTTCAAACTTATTTAGGTAAACTTAATTAAATTTATTTTAAACTTAGTCCTAACCATGCTCAAAACTTTTTTTTTCAGATTCCATCTTCCAGAAACTTTCTAATCACTTTCTATAACAGCCACCTCTAAGTCAAACCTACTTTCTTTGCCCTTAATAAAATGCAATTTTATTTTTTATGTCTTCTTTATTAAAAACATACCTCATACTTTCTTGTTAGATAAGCAAACATTAATACTAGATATTTAATATTGAATATTTTCCAGTTCATATGAACCTGAAATTTATTTAGTTAATTTTTCTTGTTTGTATTATATTGTTTGATTCATAAACACTTACTTTTCTTTAGGCCAATTAAATTAGCACTCACAACTTCAACAATATTATCAGAAAAAAGGCATAAACTGAGACATACATAAATTATGAGACAAACAGATTGACAGAGATCTTATAGTTTTCTGTCTGAGATTTAAAATATCTCCTTGAACCCCCCCCCCTTTCCTTTTTCTTTCTTCACTTAAAGTTCTAACTTTCCCAAGGCTAAGGTCTCAGGCAAAGCTGGCTGCGTATTTCAAGGAGACGGAAAGGGTTAATTTCAAGCTTTTCCCTGGACAGGCCTTTTAACAAGTTAGTTGATTTTATTGTATATGCAAAAAGAATTGGCTTTGTAGTTCCAAGAAAATTTCTCTCACTCCATTCAATCAGCAATCACACACTCAAAATCATTCAGAGGCTATCACAATGCCTTCCTTCTCCTGAGTCCCCTAGGTTTCCTTGCTCCCTTCCTGGGAGCCCCAAGGAGGTTATCATGCATGCCTCCCTTCCTCCCAAGTCCCCAGATCTCCCTAGCTGATGCTCCCTTCCTGGGAGCCCAAAGAGGTGATCAGTCTCCTCTCCTACTTGTTGGGNTCCTGGGAGCCCCAAGGAGGTTATCATGCATGCCTCCCTTCCTCCCAAGTCCCCAGATCTCCCTAGCTGATGCTCCCTTCCTGGGAGCCCAAAGAGGTGATCAGTCTCCTCTCCTACTTGTTGGGATAGGCTCTGCCTGGGGATTGACCCCGGAGCCTTACCTTATCCTGTGGCCATTCCTGGCAAGTTGGTCCGTCCCTCCAATGAGTCCAGCTGGGGCTCGGCCAAATGAAGAATCGGAACACCGATCTGAAAGAGAACCCGGAATACCATCAGGTGGCGTGCCCCCTCCTTCATCTCGGGGTTCCTTCACTCCAGCGTGGCCAAGCCACCAGTCCAGCAGCTCAAGGGGCCGGCGTGGTTGGAATCTCGCTGGGGCCTCCAGAAATGTTGCAGAAACCAGTACTCAAGAAACCAAGTACCACACTCGGAGGTTTGGAGAACTCAGGTTTATTACACCAGCAGGCCCAGAGTAGTTAACACTCCAAGCTCTGAGCCCCAGACAAAGGGATTACAGGTTTTTTATAGACAGACTGTAGTGGGCAACACTAGATGTTAATAGGCTGGTTTAAACTAAGGGGTTTTGCGTGTGCAAGAACAGTGGTCAAGATGGGAAGGGGGATGCCTGACCTGGACAGGCTTGATTAAGCAGGTTTGCAGGGGCTGAGCGATTACAAAGAGTAGGACAAGGGTGAGTGAGATAAGGTCCACTTCCTAGTATTACAAGTCCCCATTTTAGAGACTACGTGACCAATGTGTTCTAGACTTTGCAAGGGGCAAGCTGAGATATAGAGGCAGAAAGAAAAGGAGGTTTTGTAAAATTTTAACTTTTCCTCTTTGGAAGTGGCTCTGGGAAGTCAGCCCTTAGAACAGGATTCTGGAACAAGACAACCTTTGCAGACATTCAGCAACAAGGGCCCTACTGTCACTCCAGTGAGTGGAGGGCGTAGCTCCTGAGGTGCTCTAACACTGGAATCACTAAGATTACCTGTTATGAATTGAGATGAGCTACAGGTGNACCTGAGGTTGGGAAGAACATCCCAGCAAGGGGAGAGTCAGAGAAAGGAACTCCTGATGCTGCGTAACAACTACAAAAGTCCCGGCCTCACCCTTGAGTTGCACATGCATGAAACAGAATCAGGGAAGCCCAGCCAAGTCTTTGAAACTGAAACTGCCTGAACCAGCACTCAAGTGGCAGACTGACTACTGGGTGGGGCGTATGAGGGCAAACGTTTTAAAAATGGAAGTGAGACTGAAACTATCACCCACAGGCAGGACAGAGCTTGTAGGTTTAATCTAATTTGATTATCTGTTGAAACAAAACAAAAATCAGCATTCTCAGAAGATCTGAACAGAACCCACAGTCTAAAAGCAAAATGTTCAAAATACAATGAGCTGAAGATACCTTTCAAAATCACGTGGCATACAACGAACAAAAAATCCAAAAACAACAAAACCTCCCAAACTGATCAATTCTCAAGGGAAAAAAAAAGTCAATCCTGAAACGGCTTAGATATTGGAGTTATCAGAAAAAAAAAAGATTTAGAACAGTTATTTCTGTGCTCCACAGGTGAAGGTAACGAGAAATGACGGGAAAGATGGAAGTTCTCAGAAGAGAAAGAATAACTATAAAACCGAAACTAAATTGAGATTATTTAACTAAACAATGCACTATCTTAAATTAAAAATCCACTAGAGGAGGTCAAAAGCAGAATGAAGATGGCAAAGGAGAAGATCCAGTGAGCTGAAAGATTAATAGAAATTATCCAGTATTGGGGGATACAGTGGATGGGAATCCACCTGCCAGAGCAGCAGACATGGGTTCAATTCCTGGTCCAGAAAGACTCCACATGCCAAGGAGCAACTTAGCCTGTATGCACAGCTACTGAGCCTGTGCTCTAGAGCCCTCGAGCTACNCCTGCCAGAGCAGCAGACATGGGTTCAATTCCTGGTCCAGAAAGACTCCACATGCCAAGGAGCAACTTAGCCTGTATGCACAGCTACTGAGCCTGTGCTCTAGAGCCCTCGAGCTACAACTACTGAGCCTACGTGCTGCAGCCCCTGTGCCTAGACCCTGTGCTCCACGACAAGAGAGGCCATGCAGTGAGAAGCTTGTGGACTGCAACAAGGAGTAGCCCCTGATCGTCATAACTCGAGAAAGCCTGTGTGCAGCAATGAAGACCCAGCAAAACCAAAACAAAATTTTAATTTAAAAAAATGGTAAAGGGGATTTCCTGAGTGGTCCAGTGGTTAAGAATCCACCTTCTAATGCAGGGGACTCGGATCTGATCACTGGTTAGGGCACTAAGATCCCACATGCTGTGAGGCCTCTAAACACGCCTGTGGCAACTGCAGAGCGTGTGTGTTCTAGAGCCTGAGAGCTGCAATTAGAGAGAAGCCCAAGGTCCACAACAAACAGCCGGGGCACCACAATGAAAGATCATGCACGCCGCAAGGAAGACTCCAGGCGTTGTAACTAAGACCCAACACGGCCATAAATACATAAATATTTTAAAAGGAAGGCGAAAGTGAGATTAGATCAGAAATCAATGAAATTAATACAGAAAAACAATAAATGGAATAAAAAGCTGGTAGCTCAGTTGGTAAAGAATCCACCTGCAGTGCAGGAGACTCCAGTTTGATTCCTAGGTCAGGAAGATCCACTGGAGAAGGGATAGGCTACTGACGCCAGGATTCTTGGGCTTCCCTTGTGACTCAGCTGGTTCGTTGAAATGATCAATAAAATTGATAAATCTCTACCTATACTTGACAAAGAGAAAAAGAGAGTTCAGTTCAATTGCTTAGTCGTGTCCGACTCTTTGCGACCCCAGGTATCGCAGCACGCCAGGCCTCCCTGTCCATCACCATCTTCCAGAGTTCACTCAGACTCGCATCCGTCGAGTCAGTGATGCCATCCAGCCATCTCATCCTCTGTCCTCCCCTTCTCCTCCTGCCCCTAATCCCTTCCAGCATCAGAGTCTTTTCCAATGAGTCAACTCTTCACATGAGGTGGCCAAAGTACTGGAGTTTCAGCTTTAGCATCATTTCTTCCAAAGAAATCCCAGGGGTGATCTCCTTCAGAATGGACTGGTTGGATCTCCTTGCAGTCCAAGGGACTCTCAAGAGTCTTCTCCAACACTACAGTTCAAGAGCGTCAATTCTTCGGTGCTCAGCCTTCTTCACAGTCCAACTCTCATATCCGTACATGACTACTGGAGAAACCATAGCCTTGACTAGATGGACCTTAGTCAGCAAAGTAATGTTTTTGTTTTTGAATATGCTATCTAGGTTGGTCATAACTTTTCTTCCAAGGAGTAAGCGTCTTTTAATTTCATGGCTGCAATCACCATCTACAGTGATTTTGGAGCCCAAAAAAATAAAGTCTGACACTGTTTCCACTGTTTCCCCATCTATTTCCCATGAAGTGATGGGACCGATGCTATGATCTTCATTTTCTGAATGTTGAGCTTTAAGCCAACTTTTTCAGTCTCTTCTT
>SJYW01041611.1:731451-767164 GCA_006410735.1 Raphicerus campestris | reverse complement strand
CACGGTTCACGTTATTGCTGAAGCCTGGCTTGGAGAAGTTTGAGCATTACTTTACTAGCATGTGAGATGAGTGCAATTGTGTGGTAGTTTGAGCATTCTTTGGCATTGCCTTTCTTTGGGATTGGAAAGAAAACTGACCTTTTCCAGTCCTGTGGCCACTGCTGAGTTTTCCAAATTTGCTGGCATATTGAGTGCAGCACTTTCACAGCATCATCTTTCAGGATTTGAAATAGCTCAATAGGAATTCCATAACCTCCACTAGCTTTGTTCATAGTGATGCTTTCTAAGGCCCACTTGACTTCAGATTCCAAGATGTCTGGCTCTAGATGAGTGATCACACCATTGTGATTATCTGGGTCGTGAAGATCTTTTTTGTACAGTTCTTCTGTGTATTCAGAAGATTAAAAATATCAATATCAAGGAATTCTCTGGCAGGTCATTAGTTAGGACTCTGTGCTTTCATTGCCAAGGGCCTGGGTTTGATCCCTTGCTGGGGAATTAAGATGCCATAATTTGTGTGCTGTGGCCACACACACACACACAGCATCAAAATCAGAAATGAAAGATGGTATGTATCATTATAGGGGCTTCTCAGATGGCTCAGTGGTAAAGAATCTGCCTGCCAACTCAGGAGATTCAGGAGATGCAGGTTTGATCCCTGCATTGGGAAGATCCCCTGGAGGAGGAAATGGCAACCCACTTCAGTATTCTTGCCTAGAAAATTCCACAGACAGAGGCCTGGCAGGTTATATAGTTCAGGGTGTTGCAAGAGCTGGACACAACTGTGCAACTGAGCACACAAACATGTATCTTTACAGACAGGTACAGACATTAAAAGGATGCTACAAACAACTCTGTGCCTATAAATTTGACAACTCTCCACATCTAGATGGCTGCACTATATATAATAATACCAGTATTATATCAGCACCAATTCTATACAATCTCTTCCAGAAAACAGTAGAGGATGCAACATTTCTCAACTCAATCATTTTATGAGACCAGAATTACCGTGATATCAAAGCCAGTCAATAACATCACAACAAACAAACTAAAAAGACACTACACTCCTGAAAACAGACTCAAAAATCCTCAACAAAACACTGTAAATTTAATCCAGCAAAATACATGAAGGATAACACATCATGTCCCAGGGGGATGAATTGTGAATGGAAAGCTAGTTCAACATTCAAAAATCTATCAGTGTGATTCATCCTATTAACAGACTAAAGGGAAAAACCACATGATAATCTTAGTAGCTGCAGATAATTCACTTGACAAAACACAACATCTGTTCATGATTTTTTAAACGATTATTTTATTACTCTCATTTTACTTATTTTTTGGCCATGCTGTGTGACATGAGGGGTCTTAGTTCCCTGACTAGGGATGGAACCCTTGTGCCCTGCATTGGAAGTGTGGAGTCTTGAACATTGAACCACCAGGAAGTCCTCTGTTCGTGACTTTTAAAATGCCTAACAAACTAGGAAGAGAAGGGATTTTCATTTATCTAATAAAAGTCACCTACATAAAACCTATAGCTAACATCACATTCAAAATGAGGAAAGACTAAAATTTTTCCCCTAAGACTACGAACGAAATCAAAGACATCTGCTCTCAAAGGGGAAAAAAGATGTCTGCTCTCACCACTCATATTCAACATTGTCCTGGAAGTCCTAGCTGGTGCAATTAGGGAAGAAAATAAAGGCATACCAATTAGAAAGGAAGAAATACAACTCTATTTGCAAGACCACGTGATTGTCTCCATAGAAAATCCCAAGTGAGAGACTGAATATACAAAAGGACAACAGCAAGATCACATCCCAAAACAACCTTGACCCACACCTCTGCAACAACCAGTCCAGGAAGGCAGATTGCAGCTTCTGTGGCAACTAATTCCAAACAGCCAGGCCTTGATCAATAACTGCCAGCATCCCTAACTTTTACCCCCACTTCCAATTTAGGACCAACCAAAGTCAAATAACCCCCCCAACCAACCACATGGGATGCCCTACTTCTAGTTAGGCCCGCTTCCAGCTTCCCCATGCCAACAATTTCCAATTAAGGCAACCTGAAGCTTTCCCTTCAGGTTCATTATAAAAGTTTTCATATTCTCCTTTTAGATTTCCTTCTGATTCTGTGCCAAATGCAAGAAATGGTGGTTGATGCCCTACTTTTTTCTTTTGAATGTTCTTCATTTATTTCTATATCAGGAGTCTACTAAAGGAAATTCCTAGAATTAACAGGTGAGTAAGTTTATAAGGTTATACAACACAAAATCAAAATTTAAAAAATCAACTGTGTTTCTACACACTGTGCTGTGCTCAGTCACTTCAGTCATGCCCAACTCTGCGACCTATGGACTGTAGCCCACCAGGCTCCTCTGTCCATGGGGATTCCATGATATCAAAGCCAGACAACACCACAAAAACAAACCAAAAAACCACTACACTCCTGAAAACAGACTCAAAGATCCTCAACAAAACCCTGTAAATTCTATCTAGCAAAATGCATGAAGGATAACACGTCATGACCCACCAGGCTCCTCTGTCCATGGGGATTCTCCAGGTGAGAATACTGGAGTGAGTTGCTGTGCCTTCCTCCAGGGGATCTTGCCAACCCAGGAACTGAACTCTTATCTCCAGCATCTCCTGCATTGCAGGCAGGTTCTTTACTCACTGAGAAGCCCATATTTCTATATACTAGAAATTAATTACTGGAAATAAAACATTAAAATGATCATCTACATAGTACATACACAAAAATAAAGTAGATAGATACAAATCTAACAACATACATGTATTAATAGTACCTGTATGCTGAAAATTATGATAAAATAAAGAAGACCTTCCCTGTGGCTCATCTGGTAAAGAATCCACCTGCAATGCAGGAAACCTGGGTTGGATCCCTGGGTTGGGAAGATCCCCTGGAGAAAGGAAAGGCTACACTCCAGTATTCTGGCCTGGAGAATTCCATGGACTATAGTCCATGGAGTCACAAAGAGTCAGACATGACTGACTTTCACATGCTGAAAATTATGATATAAAGAAGACCTACATAAATGGAGAAAGACTGGAAGACTCAAAATGGTTAGGATACTAATTCTGTTCAGACATTAATGCAGATTCAACTCAATTCTAATAAAAACAATAATAACTGAGATTTTTTAATAGTGACAAAAATATATACAGAAAAGTAGGGGAACTAGAAAAAGTCAAAATATTTTTTAAAAATAATGCTACTGAAGAACACACAGTAATTTCAAGATTGTTATTGTTTAGTTGCTCATTCATGTCTGACTCTTTGTGACCCCCATGGATTGTAGCCCAGCAGGCTCCTCTGTCCACGGGAATTCTCCAGGTAAAAATACTGGAGTGGGTTGCCATTTCCTACTCCAGGGGATCTTCTTGACTCAGGGATCGAACCCAGGTCTCCTGACTTGCAGGCAGATTCTTTATCGCCTGAGCCACCAGGGAAGCTCAAGAATACTGGAGTGGGTAGTCATTCCCTTCTGCAGGGTATCTTCCCTATCCAAGGATATAACTAGTGTCTCCTGTAAAAAGGGAAACTCTTTACCATCTGAGCCATCAAGGAAGCATGGAATTTCTATTATTGGGTATGATTTTGTCAACATCAGATGTTACTATAGATGGGTTATAAAATACAGAGTTAATCATATCATTGCTGTTCAGTCACAAAGTCATGTCCAACCAACTCTTTGCAATTCATGTACTACAGCATGCCAGGCAGCCCAGCATCTTCACCATATCCTTACAAGCAGTAGGAGACTGGAGGAATTTTTTTTCTAAAAAATATTTTTTTCCTAATGTGTTTAGGAAACATTTTTTAAGCCCCCCTCCCCGGCCCCCGCATCTCTACTGCTAGTAAGGATATGGTGAAGATGCCTGGCTGCCAGTGTTCTTAGAGCTGTGTCTACTTTCTCATTCTTTCTGTCCTTGTGGCTTTATATAATTTTATTCCTTTACTCTCCTTTCCTTGGAATTCTCTGAGGGTATAGAGATGAACATGTGCGTAAAATCCATTATGTTTATCTGGAAATCTAAAATTCACTTACTCAAATTTTATCAAATACATATATGCCAAGCAGCAGGTGCTTGAAGCAGCAGGGGGTGTAAAGTTAGACATATAAATGCATGAAGCACAGTCCATACCCTCAAGAAGCTTCGTCTTAAAGAACAGAGAGAGAGACTTTCCTGGTGGTCCAGTGGCTAAGACTCCACGTTCCCAATGCACGAAGCCTGGGTTTGATCCTTGGTCAGGGAATTAGACTCCAGATGCCCAAAGTGGGAGTTCACATTCCACAACTAAGACTTGGCACAGCTAAATAAATAAATAAATACTCAAGAATACAGAGAAAAATGACATCCAGAAACATAATGCAAAGTAATAAACACTGGAAGTAACTATGTACCTAGATGAAGAGGGTTTAATTCTGTCTGGGAGGGTTAACAAGGGAGTATGGCATTGGTATACAGCACCAATCAAAGATCAAAGGGGTCAGAACTGAAAAGAGTAAGGCCAATTAGCAAACCACTATAATAATTTAGGGGAAATATGGTGTGAACTAGGACTCAGAGCACTGAAGATGGATCCAAAAGATAGGAAGTTCAATGGAGAGGATTTGATAATGTACTGAATTATGGGGGAAATATAACTGACTCCCAAGTTGCCAGGATGACTGGGTAGACAGTGAGGCTCTTTATGAGACAAACAGGAATGAGAACAACGAGGACTGAGTTTAGTTCTGACATTCTGAGTTTTGACGTATCTCGGAGTTACACAGATAATTACGGTTAATAAGCAGCCAAAAGTAAAAATCTGAAGGTTTATAAACTCGTCTAAAATGTGGGTTTAGAAATGTGGCTCTAAAAATCCACAGCCACAAGTAAGAGAGCTCAGGGAGAGTAGTCAGAAAAAAAAGAGCACAGAGAAGAAATGCATGAGGGCGACTGAAAAGGGGAGGCAAGAGGCAGGAGAGCCAGGGGAGTGCAGCCACAGGAAGACAGGATTCACGGAAAATACAATAGTCAATGTCAAATCGGGAGGGAAAGAGAAGCAAAACACAGAGTTGAAACATACTTCCTAGAGCTGGCAATTAAGCTAGTGATTAGCAATGACTTAAAAATAACGGTAGGTACAGCTGTCAGTCACCACCCAGCAAATTCATATAAATAAAACTAAGCAGCTGAACATTTGTCTGTTACCACATTTGCAAAAATTACTAGATAGATTTTCACAAAATTTGAAGACCACATGGCACAAAAAATTTACTAAAGTGTACTGTCAAAGTGATAGTGGTTTCAATGAAAAATATCCTTAGAGGTTTCATTTGCCCAAATGCTGGAAGACTACAACCTGAGGGCCAAATTCAGTCCCATTGCCCGTTTTTGTAAATAAAATTTAATTAGAACATGACCACTCTCATCTGTACTGTCTCTTGCTACAGAGATCATGTGGCCTATAAAATCTAAAATAATCGCTATCTGGCCCTTAAAGAAAAAGTCAACCACAAGAAAAGACAAATACTGTAATCTAAATATACATATATGTATACATACACTGTATACTAAATATATGTGTATATATATACACATATATACATATACTATATATGTGTGTATATATACACATACTATATATGTATATATAGTATGTGTATACATATAATGTAAACTAAATATACATATACATACATGCATATATATGAACTTATTATATAATATAAATGAACTTATTTACAAGATAGGAGCACACTCACAGATTTAGAGAATGAAATTATGGTTACCAGGAGGAAGGGGGGTGTGGGATAAATTGTTTGGGATTGATGCATTCACACTGCTATATTTAAAACAGATAACCAACAAGGACCTACTGTAAAAAGAAAAAAAAGCCAATCTTTGCATTTAACTAGAATAATGTCACTACTGATAAAGATCATACAGTTATAGAACATAAAAATAAATTGTCCAGTTTAACAGAGGGTAAAGACTAACCAAAAAAAGAAAAATACCAATTGTGAGGCCACCAGATATCTCACAAATTGGTATTTAGCTTGGTGCATTGGTCAAAGAAAAGGGTCTGGCTTTCACTGGTCATAGTCAAGGGCCTGGCTTTGGGTTTCAAAATCTCAAAACCTTGAAAAGCCTTGAGAAGCTACTATTTCCAGCCTCAGTGAGCCACATATGAAAATATTAGCACACTGAGTCTCTACTGGGAAGCCTGTCCTGGCTAAGTCACCCTATCCAAAAAGCTCAGAAGAACTGATATATTAAGAACCATCTCACTTCTCCATACCTGAAAGGGAAGCCTTCATAATCAGGAGAAAAAATGTGATAGCCCATCTTTATCTCAGAAAATCTCAGGACCCTTCTCACTATGCCTCTTGTACCTGTCAACCCTTGTACCTGTCAGTGCCAGAAGGTCAAACTTCCTAAATCATCACATTAATCTCACACTGCTCTGTACTTTCCATTAAAATCTAATTTCTCATTCTTCTCCCCTACCTCCGAAACCTCTCAAATTATGTCTTCTGAAATTCTGTTCATTGACTTTTAGAAGAGTTTTCTGCCTTCTTTAGCTCTTCTTTGACAACACAAATTCCTTTACAACCCATTCAAATGCTGACATCGTTTTGTCTCATATTCATTTGTTAGAGCCAGGAAGGAAAATATGCTCCTTTCTTCTAATTTTTGCTTTCAGGGCTTTGCTTCTCTTTCCCTCTTCTAAAACTCCCTGCTCCTTGCAGTTGCGTTTCAATATACAAGCCCAGCCATTTCCACCCACGAACTTTATAATCATATGGATGGTTGTACTCTCAGACCATTATATTCAAGGGAGGCTTTGCCTCCTGGCTCATAGTCTTTCTCTGCTCCCCAGCTCCTATCATCTTTTTAAGAGACTTGGACACCACACAGGTGAATCATCCCATCACATCAACTACCCATTTAGCACCCCAAGTCAGTTGTCCATCCCCATGATCAAACCTTCCGCTTTGCTGTCACCAGAGACAGAGGAGAAAGTGGGACAGAAGCAATATTTGAAGTAATAGATAATTGTTAAGAATCTTCCAAAACTGAAGATGGACACCAAGCCAGATTCAAGAGGTGCTGAATTCCAAGCAGGACATTTAAAGAAAAACAGATGCAGGAATATTATAGCAAAACTCCAGAAAATGAAAGAAGCAGCCACAGAAGAGGGGAAAACAGACATATTACTCTTAAATCAGCAACAATAAGACCAGCGCTAACACCAACAGAAAGGAACGCTAAAAGACAATGAACTGCCAACTTCTAGCCTAAATATTATTTGAAAATGAAGGGAAAATACTTTCTGAGATGAATAAAACCTAAACATGTTCACTAGAAGACCCACACTAAAATGAGTTCTTCAGGGAATTCCCTGGCGGCCCAGTGGTTAGGACTCCATACCGTCACTGCCGAGGGTCTAGGTTCCAGCCCTGGTTGGGGAACAAAGATCCCACCAGCCATATGGCATGACCTAAATGAATAAATAAAGAGTTGGTTGGATGTGCAGTGTGTGATAAAAATGGTTTAAGGTGATACCAAGGTTTTGACTTGAGCTGCTAGAAAGCTCAAGGCTATTAGGAAAAATAACTTAGGCTATTTTCTGAGATGTGAAAGAGAAGCCTTTAGGGAAATAATCAGAGAGAGATTTCAGTTCTGGAAACATCAAGTTTGAATTGCCTGTTATATATCCAAGTGGAGACGTCAGGTAGGCAATTGGATTTATGCGTTTATAGTTTAAGGAACTTGAGAGATGTCAGCACATACATGGAGAAGGCATTCGCAACCCACTCCAGTACTCTTCCATGGGGTTGCAAAGTCTGACATGACTGAGCAACTTCACTTTCACTTTTCACTTTCACACACTGGAGAAGGAAATGGCAACCCACTCCAGCATTCTTGCCTGGAGAATCCCAGGGGGGAGCCTGGTGGGCTGCTGTCTATGGGGTCACACAGAGTCAAGACACGACTGACATGACTTAGCAGCAGCAGCACATACATAGCATTCAAATTCATGAGACAATGACATCACCAAGTGACTTCTGACATAAATGAATCAATTCATCAATCAGTGACTAATAAACATGACTGTTAGTCATCAGAGCCACCAAGGATGAAAGTGGTAGTTAGCCTGGAGACCTGAGCTTCTGTTAGTGGAACTACTACGTTATTTGGGTTTTTAAACCTTCTTTGCTTTCAGATATACTCAAATACTACCTTCAAGGAAAAGAATGTATAGGTAACATTAAATATGAGGCAAGTTTCTTATTTGTTCTCCAAAGCTGGTAGATTTCCCATTAACTGGCATCATGTTATCTGCACTGTGTATATACCTTCAAATGGATGCTGTACATGTCTTGCCAAATCCTGGTTAAACAAAGTACCCTTCATGGGGAGTATCTGAAGATCATCCCAAACATTCATCTAAGGGTTTTAATTTGAAATCAAACTGGACTATTAGAAACCTATGTCTTTGGGCAGTACTGTCTCTATGTAAAGCTGCTTGCACTGAGTTTCATGTTGGCATTATGTCTGGAGGGAACAGTCATGTGAACTCCTTTACAACTGACCATTGAACAACATAGGTTAAACTATGCAAGTTTATATGCAGACATTTTTTTCAATAAATACATAGAGTACCACATGATCTGAGATTGGCTGAATCTGAGGATGTGGAAGCATGACTGCAAAGGGCTAACAGAGGGACTTGAGCATCTACGGGTTTTACAGTCTATGGTAGGTCCTGGAGCCAATCCCCTGAGTATACTGAGGGAACACCTGTAATTCGTTTCTTACAGGCATGTTGCTGTGAATACTGCCTATATATTTCTGCATCCTTTATTAAGTGAAATCCTACAAAAGATTTCTTTTATAGTTAATGGGGGAAAAAACTGCCTCCCTTGATGAGTTATAGGCAATGTTTTGTGTTATTTTTTTAAGGCAAGACTGCAGTGAAGTATATAATGTTTGGTCTCATTTATATTGATATTCTAGAACAAGTAAAACTATAGTAAGAAAAAAAAAAACCCACCCATGCCAATGGTTATCTCTGGAATGTTGCGGGTGAGGGAAGGGGTTGACTGGCCAGAGACATGATGAAACTTTCCAGGGTTGGGGTAATGCTCTACATGAGTTCTCAAACGGGGCACTACTGACAAAGAATTGTGAGTGGACTCTACCCACTAGATGTCAGCACTACGCCAGCCAGCTTGGACAACCAAAAATAACTCCAGAACCTGTCAAATCTCCCCTTGCAGGCAAAACAGCCGCTAAATGAACACAACTGCCCTATATCTTGACAGATTTGACTTACACAGACACATGCATTTGTCAAAATTCAGAGAATATCCATTTGAAATCTGTGTATTTCACTGTATGTGTATTTTAGCTCAAAAGAAAACAGACCATAAACAAACAATGAATTCCGGTTAATGATGTGTATGCGGAAGTTTTGAGGAGAAAGATTTAAGTGATGGCTGGATAGAAGTGTAGACATTTGTACAGGCATGTAATAAATACAAGTATAGTAAAATGTTAATGGAAGAATCTAAATGGTGGGTATACAGGCACTCAAATTCTTTAACATTCTCTGAATGCTTGAAAATTCTTTTAATAAAATGGTGCGTTATTCTCACCCATTCCTTATCAGTCACATAAACCAGAACACATCTGATGGCACCAGTTCAGAAACATGGGGGTTAAGTATGCACTAAAAAGGGTCAGCTGCAAACACCTTGATCTTGGGAAGAGCCATGGGTTACACCACACAGTGGCTCTTGATGGCTTCTTGGGGAAGAAATAGTACCCGGCAGCTCCACCAACATTGAAAAGTTGCATCTGCACCTTCACGCCTTAGAAACAGCTCTCGGGATTGCCCTGGTGGCTCAGTGGTTAAGAACCTGCCTGCTAATGAAGGGGACTTGATCCCTGGTCCAGGAAGATCCCACATGCCCCGGGGCAACTAAGCCCATGAGCCACAACTACTGAGCCCGTGCTCCGCATCAAGAGAAGCCACTGCAATGAGAGGCCCACACCCCGCAGCTGCAGAAAGCCCATGGGCAGCAAAGAAGACCAGCACAGCCAAAAGAGAATAGCTCATATCTACCTTTAAGTGTTCTGAAATTCCAGTTAAAACAATAAGACGCCTGCACATTTTTTCATGAAAGCACTGCAAATATTTGAAAATTAAAATATAATAATCATTAAAGTACAGTGTTTCTTGCCTTAATATTACCTTATTATGGAATTATACCTCAACAGTGTGTAATAGGGCTTCCCTGGTGGCTCAGTTGGTAAAGAATCTGCCTGCAATGCAGGTGACTCAGGCTCGATCCCTGGGTCAGGAAAATCCCCTGAAGAAGGGTATGGCTCCCTGTTCCAGTGTTCTTGTCTGGAGAATCCCATGGACAGAGGAGCCTGGCAGGCTACAGTCCATACAATCACAGAGAGTCAGACACAGCCGAGCAACTAAGCACATTCAGTGCATAATAGGCTCTGTTGTGGCACGTAATGCATATCAAGTAAATCTTTAAAAAGATGCAGTGAAGCTGGTTATTTCCAACAAATTTAAGTATCAGTGCACATAAAGCCTACAACTCTACTAGAGGGCCACCACTACTGAAAGCATGGATCACACGTCAGTGATGGCCTATGAACTATCTGCTATGGATCTGTGATGAAATCAGTTTAGAGACTGAAAGTGAGCACTTAGAAAATTTTATAGACATTTGACACTGCCATGACATCAAAGTACATGATTAGCAGATTTGTCTTGATGAAGAAAATACAGACAGATCCAAGTGTTATCAGACTTACGTGACGAACTGCACCTGGCATGACATGCACTAGTGAAGCACAGTATAACAAAGTTTCATGTGACATTTTAAGGTTACTTTGTTAACTACCTAAAATATTTATAAAAACTTGAGAAAATTCACAGGATTAATCATTTTTATAACCAGTTAATTTTATAAGTCCCTGGTGGCTCAGAGGTTAAAATGTCTGCCTCCAGTGCAGAAGACCCGGGTTTGATCCCTGGGTTGGGAAGATCCCCTGGAGAAGGAAGTGGCAACCCACTCCAATATTCTTGCCTGGAGAATCCCATGGACAGAGGAGCTTGGTGTAGGCTACAGTCCATGGGGTCATAAAGAGTCAGACATGACTGAGTCACTTTCACTTTTCATTCTTAATCATGCTTTTTAAATTATAATATCATTAGCTAAATGAGAGAAATAAAATTTATATGATTTTTGACCGAATTTACACATGGCTAAGCAAGCTTCAGTAGATTTTTCAGCAACATTTTAGCGGAAAAGACATCTTTTCTGAATGTGCCCCTATCTGCAAAGCAAATGAGGGTAAAGGAAGTGATTCCAAACAGATGTAGATCAAAAGAGGCCTTCTTTCACTCAGGAGTATGATCCCTTATATACCGAGTTCAGTTCTGTAGCCTTTAAGTCACTCAGCTGTTTGACTCTTAGCAACCCCATGGACTGTAGCCTGCCAGGCTCCTCTGTCCATGGAATTCTCTGGGCCAGAATACTGGAGTGGGTAGCCATTCCCTTCTCCAGGAGATATTCCCAACCCAGGGATTGAATCTGCATTATAGACGGATTCTTTACCATCTGAGCCACCAGGGAAGTCCCATATCATCAATTTGTAGCCATAACTGATGGTAAAGTGTTATAAACATGTGTGTTAATTGCAGAGATATACTAGCTAATGGAGCAACAAAAATACCAAAATTTAAGGAGCACTCACAAAGTCGGCGAAGAGCCAGCTCATTGGAAAAGACCCTGATGCTGGGAAAGATTGAAGGCAAAACGAGAAGAGGGAAGCAGAGGATGAGATGGTCAGATAGCATCACCGACTCAATGGACGTGAACTTGAGCAAACTCTGGGAGATAGTGGAATGTCAACAGGGAAGCCTAGCTGCAGCCCATTGGCTCTCAGAGTTAGACATGACTTAGTGACTGAACAACACAAAATACACAAAAATAAGCTCGGAGCCAAAAGAATTTTCTGAAAGAGCACTGAATTAGGCTAACAAAAGCACATATTCAATATTTTCTCGATAAATATTGGTTTTAGAGGCTTCCTATTCTTGCACTTTGGGCTCCAAGACTAAAATGCTAAATACAGTTGTTAAAAGACAAATGAACAATTACATCAAAGATATTTGCTTGGAAATATTGCCTCAATCCACACTTCCCAATGAAATTTTGAAATTTGATTTTCCAACCCAATAGCATCATAGATAGTAAATGTAATAGAAATAAATCTATTTTTTTCATTTAAATACAATTTAACTGTTCATCATATAAACTACTGGAATTGGCTACTCTTGAATGGTAAAGGATACATTTGAAATTACAGCACTTGTTTTTGGATGAAATTCTAAATGAATATCCTGAGCTTGATGACATTGCCTTCAGTATCTCTTCTTCCAGTCCCATCAACGTAACTCAGTAAAGATGGTTTCTCTACTTTTGTTAAATCAAAGCACAACAGATTAGCTATATGTTATTACCTGAAAGTAGTGCTGTCTTCAAACCCAGATAAGTTAACAAGCAAGAAGTGAGCTTATCACATTAAAACTTTAAACACTGGACTTCTCTGGTGGTCCAGTAAGAATCCACCTGCCAATTTAAGAACATGGATTCAACCCCTGGCCCGGGAAGGGTTGATCCCACATGCCATGGGGCAACTAAGCCCGTGTGCACCAACCACTGAGCCTGCTCACCCTAGAGTCTGTGCTCTGCACCAAGAGAAGCCACTGTAACAAGAAGCCCACACACCACAACTAGAGAGCAGCCCCTGCTGGCCACAACTAGAGAAAACCCACATGCAGCAATGAAGACAGATCAGCCAAAGACAATAAATAAAAAATCTTAAAAAAACTTTAAATATTGATAAAACAGTGTTTGTTCAAGGTGTATGTTAAGTATTTAGAATACCTAATTGCTATTGCATAACTTTTTAAAATTACAACTACAAAATTACATTAAGAACATAACAGAGAAATTCACCACATTGACTATACAGGCACAGTTTTGTTTTGTAGTTTTTGTAACTCTTTGTATTCTGTTATTTACTGCCTATATTAATCATTAAAATATAATTTTGTAAGATGATTAAACTACATGAGCTTGTATTTAGCATGTTTGTTATTTTGTTGTTTTCACCTATTTTTTAATAATTCACTTTGCACAAATATTGGTCCATAATTGACTGGAAATCTCACTCTTCCTTCACCACAGTTCACGAAACATTGGGCTAACTTTGAATAGATACTTGCGTCCTGAGTGTCAACAGAGTAAATTCACGTATATTCTGAACATATCTTCATTGAGATTTTGTGAACACCTGAAGTAAACCTAAATTTTTAAATATGTTGAAATCTGATGGGTAGAGGAAAATATTTTAACCAGCTGTGGGTATTTATGTGCAAAGTACTCTTGGACCCCAGGTAGCAAAGGAGTTATAAGGCCTGACATATTGCTTGTTTTCACAATAAATAATGAAAGCATGGACTAGAGCACATTTTCATATTTAATCCAAAATCCATTGAAACTGATGTCTCTGACAGTGGGGTGGGGGTTGGGGGACAAGGAAGATTCTCCAAAGAACCAAACCTGTCCAGTTTAGCATGATAAGCTGAACAAAATTGTCTTTCGAAATATCGAAGTGTTCTGATTTTAATCTCAGACTCCCTGAAGTTTAAGTGAATTTGAACTCGAAAACTAATTAAACACCTGGTTCAGAGATTGGTAGGTCATTAGCCTAGCTAATGTTGATGAAAATATTAGACCTTTCAACCACGATTAAAATACAAAACAAAACACAAAACCAGTAGTGTTCACAGTGGTATATGTTGCCAGTAATCAAAACTGAACACCAGGAAGTCTACTGTGGGTCATTTTGTAATGTGAAAGCAAAGCCATTCTTTCCAGACAGTTATCAGGATTGGGAAAGAGGATGCTGAGATCATTAGAAATACTGCTACCAGGAACAGTTTTTGGTATGAGGAAAAACATTTTAAACTTCCATTCTAACTTGAGGCTTTAGCAATTAATTTCACATTAAATATGCAAAGTAACGAGGATTCAAGTAGTTATATATATACAAATCTGAGTTTGTCAAGCACTTGTTGCTCAGTCCCATTCTCCTTCAAATTACCTTGAGTCAATTTTACTGTCATTTTCTACCCTTATGTGAGGACTCATACTAAGAAAAAAAATTTTTTTATCTTATTTGTACTTTTTTCACTCATCCCAGGTTCAAGTCTATTACTCCAAAATGCAATCTGAAACCTCTTTCACTCTGCATGTCTCCTGGCTTCTCAGAAGAAAGCGGAGACCAGGAACTATGGAGCTCCTTCACCATCCGGTACATCACCACCACCACCACAATCCTGTCTAATTTAAGACACAGGCAATGGACTCCTGGAGGACAGGAACTCTTATTTATTCATCTCTCAGTTCCCAAGGTCAAATTCCAAAGTGTATGTAATTAAGGAAAGGAATAATTCCAGCTCTTTGGAGTTCTAAAGTTTTCTGAATTTGTGGTCTTCTCAAAAATAGGTAGTTTGTATTCAAACTTTCTTTGATTACCTGTTTCTTTGACTCAGCTCTCTACCTTTGGAGGTCTCAAAAAATAGCTCAAGAAGTAGGTGTTTTCTAGAATAGTCCCACATAGCACTATTTGCTAATAACGCTTCAGCCTAAATTTCTACTATTAAGTATCTTGTGATACCACATTTAAATTGTGTGCTGAAGTGGTTGAGGTAAAGAAACAAATGACAAAACTAATCAACAAATGGACACTCCATTTTCTTTTATTTCCTACTGGTTTAAATTCCCTAGAGGTAATAACAAAAATAAAAAGATATAAAAAGCTAAGAGTCTAAAAAAGCTGGTATAAATTGAGGTGAAAATTTAATGTTTTAAAAGAATTTAAGAAAATTCTGCATATGTAAATAATCATGAACTGAGAATAATCTAAGATGAGGAACAATTTCACAGAAATGGAAAGATTTTCTGAGATGAAAAACATGATTTGCCAAATTTGAAATAGCAATAGAAGCAGTGAACAGCAGATGAAGTATTACCAAAAGAAAATTAGTGACATGATAATACAAATGGACAAATTATCCCACAACTCTAATCAAAAGGACAAAACGATCAATGAAATTTAAGTTAGAAATATTATACAGATCAACTTTTACCAATAAGAGCTGTAGAAAGGAAAAGAGTTCTTTATTCTACAAATTTATTGAGCATATGGTATAATATAGTCAGGCAGTGAGGAAACAATAGTGAACAAGATAGACATGGAAAAGTTCATCTTCTGGAACAAATGAGGCTGAAGTAACAACCAAAGAAATGAAAACAATATACTGCTGAAGAATGGAGAAAGGAAGAAAAGAAGGAAGAAGAGGAGGAAGGAGAAGGAAAATAAAGGTACGATTTTGTTTTCTGGCCAAATTTAATACAAAGACATTCTGATAGAATTTTCGAACTTCAGAGAAACAGTATCCTTATAAGCCTTCAGAGTGGAAGTCAAGTTACCTACAATTAAAAATACTTGTTTTAATGCTTAATGTTAAACATTTAGGCAATGTTTACTATTACAGATGGACAAGGATGACGTTAATTCAGCATTCCTATATGCTATAGAGGGAACATAAATTGCTATAATTGTCTAGAAATAAATTTCACAATTCTACCTCCAGGAATATAGCCTGAAAATGGTTGGCTATAGAAAAAGAACCAATGAGGTAAAGGTTTACATAAAAGTGTACAAGGGTGCTCATCACAGCATTTAAAACAGCAAATTGAAAAAACCTACATGGGAAACAATCCAGGACAAAACAAATTACATTTTGGCCATTTAGTGGAATTCTTCACACACACCAAAAGCTGCTTTCAAATATTTTATTACAAGTCAAAATGCTTACAATTCAAAATTAAATGAAAACAGAGCACAGTCTCAATTTTGTTCTTAAAAAAAAAAAGAAAAAACAAAAACAAAAACACAAGGACTTCCCTGGTGGCCCGGTGGTTAAGAACCTGCCTTCCAATGCAGGGGACGTGGATCGATCCCTGGTTAGGGAACCAAGACCCCACACATGTCATGGGACAACTAAATCGGTGCATCGCAACTAGAGAAGCCCACCGTTTCTGGTTCTTTGCATGTCTGGTAACTTTTGATTCAATTGTGAATTTTATGCTTTGGGTGCTGGATTTTGCTATATTCCTTTAAACAATGCTTGACTTCATTCTGGTGTACAGTTAAGTTTCTTGAAATCAGTTGGATCCTCCAAGGCTTGCTTTTGTGCTCTGTTGGAGTGGGTCCAGAGCAGCCTTTAATTTAAGGTTAATTGAGCCCTATTACCAAGGCAGTAGCTTTTTAATGCCCTGTGCATACTCTGGCAAGTGAGAACACAGACATTCCCAACCTGGATGAGTTCCAGCTCACCACTTTTCCAGCACGGTTCTTTCTCTGGCCTCAGGTGATTTCCTCTCATGCTTGTGCAGATCAGTACTCAGCCAGACTCAAGGGGACACGTCTGCATATCTCTGGTGTTTTCTATTCCACTTCCTCCTGTCAGCCCCACAAATTGTAGCTGCCTTGGCCCCTTCAAACCTCTCTGTCTTCTCAACTCAGTGAGATCACTGGGCTCTATTTGGGTTCCCCACTCCTGCTCTGCAGCCTGAAAACTACCTCCAGATAATAAAGTGGGGCAACCATAGAGGCTCCTTAGATTTGTTTCCTTTCTTTCAGTGATCACATTCCTGTGTTTGTCTGTTATTTCATATATTGCCTAGTTTTCTAATTGCTTAAGGTAGCAAGGTAAATTCAGTCCTTGTTATTCCAAACAATGCTGGACAGAATGGTAAAAATATGGTATATCAACTATTGATTTTACAATTTCCTAAAGCCTTTGTCTTAGTCTTCATCCAGCCCTCTCTTTTCAAAAAAAAAAAATCTATTTTTTCTTGGAATGTGCTCCACTCTCAATTTGACACTACACTCTTTTAATTCTACTTCTCTGATTATGATTTATTCTTGAATACTCAAACACAGGCAAGTTTCCAAAGTCCTGTGTTTGCCACATTTCCTTCTCCATCTGTGCAGGACAGTACCATGTGTAATTTCAATAAGCCCCACAGTTTCATTCGTGACCTCCTTTGCTGCTGACTCTTTACACAAGAGAAGCACCATATGTAACTGGCCTTGGACTTCTTCATTCATGAATAGAACACACACACAAGAAAGCAGAATACAAAATGCAAAAGCTCAACTACATCTTGAAATTTGAGTTTATATATGTACATTTATATGTACGTAACCACACACAAAAAAACCCAGAAGTTAATTCGATGTTAAGAATAATTGTTTTATGAATACTTTTTATTCTATACATTTTTCTGTATTTTCATTATACATATACAATGAGAAGTTTATTTTCTAAATCCCCATTTCTACATCACAGCTCCTGCTGTTTTATAGGCCAGTATCTCAAGCCAATATTTCCCCAAGTCATATATCTTCCACCTAAGACCTGCCTGTCCCCTTCTGTTCTATTTAATGGGACAAGGTCCTCTCATAAATTTCAAAGTCATTTCACCTTGTTCCTCTATCTCCACATCGATTCCTCCAGTCAAAGGTTCCAATGAAACAATATTACTAGAGAAGGCTCTAGACTAATGATCTCAAGCAGTACTGAACACCTAGCAGAACGAAAACCCCCTTTAAGATAGGTCCGAAATAGGGGAGAAAGCAGCCAAGAGAAAGCAATTCCCCTGGCACAGAACCAGACTGTGCCTGAGGTGATGAGGTAGATTTTGAGAAGACCAAAGTTGGACAGTAAGCCCAGGGGAAAAACTACTGAGCAGGCTGATGGTCATGAGACTGAGAACTTCATGAGTCTGTAGTTTGATTGGCACCTACAGATGAAAACAAGAGAAACAAGAGGTAAGATAAAGCTTCAAATAGCACTTTGGCATAAAGTGCTTTTGCTGCCAAAACTAGTGTTAAATGTTGGTTAGGTGAGTAATACACAGGATCAACTCTTTACCGCCTGATTAAGCATCTCTGAACAATATGGTCATAACTTTTTATTTTAATGATCTCTTAAAACTAAGTAATAAATGAACAAGGTACAGAACTCAAAGGTCACAAAATAGTTTAAATGAACTTTGAGGATGTTATGCTAAGTGAAATATGCCAATCGCAGAAAGACAACTACTTTATGACTCTACTTTTATGAGGCATCCAGAGTAGAAAAAACAACATCCATAGAAAAAACAATATCCATAGAAAAAACAACAGTTGAATGGTAACAGCTAGGGATCAAGGTGAAGAGGAAATAGGTAGGAAATTTTAGTCATTTAATGGGTACAAAAGGCTCTGGAAGTTCGGTGCACAACAATGTGTATATACTTAACAATAAATACTGAACTGCACACTTAAAATGGTTAAGTTGGTAAAACGTATGCTTGTGTATTTTGTGGCAATTAAAAATTTTTTTAAATTCGAAAGTCACAAAATAATANGGTAACAGCTAGGGATCAAGGTGAAGAGGAAATAGGTAGGAAATTTTAGTCATTTAATGGGTACAAAAGGCTCTGGAAGTTGGGTGCACAACAATGTGTATATACTTAACAATAAATACTGAACTGCACACTTAAACTGGTTAAGTCGGTAAAACGTATGCTTGTGTATTTTGTGGCAATTTAAAATTTTTTAAATTTTAAAGTCACAAAATAATAATGGGAGAGTGTTTCCCATTATGTCCCCCACTCACCCACTAACCAGCACCTACATCAAGATACAGGACATTACAAGCCCTCAAAGCCCTTCTTGTGTCCCTTTCAGTGAGCTCCATCAAGGGTAACACTACTCTGATTTATAACACCATAGATTAATTGTGTCTGCTTTTGAACTTTTGTGTCTAGCTCTTTCACTCAATCGGAAAAGGCAATAGCACCCCATTCCAGTACTCTTGCCTGGAAAACCCCAAGGATGGAGGAACCTCATGGGCTGCAGTCCATGGGGTCGCTAAGAGTCGGACACGACTGAGCGACTTCACTTTCACTTTTCACTTTCACTTTTCNGCTTTTGAACTTTTGTGTCTAGCTCTTTCACTCAATCGGAGAAGGCAATAGCACCCCATTCCAGTACTCTTGCCTGGAAAACCCCAAGGATGGAGGAACCTCGTGGGCTGCAGTCCATGGGGTCGCTAAGAGTGGGACACGACTGAGCGACTTCACTTTCACTTTTCACTTTCACTTTTCATGTTCACCCATTGGAGAAGGAAATGGCAACCCATTCCAGTGTTCTTGCCTGGAGAATCCCAGGGACAGGGGAGCCTGGTGGGCTGCCTTCTATGGGATCACAGAGTCAGACACGACCGAAGTAACTTAGCAACAACAGCAGCAGCTTCCACTCAATAAGATGTTTGTGAGAATCACTTATATGATGTGTAAATTGTAATTCATCCATTCCTTTTTTTTTTGCTGGGCCACACAGCATGTGGGATCTTAATTCCCAGACCAGGGATCCAACCCATGCCACCTCCATTGGAAGCATGCAGCCATGAAATTAAAGGACACTTGCTCCTTGGAAGAAAAGCTATGACCAACCTAAACAGCGTATTAAAAAGCAAAGACATTACATGGCCAACAAAGGTCCATACAGTCAAAGTTCTGTTTTTTTCCAGTAGTCATGAATAGTGAGAATTGGACCATAAAGAAGGCTGAGCACCAAAGAAATGATGTTTTTGAACTGTGGTGTTGGAGGAGACTCTTGAGAGTCCCTTGAACTGCAAGAAGATCAAACCAGTCAATTAAAGGAAATTAGTACTGAATATTCATTGGAAGGACTGATGCTGAAGCTGAGGCTCTGATACTTTGGCCACCTGATGCAAAAAGCTGACTCATTGGAAAAAACCATGATGCTAGGAAAGATGGAAGGCAGGATGACAAGGGGAGAGCAGATGGTTGGATGGCATCACTGACTCAATGGGCATGAGTCTGAGCAAACTCCAGGAGATGGTGAAGGACAGGGAAGCCTGGCATGCTGCATTCCATGAGATCACCAAGAGATCACAACTGAGGGACTGAACAACAACAAGCTCCTTGAATATAATGCATGGCAAGTTTTTCCCCAGTACGTCTTTGGAGTTCTAATTTTGTTTATGTTAGTTATTGCCATGCATAGGTTTTGTCTATCTTTATGCAAACTCATCAACTTTTTTCTTTATAGTTTCTGGTGTTTCACAACACTCAGGGCGAATGGAACTCTCATGCTTTGCTGGTGGATATAAGCTGGTAGAGTCACTCTGGAAAACTGTTTGGCAATATATACTAAAATTAAACATACACATATCCTATGACCCAGCACTTCCTCTCAATTCCAACAGAAAATGAGCACTTGGGCTCTTCCCACAAACATGCATAAGAATGTTCTCAGCAGTTTTACCCCCCAAAATATAAACAACCAAAACTTCTATCAACAGTAGAATAAAGTATGACATATTAACACAATATAATTCAACACATTAAAAAAGAACTATTACTAAAATGGAAGTAGATATTCCCCTACATGTTAGCTAAATCTAACTTCTTTCTCTTCGCCAATCATACATATTAAAAATGCTTTCATTATGTTGCTATGTGCAACATAAATAAATCTCACACATAATGTTAAGCAAAAGAAACTAGACCCAAAAGACTTACCATATGATTCAATTTATGTGAAAACCAAAACCAGGCAAAATTAATCTATGGACAATGGTCAGAATAGTGGTTATCACTAGGGCAGGTCTTATTGGCTGGGAAGAACATAAGAGAGAATTTCTAAGTGTTGGAGATAGTCTCACATCTTGCTCAAGGCAGTGAGTACTTTGTGTATACATATATAAAAATTTGTTGAGTTGATCCCTTAAATATGTGTACTTTCCTGTGAATTGCATTTCAATGAAAGGTTTTCTTTTTCATTTAAAAAATGTTTATTTTCTGAGAGGCAGGAAAACCAAGTTGTTTGTGGTTTTGTTATTCTTGTTTAGTTGCTAAGTCATGTCTGACTCTTTTGCGATCCCATGCACAGTAGCCCACCAGGCTCCCCTGTCCATGGGATTGCCCAGGCAAGAAACTGGAGTGGGTTGCCATTTCCTTCTCCAAGGTTTTTCTCTTTTAAAGTGAGATCACAAGCTAGCTTTTTTTTTTTTTTTTTTCCCAAATGGCTACTCAGTTTACCCAATACTATTTATTGAAAATTTGTTTTCATCTTTATCACATTTGACATTTCTATAAACGAGGCCACTTCAGTCCTCTCAACTCTATCCAGTGTAACTTGTCTACTCTGGTGCTCTTAACTGCTTCCGCTTTAACACAGACTCTAATAGCATTAATCCCTTCTTCATGAACACTGGCTTTTCCATAATTTTTATGAAAAATTCCACTTTTGTCCTTTCATATGAACTTTAGAATCAAATTTTGAAAATCTTGAGATATTGTTATTACACTGGGTTTACAGATTATATTTTGTGAACCTCAAGATACCTTCAATATGAAACACAACACTATAAATCAAATACACTCCAATAAAACTTTTTCTAAAAAGATACAATTATTTTATGAGGCACTAAAAAAAGACATTGCCCAGCTATGGCATAATGCTGACGATTTTTATTTTATGTCTATTGTTAAATTACTTTTTTCTCTTCAAAAATTCTGTTAGGAAGATATGAAATACCTCTAGAAGTCTATAAAACATTACTGAGGAAAAAAAAAAAAAAGGAAGATCAAAACACATGGAGAGATAATATTCATGAACCAGAAGACTCATTGGTATAAAGATTTCAATTACACCTAAACTTATCACTGTGGAATCTTACAAGCTGATTTTAGAAGGTATATGCAAATACAAGGAGCCCAAAATAACCAAGAATTATCTATTGCATATCAAGATTTATCAAACTAGAGTAGTAATTCTCAAACTTTTTTTTAGTCTTACACTCTTACAAGTTACTGAGACGCTAAAGAGCTTTAGTTTATGGGAGTTTATTTACCTTTGAAACTAAACAAAATTCATTTGAAAATAATAAGCAGCTTATCACATGCTAACAGAAAGAAATTTATGAAAAACGAATTGTTTTCCAAAACAAAACAAATTAGTGAGAAGAGTGGCACTGTTTTACATTTTCATAAATCTCTTCAACATCTAGCTTAATAGGAGATGGCTGGATTCTCAAATCTGCTCCTTTATTCATTCAATTTTAATATCACATGTCACACATTCCCTGGAAAACCTACTGTGCACTCATGAGACGTGAGTGAATAAAGCAAATAACATCTTATTATTACTATGAAAACAGTTTTGACCTCAGAGACCGCTTAAAGGGTCTCAGGGACTCTACATGGTCCCAGGAGAACTACTGAAATAGACTACTTAATGCAATGGCATTTTAGCATGCTGCTGCTGCTGTTGCTGCTGCTAAGTCGCTTCAGTCAGGTCCGACTCTGTGCGATCTCATAGACGGCAGCCCACCAGGCTCCCCCGTCCCCGGGATTCTCCAGGCAAGAATATACTGGAGTGGGTTGCCATTTCCTTCTCCAATGCGTGAAAGTGAAGTCACTCAGTCGTGTCCAACTCTTCTCAACCCCAAGGACTGCAGCCTACCAGGCTCCTCTGTCCATGGGATTTTCCAGGCAAGAGTACTGGAGTGGGGTGCCATTGCCTTCTCCAGGCATTTTGGCATAAGGACACACAAAATAGAGAAACGGAATAGGAGAGCCCAGACAAATCTTTGTACAACCTGCTGACTCATGACCAAAGTGACTCTACAGAGAAGAGGAGAACAGACATTTTAAAAAGCAGTGCTACAATAATACTGGGTTGGCCAAAAACCTTGTTTGGGTTTTTCTGTACAATGAATGGGAAAAGCCCAAACATTTTGGTCAACCCAATAGTAACTGGATATTCATATAGAAAAAGAACTAAACTGATCCCTATCTTACACCATCANCTGTGATATATTTGTATAAGAGAACATTCCACAATGATGAACCAACTACAGCTCCATCACACACAGATGAATCTCACAAAATAATGTTGAGTGAAAACAGCCAGAGTAAAGTATACAAAATAAATGGTTCCATTTATGTACGGTAGAAAAAGCAGGCAAAACTAAACTACCAAATTTGGGTACAACCTTAGGTAGAAAAGTAAGAAAGTGATTATGATATGATATCATAAGAGTCAGGGCAGAGGGCTTCCCTGATGGCTCAGAGGTGAAGAACCTGCCTACCAATGCAGGAGACATGGGTTCAATCCCTGGTTTAGGAAGATCACACATGCCCTAGAGCAACTAAGTCCGTGCATCACACTACTGAGCCTGCGCTCTAGAGGCCACGAGCTGCATCACTGAAGCCCACGCACCCTAGAGCCAGTGCTCTGCAACGAGAAAAGCCACCACAATGAGAAGCCTACGCACCACAATGCAGAGCAACCCTGCTCGCTGCAACTAGAGAAAAGCCCATACAGCAATGAGGAGACAGCACAGCCAAAAATAAATAAATACATAAAATTTCATATATATAGAGTCAGGACAGAGATCACTCTAGTGAAGGAGCAGAAGTATAGTTCATAAGCAGAAATTTTAAGGAGGGCTTTCTGCGATGCTGACAATTGTCTACTTAGTGACCTGAATGTTTGTTACAAGGCTTATGCTTTTTAATCACTACGTCAAAGAAAGATGCACAGACCAATGACTTTTCTGTATGTATCTGAACAAAACTGAAAGGGTTACAAATCAGAAAAAAAAAAAAAAAAGATTTTAAAAAGTCAGCTGGACTCGGTAACTGATGGGGTTTGCTAAGGGAAGAGAGGAATAAAGAGACAGCCAAGGGAGACTGCCAGATTTCTGACTTGCACACAAGTTTGGGTGGGGATGCCTTTCACTGAGATAAGGAAACAGCATGCTCAGGGGAAAGATATGAATTAAAGCTTGGACACGGTGAATTTATAGAACCTTTGAGACATCCAGGCAGAGATGTCCAGTGGGCAATTAGATATGCCAATCTCGAGCTCAAAGGAGAGGTCCCGGAGAGAGAGAAATTTTGGATTCACCTGTCAGGGAAATCATGGACAGAGAGATGACTGTTTAGGGAAAGGAGACAGACAAGAAGGTGCGGAGCTGATCCCAGGTATGCCAACATTCAATGGGCAGATCCAGGAGGAAAAGCCAGTAAAAAAAAACAAACTGAGAAGGACCCAAGTGGTGGGAGGACTATCAAGAGTGTGTGGTGAACCATTAAGCAAAGGAAGAGAACGTCTCCTAAAATCAGTTACTCACTGCAGGTTGGCGCGTAGTGAAGAAAGCATATTGGTTATGCGCAATACTCGGCGAGCCAGTTTTTACTCCACTTCTCTCTGGCTGATTGAGGAAAAGCAACAACCTAGAGAAAACCAACGCTTCTGAGAATGGTTCTAAGTTTTCATGTTGTCTTTAAAAGTGGGAAATGAAGGCCCCTCTCACTCTTCTCCCTGCTTCTCAGGAAAGAAGAAGATAAGATTGGAGAGCGCTTCTCAGGAAAGAAGAAGATAAGATTGGAGAGCGTTAGGTCTGCACCACTGGGCAGAATCGGCATGAAAAGGTCAGCACACAGGTGCAAGCTCACTGTTACGTGTCTTCATGTGACTGAAGTGGCATGAGACGCCTTCAAGAGAGGACTTCTGCTACTCCCAGGGAGAGCCAGGGCTAAACCTACTACTTGGGCAGAAAAGGCCAGAGGCAGGAGGCCAAGGCCAGATCAGCAGTCAGCCGGGGCAAATGGGCTCTCTCTGGTTACAAGGCTCTGAGCACTGATAGGAATGAGTCAGGCCAGCTTTGCCCACATCAGAGGGGAAAGATCTAGCTGTGCTTGAAAACTGGGGAGATGGAGGGCATCCATCTCATGTGCTGGGTCAGTTTCAAACAAATGAAGCTAAACTAAATTGAGAAAAACAGCAACTCCACATAAAAGCAGTGGGGCTCATTTGAGTCTTCCATCTTGGGGTTTGGTACTCAAGTCCTAGACAAGAATAAGAGTTAAGTTTGGGGGGTTTTATTGCCAGTACAAATACTTAATATAAATCTGTCCCTTAGGAGCCCCATAGATTTGAAAACTGTGGCTGTGGACTGGAGAGAATTCTAATATTCCTGGATCCCACCAGAATATCATCCTAAAATCTCTCACTTTCTAGTACCACATCAATCACATACAAAACACAACACAATGGGCATCTAGGTTAAATGTGCATGAGACTCGCAACTCCAGAAGCAGCAGAAAGCCAAAATATGTTTGTTCCTTGATAAAAAGATTTTAGTGAAGGCTGTCTCCTTCCCAAATTCACCTATAAAGTCAGTACAACTCTTATCAAAATTTCAATGGGATTTTTTTTTAGAGCTTATTATCAAAATAAATTTTAAAATTCACTTGAAACAATAAATGCATGATAACAGCCAAGAAAAAATTGAAAATGAGCATATGTGCTCTATCTGGTATCAAACTGTAGTATATAAAGCTGCAGGGGGAAGGGGGACTGTGTAATAGAATTCTGCAGAAACATACACAAACACACCACGGGGATCGAACAGCAAATTCAGAGGCCCTACGTATATAAAGAAATTCGTGCAGCATTTCAAACATGGACAAGTCAATGGGTGAAACTAGGAAAAGCTTGTCAACTTAGAAAAAAGATCTCTACCCCACATCAGACAAAAAGTAAATTCCACACAAATCAAAAGAGTTAAATATGATATGAAAAAACAAATTTCAAACACAAGAGAGTTTAAATAAAAAAAATCTTGGGATGGTAGAGATTTTGTTAAACAAGATTAAAGGAAAAAACAAAGAAACCTCAAAAGCTACAAAGTCAAAGATGGGACCACATAAAAAGTTTAAACTTCAATATGAATAAAAACACCATAAATGAAATTAAAAGACAAGTGAGAAGAAACTAGTTGAAAAAATATGTGTAATGCATACAACAAAGGATTAACTACTGTATATCTGAAGGATTCCTGCTAATCAATAAGAAAAAAAATAAAAAGACAACCCTGAAGGAAAAAAAATGGTCAAAGACATGAACAGGCGATATCCAGAAGATGAATGCCCATTAACGTGTCTGCACAAAAGTTAGGTTACCGACTCACCTGAAGTCTGATAAGCTACATTTTAGATGATTAAGAAATAAATTTTTTCAAAACTAAAAGACATAAATATATATTCATCTGATGTCAGAATGAGAAATGCCCTTCTAAACTTAAAACCTAACCAAAACTTACAAAGAAAAATAAATTTTATATACTTTAAAAAACCCCTAGTATTGCAAAAATTAATGAAATAGAAAATGGCAAAAATATTAACAAATATAATAAATTATTTATATACTTTAAATATAGAAAGCATTAACTAAATCAATATAGAAATTCTTAGATCTATACAAGCAAGACTGGAGAATAAATGCAAACAGTTAAAACAATGTGAAAACCATGAAACCTGGCTTATACTTGTGGGGCGGGCAGTGAAGGAAGTCAAAACAATGAGATAACATTTTTCACACATGAAATTGATAAAGGTGTAAAAAAATGAGAATGCTCAATACTGGCAGAGGTACAGGGCACCTGATGTTCTCCTATTTACCTTACAGGTGGAATTTTTAATGACATGAGAAGAGTCGTGACTTGTTAAATGAGGAAAAAAGATATAAAATACATACAGTATGACCTCAACCATATTTTAAAATAATAGCGAAGTTTTATGGACACTTACTTCTCTTCCAGACACTGAGCTAAGACTGTCTACAGGTTATCGGTGCACTGGTGCACTTCATATTTACAATAATCTTGAGTTAGACGCTTTATTATCCTCACTTAATGGAGAAACTGCGACAAGAGAGATCAAGTCATGGAGCCAAGGTTTCAACCCAGATACATCTGCTCTAGTCTGGGATTGTAACTACTAGTACAATGGACAGGAGGAAATAAATCTAACTCCTAAGAGTTGAATATACTCCTCTTCCTATTTTGTCATGGATATTCCATTATTTTACTTTAAATATAACGCTGCTTTCAAAAGGTCAATAATCATACAACAGTGAAAACAGCAGCCTTGAAATGCTGACAGGGTCAGGTGCTGATGACAAAAGAAACTTTACAGATCATAATCCAGGGGATTTAAAAAAATTTTTTTAAGCAAAGGAATGCTTTTCTCAGTGAAATTTTATATGGACCTACAATATGAGAAACAAATTAAAGCAGCATTTTATTCTATTAGTGTATTTGAAAAGCTCAAATTTATAATATTTACAGTGAAATTCTTCTGATGAACACAAACTCTAATAAGTTCTGGAAGACTGGGACAAACCTGTTTTGTTTATTGCCTATAAAAAAAAATTAAAAAAACAAACAACCTGATTCACAGAGATTAGCAGTTACAAATAAGTCTTTGTCATTCTTTTAAAAACAGCACATTATTGCTAGCTAAGGATTTATTACACCTGTCCAGAAGTCCAAGTAGAAAAATTCTAAGGTAAATCTCTAATAATATCAATGAGAATATGTGGTAACCACAAATATTTTGGTAGAAAGAAAAATATGAAGCTTAAAATATATACTAATCTGACATCAAGAGATGATATATACAAAGCAGTCACATGTCACTGCACAATGCAATGAAAGCTGTCTAGAGGAGCAAATTTGCTCCTATAATCTTACATGAACAAATAAGCACTGGTCTGAATTTTAAAAAGAACAATATAAAGCTACAATTTTTCCAATCAACAGCATTTTTAGAAATTCAAGTACATGCACAAAGAAAGCAAGAAATGTCATTATAAGAATTGTTACCTGGCTGTTGGCATTATGGATAATTTTAGTTTTTTTCTTTTTGTTTATTTTCAAATATCCTAAATACATTGCCTTTTCTTTTTTTTTTATGTTTAATTTTAAAATAGTTATAAATCACAGGAATTTTTGCAAAAAACTGTACAGGAAGGTCCCAAGGACCCTTCACCTAACTTCCTTCAATGGTAATATCTTACATACTTTTAGTGCCAGATCACAAGGAAACTGACTGCAGTACAATCCACAGAGTTTATTAATATTTTCACCACTTTTACATTCATGTGTGTGCTCTATGCAATTTCATCACATTTGACACTTGTAGCTTTGAGTAACAACAGTTGAGATACAGAACTGTTCCCTCCCCACAAAGCTCCCTCATGCTGCCTCCTTAACCACACCTTCCCCTGTTCCTAACTCCTGGCAACAACTAACCTATTCTTCATCTCTATAATTTTGTTATCTCAATAATGTTATATAAATGCAACTGTATAGAATGTAACTTTTAAAGACTTTTTTTTTAACCTAGGTAACTCCAGTACTTTGGCCACTTCATGCAAAGAGTTGACTCATTGGAAAAAACTTTGATGCTGGGAGGGATTGGGGGCAGGAGGAGAAGGGGACGACAGAGGATGAGATGGCTGGATGGCACCACTGACTCGATGGACATGAGTCTGAGTGAACTCCGGGAGTTGGTGATGGACAGGGAGACCTGGCGTGCTGTGATTCATGGGGTCGCAAAGAGTCGGCCATGACTGAGCGACTGAACTGAACCTGAACTGAACAAATTAAAGTCAGCAGTCTTTAATTTGTTAAAATTTAGCATGATATAACATTTGAATGTGTATCAATGTTTGAAGTGAAGTGGAAATCGCTCAGTCATGCCCAGCTCTTTGCGACCCCATGGACTGTAGTCTGCCAGACTCTGTCCATGGAATTCTCCAGGCCACAATACTGGAGTGGGAAACCATTCCCTTCTCCAGGGGATTTTCCCAAAACAGGGATAGAACCCAGGTCTTCCGCTCTGCAGGTGGAAATAGGTGGATTCTTTACTATCTGAGCCACCAGGGAAGTCCAAGAATACTGGAGTGGGTAGCCTATCCCTTCTCCAGCATATCCTCAACCCAGGCATCAAACGGGGGTCTCCTGCATTGCAGGAGATTCTTTACCAACTGAGCTACCAGGGAAGCCCTGGTTAATAATGTTTTCAGTGTTTTAAAGTTTACAATGTTAAAAATGTAACTCAAATGCTTATGAAATCCATGTTGTATTACCATAAAACTAGGATTCTTGGGAATGAATTCTTTAAATTAATAATCTTGTACAAATCTAATGCAATCTAGTACAAATACATTACAGAAGAGAAGCCCATGGCACAGTGCTTCTAAATCTTATCTATGTTTACAAGAACACGTGGATTACAAGAATGCCTAGCTGTGCATTTTTCTGGCCAGCCCTCTAGATTCCAGTCCTTTCCTAACCCAGGTAAGTTTCTGTTCTGTGAAAATACGACTGTTTGCTTCCCCCCACAGAACGGTCACCATTTTTGCCTTTCCACATATTTAGAATTCTTTCAAATCATCCAGGAAATGAATCTCTCTCAAATTCTTGGTTCTGGAGATTTACCTCCACCACACCCCAGGCGCAATTCTCTAGTCTCTAAGTCGTAATGAATCAACACCTCTCTCAGAAACGACTACCCCACCCTAGTACAAATTCAAAATAACTCTTCTCCCCTCCCCTCTATACCTCCAGGTACCTAGATCCACCTGATGTTTCTTCTCTCAGCTATTCTGTTAGGTCTTCCTGATCCTCACCCCACTAGGAATCTGTTCACTAACTAGGTGTGACAAAAGCCGTATCTTTACAAGTTTAGGACTAGAAAGCAAACACTCCAAGGAGTTACTTCTTGAACATCATGCCTTCATAGTAATGTCCTTGCTTTTCCAAAAAGATCACTCTCAATAAGTAAAAGCTAAAACACGAAACTAGGCACTGATGAAAAAAAAAAGCATAGATGTGTGTCTATTTTTAAAAATTTGGCTCATATTGGTATTACTGTATCACTATCAGATCAAATGGAATTTAAAGTAGAGGTAAAGAGGGACTTCCCTGACAGTCCAGTTAAGACTGAGCTCCCACTGCAGGGAGCACCAGTTTGACTCCTGGCTGGGAAACTAAGATCCCACAAGCTGCAGAGCAAAAAATTTAAAGTAGTGGTAAAGAGCCAAATTGCCTGGGTAAAAATATGATCTCTGCCACTGTATTTTCTAAATCAAGTTTCATTTACCGTCTGTGCACTTCAATCTTCTCATCTGTAAAATGGTAATAAAAATGCCTCACAGGACAGTTTCAAGAATTAAATAACATATGTAAAGCATTCAGAACAGTGCCTAGCACACAGTAAACATTATCCAAGTATTAACAATTATCTCTAACACATGGCAATCCAGCTTCACCTCTTTGTGACATCTATTCTGCTTACACTCTGATGCTCATACTGTTCCTGAAACAATGGTCACATAAGAATCTGTTTTATTTATTAAATTCATCTTGATCAAAACTAACTAGCAGAACAAATTTTCTCTTACATAGAAGCAGTTACTATTAACATTCCACTAAATGAATGTAAGCACTTAAAAGTATAGTGGTGATGGAAAGAATGCTAGCAAAGAGGAAAGTACAGATCAGAACACAGAATATGGCAGCTTTATGTTTAAAAAACTGGGAGACTAATATCATATTTATGCTTATATACACATAAGATGGCTCTATAAAGTTTCACGTCTGATTAAGGAAAGGGAGAAGTACAAGCCTGGGAGAAGGATTATGAAAGGGGTGATTCACTGTATACACTTCAGTATCTTTCAAATTTGAAGCAGTGAATATATTACTTATGTGTGTGGTAGTTGTTCTGTCATGTCTGACTCTTTGCAACCCCACCGACTGTAGCCTGCCAGGCTCCTCTGTCCACGGAATTCTCCAGGCAAGAATACTGGAGTAGATTGTCATTCCCTTCTCCAGAGGATCTTCCCAACCCAGAGATCAAACCTGGGTCTCCTGCACTGCAGGCAGATTCTTTACCATCTGGGCCACCAAGGAAGCCCATATTATCTGTATAAGAATCTAATTTTTCAAATGGAGGTGGTGGGTGGTGGTCCCTCTAAACAAGTACTCTGGAAGCTAGTCTTCTAGTCCCAAGCTGCCACTAACTGTGTTACCCTGGGTAAGTCATTTAACCTGTGAGTATAGCTAGACCAAGCTAGGGGCAGCAAAGATTTCTAGGTTCTAATCTAATTCCAAAAATGTATCTCAAAGAGGAGGGTAGTAAATAGATGGTACTATCTTTAAGATATGAGGGGGTACTAGTTCAACATTTTGCAAAGTAAGGCAATTTTCTGAGAACATGAACTGTCAAGCTTGTTAATCTTTCAAGATTATTTCTGTCTTACATAAAAACTCTTCTTAGAAGGGGTCTAATGCAACTTACAGGAAATACCTTTAAAGAATATTCTGCTCATTATTTTGTGTCTCTCGCCATACCTTTGGAGTTGTTTAAATGGATTTTATAAAGTTTTGTGTTTTTTTTTTAACATGGACCATTTTTAAAAATCTTAATTGAATTTGTTACAATACTGCTTCTGTTTTATGCTTGGGTTTTTTGACCCCAAGGCATGTGGGACTTTGCTCCCTGATCAAGGGATTGAACCCATGCCCCCTGCATTGGAAGGAGAAGTCTTAACCACTAGACTACCAGGGAAATCTCTGGACTTTAAGGGTTTATACTAGTGTCTTTCTGCTATGCCACGGAGAGAGCAATACAGCGCATGCGTGCATGCTCAGTTGCTAAGCTGTATCTAACACTTCATGACCTCATGGACTGCAGCCCACCGGGCTCCTCTGTCCATGAGATTTTCTAGGCAATAATACTGGGTTGCTATTTTCTTCTCCAAGGGATCTTCTCAACCCAGGGATTGAACCAGCATCTCTTGTTTCCTGCACTGGCAAGATTCTTTACCACTGAGCCACCTGGGAAGCCCCAGCAATAAAGTACACTAGAACAATTTACATTTAAAATACATAAATACTACACCTAAAACAAGAAACTTCTACTATTTAAAGGCATTTATGATGAAACACTGAAAAAAAAAAAAAAAAAAATCATTCCACCTCCAGTCAATAACAGCTGTAACTGAGTACATACTTTATTCCAAGTATCATCCGTTTATTCATTCTATGTATCCTTTTTAATCCTACCATTCATCTGGCAAAGTAGGTTTTAATATCCCTATTTAACAGGAGAAGTAACTATGGCTCCATGAAGATGACAACTAGTTTGATGTCACAGTCTAACAAGTGAAGAGCTAGGAGTCCACCAAAAATCTTTGGATCTGAGCTCAGTGCACTAGACAGGGATTAGCTGGCAGGCTGGTGCAGACTTGCAGTGATGTTTTTTTAGTAATTTAAACATAAATGAGGAAAAGTAAAAAGAAAGTAAACTTTTCAACAAAGCTAACTGATTCAATTTAAAGGTCTTTCATGCTGAGATTCAGTTCTAATTATTTTAAGTAAAAATATCCTTAGTTAAAATGGCAGTAACAGTAGACAGTGAGTCTCTTTCGTCTCCTGCATTAGCAGGTGGGTTCTTTGCCACTAGGAAGAAGCCCGGCATCGCTCTTGCAGCCTCCCAATTTGGGGGGGAATACTTCTGAAATCCAAAAAAATTTGGGAACTACTTCCTTAGACAATGATGCCTCCCAGAATAACAGAGGACTTCATACATACACCCCAAGACTCTCTCATTAATCTCTATTTTACTTGGATTGGGACATTGAAGGATTGAGAAATGGGAATAAAGTGAGTTTCAGCAATCCAAAAATCACATGAGTTACTGTTGGGTTGGGCAGAGAACTTTCCTCAGGATTTGTTTCACTGGTTGATTTTTCTCATTCTTCATCTTCAATTCTACTCACTCAAACCTGGGCACACACTTTCTGTTCCTAAAATAGTCACATTCTTTACTACTACTGCTAGGTGGCAATCAATACTTAAGTCAAATAAAAAGATCTACCACTTGAGGCCTCCAATAATTTGCTTTTATTTAAAGCCTTTTTCACTTTGACAAAATAAAAACTTTTAATTAGGTTTAGTCTACTACTTCCAAAAGAAAATTGGTCTATAAATCAGACTCAAGCAAATTTCCAAATTTCTCTATCTCTATTGTGTATGTGTGTATACATATATATATATAATGTAGATAGATAGATAGATAGAAATAGTGTATATATATACATATGGCTTTGCAAGTAGTTTACAAAGTTGGTCAAACTAGATAAATTTCTTGAATTTTACTGTATACATGGCAAATAAGCTATTTTCTTCTATTAGCATGTCTTATTTCTTACCTCCTTTGGTGAGCAAATTTAAAATAGTCTATGTACACAGCTACACAATTAAATATTAGTTTCAGTCACAACATATTAAATTCATATTTAAAATTATAAAGAGATCCAGATTTTTCAGTCTTACACATAAACTTTTAATCTCACTTGATGCTATTTATATTATTTTATGGTGCCTTATTAAAATGAAATCAGAGCACAAAAACCTGTATCTCACAGGACACATAACAGAAAATATTTAAAATCTGTATTTACTACATGACTCAAAACCACTCTTTTAAAAAGGAGAGCCAATTTTAAGAACTTAAACATAGTCTGGATAACATAAATCACTCTTTCCATGCCCATAACTTAACAGATCAAGTAAAATTTATTATAGACTATAATGTATCCAAAAGCTAAAACTGGTAATAATTGTGCTTAAATTCCACATTAATCTAACATCAAAACTTATTTTATTTCTTTTTTCAAATATCTGATATATACTGCTGCAGTCTTTTCATTATATATTTATTCAGCTAACTTTGGGTGCAAGGTACTCTAAGTATAAAATCCTTCCCAATGGATAGTGAAAATAATATACAAATGTTTACATAACATACACTCAGCAGTCCTCAAAAGGGTATCTGAGAGTCTGTTAGGTCTATTAACTTGGTTCAAAATACCCAACAACAAATGTAAATGTTTTGTTACTTTGTTGTATTTTAACTGTTAACTGGTATCTACATTTTAAACACATTGTGTCTAATGTAGCAATGATGATAACTATTTTCCCACTAAAAAGTTACAGATGAGAAAGAGTACTTGGCTCACTAAGAACATTAAAGGGAAAAGATCCTCAGCCTGGAGCTTGTAAATAGTTACAAGACAAACTCCAATGCTAGGTTGTTAGTATAATCACCAATATGTAGGTCAAAATAACTAGTGAGCTATATACATGACTGTCTGCCTAGTAATTTACAGATCAACAGGAGAGGAAGAAACTGCTCAAACGTGACTACCGCTAACAAACTCAAAATATAGACATAGTATGTCTCTTAACAGTGCAACCTGTGTAACCTAGCAATTGTAAAATAATTTTTTACTTTTGCTACTTTTTAAAAAGGAACCCTCCCAAAAAAAAAAAAAAAAAAAGGGCCGTCACTTTAAAGATGTAAATTCCTCTTTTTTTTTTTTTAAAGTAATTTGCCTAGGAAAATCTAACGCAGAAAATAAAGTGTAACAGATAAATCAACTACAACATGCTTAAAAACCTAAGATTATCAGTAAAACAAACCAATCCCTCCAGTTTAGCAATCTATGTATTTTTAATCTTCGGTGGGTATTTCATTATAATAACCAACAACGTTTAAAAGTGACCCTTATTCCTCAAACATCGTCATCACACATGACATATTTTACTGAAATTAAGCTGAGACCAGACCCAAAGTCAGGCCACCGGGCACCCTGAAATATACGAGGGGGAATCCAAGAAATCAGATATGTTGAGTGCCGGTATCTTCTTTCAGAGTAGGGTCAAATTCGTGTTTGCCCGCAAATGTCACTGTCTCAAGAAGTCTGCAAAATTCCCATCAGCGCTCCAGAGTACAAAGAGGCCTGACCACGGAAACACCTGTCCTAGCATCGGGAAGACATTGGGAAATGCAACCTCCGAGCCCACGCCGGCCGCACAGCCCAGGGCAGCAGCGGCGACCCCGGACGAGGGGTGGACACTGACCTCACGGCTCCTTCGAGCAGCGTCCCGCACCCCCGACCCGCCTCCCGGGGCGAGAACCAGGAAATCTGTCAAGCCAGCCGGGACCCACCCTCCGTGAACCCCACTCGCTCCTTCCCAGCCTCCCCAACTGCTCTCGGTCCGCTCCGGCCTCCCCGGCTGCACTCTGCCACCTCATCCCTCCCTCCTCGTCGGTCTCGCGGCCCCGCCACCTCAGCCCCGGCGGCCTGCACTCCGGCCGCCCCCCACCCCGGGCCGCCGCTCCCCCCCGGCCCCGGCCGCGGCCCCCTGCCCGGCTCGCGGCGCCGTCGGTCCCTTCGCGGCCCGGTCCCCGCCGCCCCCCAGGCCCGAGCTCCCGCCGCCCGCTCCCCACCCCCAGCCTCCGCCCTCCCCCCGCTCGCCCCCTCCCGGCCCGCTCCCCCCAGCCGGGCTACCTGGAGGCAAGGGCGGCAGAGCACTTCACCCAGGGCCCCAGGTCGCAGAGGGCCCGGTACTCGGGGTCCCGCTCCTTCTCCCGCTCCACGTGGTAGGCGTAGATGGAGAGCAGGATCCCGGCGGCGCACACTGCATATCGGGCCACCCGCTCCCAACGCAGCACCGACACTCTCAGCAGGACGGGCGCCGCCATCTTCCCCCCTCCGCCGCCGCCGCCTCCCTC
>SJYW01041611.1:706832-729708 GCA_006410735.1 Raphicerus campestris | reverse complement strand
GGGGCGAGTAGGGGTGGGGTGGTGCGGGCGGGTCTTATAGGACTGGGTGCGTGGAATAAATTTCAAAGATATCAATGTGTGTGACTGGATAAACCCTTGGCCCCACCTCCTGGGGAGGTAATCAATGGCCATACTTTATGCCTTTTTTTTGTCATCACTTGATATTTTCTCACCCAATCCAATTAACCTTAACCATTGGCCAGAACTCCCAAGCTCTAGAGCCACGCTTACGTTCCCTGATGTTCTCCATCACCACCTCCACGCACTTCAACAAGTATTCAACAAGTGCAAGCTGAACTATTTTTAAAATTATTTCTGAATGCCTTGCTTCCCTGTGAGCTGAATTAGAGATGGCTTAACTAAAGAAGTCTGAGAGCCAAAGAACTGATGCTTTTGAACTGTGGTGCTGGAGAAGACTTTTGAGAGTCCCTTGGACTGCAAAGAGATCAAACCAGTCAATCCTAAAGAAAATCAACCCTGAATATTCATTGGAAGGACTGATGCTGAAGCTGAAGCTCCAATACTTTGGCCTCCTGATTCGAAGAACTGACTCACTGGAAAAGACCCTGATGCTGGGAAAGATTGAAGGCAGGAAAAGAAGGGGATGAGAGAGGATGAGATGGTTGGATTGCGTCACTGACTCGATGGACATGATTTTGAGAAAGCTCTGGGAGTTTCTGATGGTAAGGGAAGCCTGCGTACTGCAGTCCATGGGGCCCCAAAGAGTCAGACAGGACTGAGCAACTGAACTGAACTGAAAACATAGGAAACAATAGTTTCTACATCAAATGTTGTTGTCAGAATTACATACAGGTTAAGAACTTAAGAACAAGATGGCAAGGGTGGGGGAAGTCGCCAGCATTCATGAGCTACTGAACACCATACTTCATGTAATACAGTAAAATATAAAAATGAACTAAAAAATTGGAATGAAGAAAAAGCCTATTCAAAATATAAGACCAGGAGAAAGAACATAGGCAAGCAGGCCATAGAGTATCATATAATAATTAAAACTGAGCCACAAATCTGGCTCTGAGCTTCCTGGTGGCCAAAACTAAAAGAAAAACACATATATGTTATTCTCACTCTCTCTAAGAAACATATTATTCTTATATATTGCTAGCTTTTTCCTGGTTGTAACTGCAAGGAGATCCAACCAGTTCATCCTAAAGGAAATCAGTCCTGAATATTCATTGGAAGGATTGATGGTGAAGCTGAAGCTTCAATACTTTGGCCATCTGAGGCAAAGAGCTGACTCATTTGAAAAGACCCTGATGCTGGGAGAGATTAAAGTTGGAAGTAGAAGGGGATGACAGAGAACAAGATGGTTGGATGGCATCACCAACTCAATGGACGTGAGTTTGAGTAAACTCCGGGAGTTGATGATAGACTGGGAGGCCTGGAATGCTGCAGTCCATGAGGTCACAAAGAGTTGGACATGACTGAGTGACTGAACTGAACTGTCCAAGAGATTTGTCTCATATAGTGATTTTTTTTTTAGTAACTCATGTTCTTGTATTATGTATTGATCAGTAACAAACTTCCCCAAACATAATAACTTAAAGAAAGTGAAGTGAAAATCGCTCAGTCATGTCCTACTCTTTGCAACCGCATGGACTGTACCCTGCCAGACTCCTCTGTCCATGAAATTCTCCAGGCAAGAGTACTGGAGTGGGTAGCCATTCCCTGCTCCAGGGGTTTTTCCTGACCCAAGGATTGAACTCAGATCTCCTGCATCACAGGCAGCTTCTTTACCAGCTGAGCTACTAGGGAAGCCCAAAATAAAGGAAAATACGTCTTATTTATCATAGTTTCTGTGGGTCAAGAATGGTTTAGCTGGATTCCCTGGCTCAGGGTCTCTCACAAGGATGCCATCAGGATGTTTTCTGGGGCTACAGGTATCTCAAGGCAGGAGAATCCTCTTTCAAGCTCACTCACATGGCTGTTGACTAGATTCATGAGTTTCTGGCCACTCACACTTCTCCATAGTTCAGTTCAGTTCAGTCACTCAGTCGTGTCAGACTCTTTGTGACCCCACGAATCGCAGCACTCCAGGCCTCTCTGCCCATCACCAACTCCCGGAGCTCACTCAGATGCACGTCCATCCAGTCAGTGATGCCATCCAGCCATCTCAGCCTCTGCCATCCCCTTCTCCTCCTGCCCCCAATCCCTCCCAGCATCAGAGTCTTTTCCAATGAGTCAACTCTTCACACGAGGTGGCNCATGGACTTGACATTCCAGGTTCCTATGCAATGTTGCCCTTTACAGCATGGGATCTTGCTTCTATCACCAGTCACATCCACAACTGGGTATTGTTTTTGCTTTGGCTCCATCCTTTCATTCTTTCTGGAGCTATTTCTCCACTGATCTCCAGTAGCATATTGGGCACCTATTGACCTGGGGGCTTCCCTGGTGGCTCAGAGGTTAAAGCGTCTGCCTCCATTGTGGGAGATCCGGGTTTGATCCCTGGGTCGGAGAGATCCCCTGGAGAAGGAAATGGTCACCCACTCTAGTATTCTTGCCTGGAGAATCCCATGGACGGAGCAGCCTGGTAGTCCACAGGGTTGCAAAGAGTCAGACACGACTGAGCGACTTCACTCATTCACTCACTCATTGACCTGGGGAGTTCCTCTTTTGGTATCCTATCATTTTGCCTTANGCAGCCTGGTAGTCCACAGGGTTGCAAAGAGTCAGACACGACTGAGCGACTTCACTCATTCACTCACTCATTGACCTGGGGAGTTCCTCTTTTGGTATCCTATCATTTTGCCTTATCATACTGTTCATGGGGTTCTCAAGGTAAGAATACTGAAGTGGCTTGCCATTCCCTTCTCCAGTGGACCACATTCTGTCAGCCCTCTCCACCATGACCCGCCTGTCTTGGGTTGCCCCGCAGGCATGGCTTGGTTTCATTGAGTTAGACAAGGCTGTGGAAGCTGCTAACTTCCCTGAAAGCAAGGGATAAGAAAGAGAGAGAAATGGAAGTCACATTCTTTTTTGTAACCTACTCTCAGAAGAGACAGCCTACCACTTTTACATATTCTATTACTTATATAGCCTAAGTGTCCATGGATGAATGAATGGATAAAGGAAGTGTGGTATGTATCCACAATGGAATATTATTCAGCCACAAAAAAGGAAGGAAATTCTCTCATTTGAGACAACATGGACAAACCTTGAGGGCATTATGCTAAGAGAAATAAATCAGAGAAAGTCAACTACAGTTGAACCTTGAACAAGGCAGGGTTTAGGGACACTAACCTCATTGCGAAGGCCACCCATAACTTTACGGCTGGCCTTCCCTATCTGAGGTTTCACTGCCACAAATGCAGCCAACTAAGGATTGTGTAGTACTGTATACATGTGTATTGAAAAAAATCCATGTACAAATGGACCTGTGTAGTTCAAACCTTTGTTATTTAAAGGTCAACTGTACTATATAATCTCACACGTGGAAAATAAAAAAGCTGAAATCATAGAAACATTTATTGATGTTGGCAGGGGCTTGCAGGTAGAGAAAATGGGGAGATGTTGGTCAAAGGGCATAAACTTCCGATTATAAGATGAATTAGTTCTGGAGCTCTAATATACCAAATGGAATCTGTAGTTAATAATATGTATTGTATATGTGAAAGTTGCTTAGAGAGTTGCTAAATCTTTTTTTAAAATATTTATTTTTAGTTATTTAGTTGCAACAGGTTTTCTTTGTGGCATGTGGGATCTAGTCCCCTGCCCAGGGATCCCTGCATTGGGAGCTCAATGTCTTATCCACTGGACCACCAGGGAATCTTAAATGTTCTCATTTCCTCCCTCCAGGCAAAGGTAATTAGATATGGTGATGGATGCATTAACTAATCTTATTGTGGTAATCATTTCACAGTATCATGTATCAAATCATGTTGTATATCTTAAACTTAGCACAGTGTTACTGTCAACTATATCTCAATAAAACTGGGGGGGTGGGGGAGAAGTCCCTAGGTCCAGTCTACACTGAATGGGAGGGCATTAGACAAAAGCATGAATACCAGGAGATGGGTCACTGGGATCATCTTAAAGTCTGCCTACCACAGTCATCAAAAAGATCACCGCTCTAACTCTCCAGTGGTTTTCATATAACTGAATGCACTCATTCTCCTGGTAGCCTCCCTCCTTCAGGATTCCTCTACTCACTTAATGAGATCTATTGACTGTCTGGCTTCTTTGACTCATCATTACGTCTGAGAGGTTTATCCACGTCATTGTACACAGCTGTGTAATAGTCTATTATACGACTAACCACAATTTTATTTATCCAGTCTGTCCACTGTTGATGGACATTTGGCCAGTTTTTAGCTATAATAAGTAAAGCTTCTACAAACATTTTGTAACTGTCTTTTGGTGGCTGTATGCTCTCTTGTTTATTGAGAATACATCCTGGAGTGAAATTAGAGTCAGACAGTATTAGTAAATATTGCCTAGGTTAATTCATGTCCTCTGAAGAGGTGATGCCAAGGTGAAATCAGATGTCTAAGAGATATTTACAGGAGGTGATGGCTCTGAAGAATAAAAGGGACAAGGAAGAAGAGCAGGCATGGAGAGCCTCCAGATCACAGGCAGGTCTGACCACTGTGAAAGTTCTGCAGTCTTAGTCAGGCTGACAGGGAGCAAGGCAGGAATGACCCAGTTCTAGTGGTCCTCCCAGGCACTGGGAGCAGCCTGGGGAGAGCATGGGCCCAGCATGAATACTGTGATGGACCCAAAGGTGTGGAGCGAGAGAACCTGTTGCTTGTTCTCCCTCTCCACTGCTGTAGCAAGGGCCCCAGTAAAGTATTGCTTGAGGACTTCCCTGATGGTACAGTGGATAAGAATCTGTGTGCCAACGCAGGGGACACAGGTTTGATCCCTAGTCAGGGAAGATTCCACAGGCCACAGAGCAGCAAAGCCCCATGTGCCACAGCTACTGAGCCTGTGCTCTAGAACCTGAAAGCCGCAACTACTGAGCCCCTGTGCTGAAACTACTGAAGCCCACGCACCTAGGCCCATGCTCCCCCACAAAAGAAGCCACTGCAGTGAGAAACCTGTGCTCAAAAGCGAAGAAGGGCCCTCCCTCTCCAAAACCAGAGAAAGCCCACGTGCAGCAACAAAGAGTCAGAGCAACCAAAACAATGATAATAATAATTTTTTTGACACTTAAAAAAAAAAGGCAAAACAAAAACCAAAGGAGTGTCAGCTGGAGGGTACTGGCCATCTAGCCTCTTTGCAGCAGATTCTCTTGAAGGGAAACTGACTGAATTGACCTAGGCAGTATTTACTAATACTGTATGACTCTAATTCCATTCCTAGATATATTCTCAATAGACATGAGTCCATCTAGCCACTAAAAGACACTTACAGAATGTTCATAGCAGCTTTACCAGGGCCACTTCACTGTTAAGCAGTTTTCCAATGTGGTTGTACCAATTTAAACTATTAGCAAAGAATGAGAGTTCTGAGGACTCCACATCCTCACCAACCCTCAGCAAGTTCAGTGCTTTAAGTTTTAGAAAATGTGGTTCTCTCGAGGGATCGTGGTGGTTTTTAAATTGCCTGTCCCTGAAGAGCAATGAATCTGAGCACCTTTCATATGCTTATTGATTACCTAGATTTTTCTCTTTTTCGAAGTGCTTGTTCACACTTTAAAAAACAAGTTGTCTTTTTCTTATTGGTTTATAGAAGGTCTTTATACATTCCGGATACAAATCTTTGTCAATATGTGTATTGAAGATATTGTTTCCAATACTTTGGCTTGCCCCTTTTCCCTGTTAATGGTGTTTTTTTGCCAAACAATTGAGGAGATTTCTTTGAATTCTTCATACACATTCTACTACCTTGGAGCTTTCATACTCTTAACTGATGCACTACTTAGATTTTTTTTTTCTTCTGGAAGACTTTCCTACTTCTATTGTCGTAACTGGGACTCTGGTGACAAAAACCTAGCTCATCAGGCTGGGGACTCAAGCCCCATAAAGACTCTCTCTGTCCACTTTCATCTCTATGTGTCAATTTTGTTTTCTCAAGCCAGTTTTCTGCCTATAGAAGAAAAAATGGTCCCATTGTTTCTCCATTTGCACCTTTTTTNGATCCCTGGGTCGGAGAGATCCCCTGGAGAAGGAAATGGTCACCCACTCTAGTATTCTTGCCTGGAGAATCCCATGGACGGAGCAGCCTGGTAGTCCACAGGGTTGCAAAGAGTCAGACACGACTGAGCGACTTCACTCATTCACTCACTCATTGACCTGGGGAGTTCCTCTTTTGGTATCCTATCATTTTGCCTTATCATACTGTTCATGGGGTTCTCAAGGTAAGAATACTGAAGTGGCTTGCCATTCCCTTCTCCAGTGGACCACATTCTGTCAGCCCTCTCCACCATGACCCGCCTGTCTTGGGTTGCCCCGCAGGCATGGCTTGGTTTCATTGAGTTAGACAAGGCTGTGGAAGCTGCTAACTTCCCTGAAAGCAAGGGATAAGAAAGAGAGAGAAATGGAAGTCACATTCTTTTTTGTAACCTACTCTCAGAAGAGACAGCCTACCACTTTTACATATTCTATTACTTATATAGCCTAAGTGTCCATGGATGAATGAATGGATAAAGGAAGTGTGGTATGTATCCACAATGGAATATTATTCAGCCACAAAAAAGGAAGGAAATTCTCTCATTTGAGACAACATGGACAAACCTTGAGGGCATTATGCTAAGAGAAATAAATCAGAGAAAGTCAACTACAGTTGAACCTTGAACAAGGCAGGGTTTAGGGACACTAACCTCATTGCGAAGGCCACCCATAACTTTACGGCTGGCCTTCCCTATCTGAGGTTTCACTGCCACAAATGCAGCCAACTAAGGATTGTGTAGTACTGTATACATGTGTATTGAAAAAAATCCATGTACAAATGGACCTGTGTAGTTCAAACCTTTGTTATTTAAAGGTCAACTGTACTATATAATCTCACACGTGGAAAATAAAAAAGCTGAAATCATAGAAACATTTATTGATGTTGGCAGGGGCTTGCAGGTAGAGAAAATGGGGAGATGTTGGTCAAAGGGCATAAACTTCCGATTATAAGATGAATTAGTTCTGGAGCTCTAATATACCAAATGGAATCTGTAGTTAATAATATGTATTGTATATGTGAAAGTTGCTTAGAGAGTTGCTAAATCTTTTTTTAAAATATTTATTTTTAGTTATTTAGTTGCAACAGGTTTTCTTTGTGGCATGTGGGATCTAGTCCCCTGCCCAGGGATCCCTGCATTGGGAGCTCAATGTCTTATCCACTGGACCACCAGGGAATCTTAAATGTTCTCATTTCCTCCCTCCAGGCAAAGGTAATTAGATATGGTGATGGATGCATTAACTAATCTTATTGTGGTAATCATTTCACAGTATCATGTATCAAATCATGTTGTATATCTTAAACTTAGCACAGTGTTACTGTCAACTATATCTCAATAAAACTGGGGGGGTGGGGGAGAAGTCCCTAGGTCCAGTCTACACTGAATGGGAGGGCATTAGACAAAAGCATGAATACCAGGAGATGGGTCACTGGGATCATCTTAAAGTCTGCCTACCACAGTCATCAAAAAGATCACCGCTCTAACTCTCCAGTGGTTTTCATATAACTGAATGCACTCATTCTCCTGGTAGCCTCCCTCCTTCAGGATTCCTCTACTCACTTAATGAGATCTATTGACTGTCTGGCTTCTTTGACTCATCATTACATCTGAGAGGTTTATCCACGTCATTGTACACAGCTGTGTAATAGTCTATTATACGACTAACCACAATTTTATTTATCCAGTCTGTCCACTGTTGATGGACATTTGGCCAGTTTTTAGCTATAATAAGTAAAGCTTCTACAAACATTTTGTAACTGTCTTTTGGTGGCTGTATGCTCTCTTGTTTATTGAGAATACATCCTGGAGTGAAATTAGAGTCAGACAGTATTAGTAAATATTGCCTAGGTTAATTCATGTCCTCTGAAGAGGTGATGCCAAGGTGAAATCAGATGTCTAAGAGATATTTACAGGAGGTGATGGCTCTGAAGAATAAAAGGGACAAGGAAGAAGAGCAGGCATGGAGAGCCTCCAGATCACAGGCAGGTCTGACCACTGTGAAAGTTCTGCAGTCTTAGTCAGGCTGACAGGGAGCAAGGCAGGAATGACCCAGTTCTAGTGGTCCTCCCAGGCACTGGGAGCAGCCTGGGGAGAGCATGGGCCCAGCATGAATACTGTGATGGACCCAAAGGTGTGGAGCGAGAGAACCTGTTGCTTGTTCTCCCTCTCCACTGCTGTAGCAAGGGCCCCAGTAAAGTATTGCTTGAGGACTTCCCTGATGGTACAGTGGATAAGAATCTGTGTGCCAACGCAGGGGACACAGGTTTGATCCCTAGTCAGGGAAGATTCCACAGGCCACAGAGCAGCAAAGCCCCATGTGCCACAGCTACTGAGCCTGTGCTCTAGAACCTGAAAGCCGCAACTACCGAGCCCCTGTGCTGAAACTACTGAAGCCCACGCACCTAGGCCCATGCTCCCCCACAAAAGAAGCCACTGCAGTGAGAAACCTGTGCTCAAAAGCGAAGAAGGGCCCTCCCTCTCCAAAACCAGAGAAAGCCCACGTGCAGCAACAAAGAGTCAGAGCAACCAAAACAATGATAATAATAATTTTTTTGACACTTAAAAAAAAAAGGCAAAACAAAAACCAAAGGAGTGTCAGCTGGAGGGTACTGGCCATCTAGCCTCTTTGCAGCAGATTCTCTTGAAGGGAAACTGACTGAATTGACCTAGGCAGTATTTACTAATACTGTATGACTCTAATTCCATTCCTAGATATATTCTCAATAGACATGAGTCCATCTAGCCACTAAAAGACACTTACAGAATGTTCATAGCAGCTTTACCAGGGCCACTTCACTGTTAAGCAGTTTTCCAATGTGGTTGTACCAATTTAAACTATTAGCAAAGAATGAGAGTTCTGAGGACTCCACATCCTCACCAACCCTCAGCAAGTTCAGTGCTTTAAGTTTTAGAAAATGTGGTTCTCTCGAGGGATCGTGGTGGTTTTTAAATTGCCTGTCCCTGAAGAGCAATGAATCTGAGCACCTTTCATATGCTTATTGATTACCTAGATTTTTCTCTTTTTCGAAGTGCTTGTTCACACTTTAAAAAACAAGTTGTCTTTTTCTTATTGGTTTATAGAAGGTCTTTATACATTCCGGATACAAATCTTTGTCAATATGTGTATTGAAGATATTGTTTCCAATACTTTGGCTTGCCCCTTTTCCCTGTTAATGGTGTTTTTTTGCCAAACAATTGAGGAGATTTCTTTGAATTCTTCATACACATTCTACTACCTTGGAGCTTTCATACTCTTAACTGATGCACTACTTAGATTTTTTTTTTCTTCTGGAAGACTTTCCTACTTCTATTGTCGTAACTGGGACTCTGGTGACAAAAACCTAGCTCATCAGGCTGGGGACTCAAGCCCCATAAAGACTCTCTCTGTCCACTTTCATCTCTATGTGTCAATTTTGTTTTCTCAAGCCAGTTTTCTGCCTATAGAAGAAAAAATGGTCCCATTGTTTCTCCATTTGCACCTTTTTTTTTCTCTCTACCAGGAAAGGACTGCCTTTCCTCCCTTAAATTCAACTTTGAAAATTCTGATGAGAGACTTCTCTGGTTAAGAATTAATCTTCCAATGCAGGGGACACAGGTTGGATCCCTGGTTAAGGAACTAAAATATCCCACATGTGGCGGTTGCAACTAAGCCTACTCAGTGCAACTGGAGAAGCCCACTCACTGCAACTGGAGAAGCCCACTCACTGCAACGAAGACTCAGTGCAGACTAAATGAATACATAAAATAAGATAAAATTCTGATGAAAAACTCAGACAGCTCGACCAGACTCAGATCACTCACTAGCCCTGTAGCTAGAAAGAAAGAGTGCTGGAGACCTTGGCCCCCAACAGCCCTACAAGAGAGTCTATGAAAACCAGTTCTCCCAAAAGCACAAGAAAGTGCTGTTCCCAGAAGCAGGAAGGGGTGGCTGGGCAGACAGGAAGCTACTGTGGGAAGAAAGAAGTTGGATGAGGCTGTCACTGTTGGAGGCTTACCAGGAAGAGCCTTGTCTCTGTACGGAAGAAGCTCTTCTGTCTTGTAAGTGGCTCATCAACCTTTCTATAGTGCTGAGTGGTAACTGACCTTCTGTACTTGATGGGCACAACTCTGGGAGGTCACTTTGCTCCAATCCAAACATGTAAGCTTCAAAACTTGTATATAGGAAACTCCATGGCAGTCCAGTGGTTAGGACTCTGTGCTTCCACTGCCTGGGCTGAGGTTCCANTCTGTACTTGATGGGCACAACTCTGGGAGGTCACTTTGCTCCAATCCAAACATGTAAGCTTCAAAACTTGTATATAGGAAACTCCATGGCAGTCCAGTGGTTAGGACTCTGTTCTTCCACTGCCTGGGCCGAGGTTCCATTCTTGGTTGAGGAACTAAGATCCTGCAAGCCACATAATGCAGCCAAAAAAAAAAAAAAAACACACACAAAAAAACCCACACTGTACACAGATGGAAACCACATCAATACATTGCTGGGTGTAGCCTCTCAGAAAACAGTTTGGCAATTTCTCAAAATGTTAAACATAGTTACTAGTTACCATACGACCCCAGAATTCCACTCCTGGCTATATTCCCAAGAGAACTGAAAACATAAGTCCACACAAAAGCTTGTCCATGAGTGTTCATAGCAGCATTATTCATAATAGCCAAAAATACCCATCAACTGATAAATGAATAAACAAAATGTAGCATATGCATACGGAGAAGGCAATGGCACCCCACTCCAGTACTCTTGCCTGGAAAATCCCATGGGCGGAGGAGCCTGGTAGGCTGCAGTCCATGGGGTGGCAAAGAGTTGGACACTGAGCGACTTCACTGTCACTTTTCACTTTCATGCATTGGAGAAGGAAATGGCGACCCACTCCAGAGTTCTTGCCTGGAGAATCCTGGGGATGGGGGAGCCTGGTGGGCTGCCGTCTCTAGGGTCACACAGAGTTGGACATGACTGAAGTGACTTACTTAGCAGCAGCAGCAATATATGCATACAATAGAGTATTTGTATTCAATCATAAAAAGGAATGAAATACTGATATATGCTACAATATGGATGACCTTTGAAAACATTATGCAAAGTGAAAGACCTAGACATAAAAGCCTAGTATTGTATCACTCCTTTTATTTATTTTAAATTATAGATGCTAATAGGTTTCCCAGGTTGGCACAGTGGTAAAGAATCTACCTGCAGTGCAGGAGATGCGGGTTCAATCTCTGGGTCAGGAAGATCCCCTGGAGGAGGAAATGGCAATCCACTCCAGGATTCTTGCCTGGAAAATCCCATGGACAGAGGAGCCTGGCAGGCTACAGTCTCTGGGATCACAGAGTCAGACACAACTTAGTGACTGAGCATGAACTACACATAGTTGCTAATACAGTATTATATGTTACAGGTGTGCAATATAGTGATTGACAATTTTTAAAGGACATACTCCACTTAGAATTATTATTAAATATTGGCTATAGACCCTGTGTTGTGCAATATATTTTTGAAGCTTATTTTTGTATCATTCCTTTTATGGATTTTTAAAATTTTTAATTATGCATTTACTCATTGGGTTCACTGGGTCTTTGTTGTGGCACACACGCTTAGTTGCCCTGTGGCACGTGGAATCTTCCTGGGCAGAGACTGAAACTATGTCCCTTGCATTGGCAGGCAGATTTTTAACCACTGGACCACTAGAAAAGTCCTATATCATTCCTTTTAAATGAAATGTCTAGAACAGGCAAATCCCTAGAGAGAGAAAATAGATTACTTGTGGCCAAGAGCTAGGGTGATGGAAAATGTGACGTGATTGCTAATGGGTACAAGGTTTCTTTGGGGGATAATCTAACATTCTGGAACTAGAATGGTAGAAGCACAATTCTATGAATAAAACCACTCTAAAAGGGTAAACTTTATGGTATGTAAATTATATCTCAGTAAAACTTGTTTTTAAAAGGTGTACACAGAGCTTCTGTGTTATAATTGCTGACTTAATGTCTGCCTCTACCAACTGTGAATTCTGTGGAGAGGGTGCCTGGATCTTCTGTATTCCCAGCAGTAGGAGGTAGTACCTAGAACAACAGTGGGCTTCCCAGGTGTCGCAGAATCCACATGTCAACACAGGAGACGAAGGAGACTTGAGTTCGATCCCAGGGTCAGAAAGATCCCTTGGAGAAAGAAATGGCAACCCACTCCAGTATTCTTGCCTGGAAAATCCCATGGACAAGAGGATCCTGGCAGGCTACAGTCCATGGCATCGCAAAGAGTCAGACACAACTGACCACTCACATGTTGTGTTGTGTTCTGGCACAACTGGCTCAGAAGGCAAAGCATCTGCCTGCAATGCAGGAAACCAGGATTCGATTCCTGGGTCAGGAAGATCCCCTGGAGAAGGAAATAGCAACCCACTCCAGTACCCTTGCCTGGAAAATCCCATGGATGGAGAAGCCTGGTAGACCTACAATCCACGGGATCGCAAAGAGTCGGACACAACTGAGCGACTTCACTTTCACTTTCAAGAATTATTTGATGAATGGGCTACTGAACGAATGGGGCCAGCTTAAATACCACCTCATTTTGGAAACTTCTCCCCTTCTGTGCTCCCAAAGAGCCACTCCCAATTCTCTTTCATGAAAGGACATACTCAGGTTGGAAGGAGTCTCTAGTTTATCATAATTTCTGGAGTCAGCATCCCATGCCATATGCCCTTTGGCCACTGCAGCTACAGCACTTTATTCTTAGGGCTGGTTTTAAGGTCTCTTTCATCCACACCTGGAAATCTGTCTTCCTACTGAGCTCGGCTATGTATTTAAGCTTTTTATCTTTCTTTTTTTTTTTTCCTCTCCTAAGCTCTCTTATTTATATATTTTTTTGTTTTTGTTTTTGGCTTATGAGATTTTAGCTCCCCAACCAGGGATCAAGCCCAGCTCCTGGGCAGAGTCCTAACCACTGGACCATCAGGGAATGCCCTCAGCTTTTTTTCTTAGAAGGTTTTATCTTGTGTTTCTGTATTTTCTATGTTGGCTCAATCCATCATACCAGAACCAGAAATCCCAAAAGATTTCTACAAGCTTCTTCATGACCCCAAACTTGCTCTGCTGGGTTACAACACTATGTATTTTCTGTCCAAGTTTTGAGAAAGGTCACAGCAAGGATACCTGTCCAAGGTGTTGTTGTTTGTTTGTTTTTAATTATTTTTATTTTTAAAACAATTTTATTTATTTTTGGCTGCACTGGATCTTCATTTCTACACATGGGCTTTCTCTTAGTTGCAGCGAGTGGGGACCACTCTCTAGTTGCTGTGCATGGGCTTCTAATTGCAGTGGCCTCTCTCACTGCAGAGTATGGGCTCCAGGACACACAGGCTTCAGCAAGTGTGGCACGTGGGCTCAGTAGCTGTGGTTCCTGGGCTCTAGAGAACAGGTTCAAGAGTTGTGGTGCACGGGCTTAGCTGCTCCGGGGCAAGTGGGATCATCCTGGATCAGGGATCAAGCCCGTCTCCTGCATCAGCAGGGAGATCTTTCACCACTGAGCCACGAGGGAAGCCCCGGGACACTTCTTGAACTGAAGACTCTCTCAGGGGGCAGGATCCTCTCACAGGGTCCTGGTGCTGTGCTGAGACCCTTGTTAGGGCAGACTGTCCAAGTTTTGAGAAAGGTCACAGCGAGGATACCGAGGTACCCTTTAGGCATGGCAGTAGCTGGCTAGAAATCTTTTTTTTTCGGTTGTGCCCCACAGCTTTTGGATCTTAGCTCCCCGACCAAAGATCCAGCCTGTACATTCATCAGTGAAAGCACAGAGTCCTAGCCACCGGACCACCAGGGGATTCCCTAGGAATCTTTTTATAGCAGAGTCTGTGAAATCCCAGGCCTCTCAGTGTTCTTTGGGAAAATCCCACTCACAGTGAATATCCTACTGAGATCGGAGGGATGTGCCATTTTTCTTTCAAAGGATAATGAATTCTGATATCATTTCATTATTGCTGGTACAGAGGAAATGCTCTTTCTTAAATACTGGGTGAGGGACTTCCCTGGTAGTCCAGTGGTTAAGACTTCATCTTCCAATGTAGGGGACAGGGTTCAAACCCTGGCTGGGGAGCTCAAATACCACATGCCTCATGGCCAAAAAACCAGAACACAAACAACAGAAACTATATTGTAACAAATTCAATAGAGACTTTAAAAATCACCTACATCAAAAAATATATTTAAAAAAATAAAATAAATACTGGATGAGGAATGGACTAGAAACCATGCTATGTGCACAGATGACCTGCTGACCCATCAAAGATGCTGTCCACTAAGCACACATCTACATGCCCAGCACTGTGTTGGCTTCTTGATATGTTATATTATATATTTTCATAAACTCTATGCAAGGTAGGTATCATTATCCACAGTTTCCATGAGAAAGAAGTAAGTCTCAAAGGTCCCAGTTACTCTAAGAAGTAAACCTTCAATTAGTGCCTATGCCCATCTGGTTTACCCGTTCCTACCTTTCCACCAGGCGATGTGGCTTCCTTCTCAGAAAGCATCTCTCAATTTGACATAGAAGCTCTGTTTTTTCCCCTAGAATGGATGGATTATTCACCAACCCTCCTCTTCCATCTACCCTCTGCATGTAACCAAGTTTCAGGGTCTTTTCCTGCTCCCGCTTCTCTGTAAAAAACAATATAGTCCTGTGATATGAGGTAGGCTGGAGTGCTGTGCTAAGTTGCCTCAGTCGTGTCTGACTCTTTGCGACACTATGGACTGTAGCCCACCAGACTCCTCTGTCCATGGGATTCTCCAGGCAAGAATACTGGAATGGGTTGCCATGCTCTCCTCCAGGGGATCTTCCAACCCAGGGATTGAACCCATGTCTCCTGTGTCTCCTGCATTGCAAGCTAATTCTTTGCCACGGAGCCNTTTTTTTTTTTCCTCTCCTAAGCTCTCTTATTTATATATTTTTTTGTTTTTGTTTTTGGCTTATGAGATTTTAGCTCCCCAACCAGGGATCAAGCCCAGCTCCTGGGCAGAGTCCTAACCACTGGACCATCAGGGAATGCCCTCAGCTTTTTTTCTTAGAAGGTTTTATCTTGTGTTTCTGTATTTTCTATGTTGGCTCAATCCATCATACCAGAACCAGAAATCCCAAAAGATTTCTACAAGCTTCTTCATGACCCCAAACTTGCTCTGCTGGGTTACAACACTATGTATTTTCTGTCCAAGTTTTGAGAAAGGTCACAGCAAGGATACCTGTCCAAGGTGTTGTTGTTTGTTTGTTTTTAATTATTTTTATTTTTAAAACAATTTTATTTATTTTTGGCTGCACTGGATCTTCATTTCTACACATGGGCTTTCTCTTAGTTGCAGCGAGTGGGGACCACTCTCTAGTTGCTGTGCATGGGCTTCTAATTGCAGTGGCCTCTCTCACTGCAGAGTATGGGCTCCAGGACACACAGGCTTCAGCAAGTGTGGCACGTGGGCTCAGTAGCTGTGGTTCCTGGGCTCTAGAGAACAGGTTCAAGAGTTGTGGTGCACGGGCTTAGCTGCTCCGGGGCAAGTGGGATCATCCTGGATCAGGGATCAAGCCCGTCTCCTGCATCAGCAGGGAGATCTTTCACCACTGAGCCACGAGGGAAGCCCCGGGACACTTCTTGAACTGAAGACTCTCTCAGGGGGCAGGATCCTCTCACAGGGTCCTGGTGCTGTGCTGAGACCCTTGTTAGGGCAGACTGTCCAAGTTTTGAGAAAGGTCACAGCGAGGATACCGAGGTACCCTTTAGGCATGGCAGTAGCTGGCTAGAAATCTTTTTTTTTCGGTTGTGCCCCACAGCTTTTGGATCTTAGCTCCCCGACCAAAGATCCAGCCTGTACATTCATCAGTGAAAGCACAGAGTCCTAGCCACCGGACCACCAGGGGATTCCCTAGGAATCTTTTTATAGCAGAGTCTGTGAAATCCCAGGCCTCTCAGTGTTCTTTGGGAAAATCCCACTCACAGTGATATCCTACTGAGATCGGAGGGATGTGCCATTTTTCTTTCAAAGGATAATGAATTCTGATATCATTTCATTATTGCTGGTACAGAGGAAATGCTCTTTCTTAAATACTGGGTGAGGGACTTCCCTGGTAGTCCAGTGGTTAAGACTTCATCTTCCAATGTAGGGGACAGGGTTCAAACCCTGGCTGGGGAGCTCAAATACCACATGCCTCATGGCCAAAAAACCAGAACACAAACAACAGAAACTATATTGTAACAAATTCAATAGAGACTTTAAAAATCACCTACATCAAAAAATATATTTAAAAAAATAAAATAAATACTGGATGAGGAATGGACTAGAAACCATGCTATGTGCACAGATGACCTGCCGACCCATCAAAGATGCTGTCCACTAAGCACACATCTACATGCCCAGCACTGTGTTGGCTTCTTGATATGTTATATTATATATTTTCATAAACTCTATGCAAGGTAGGTATCATTATCCACAGTTTCCATGAGAAAGAAGTAAGTCTCAGAGGTCCCAGTTACTCTAAGAAGTAAACCTTCAATTAGTGCCTATGCCCATCTGGTTTACCCGTTCCTACCTTTCCACCAGGCGATGTGGCTTCCTTCTCAGAAAGCATCTCTCAATTTGACATAGAAGCTCTGTTTTTTCCCCTAGAATGGATGGATTATTCACCAACCCTCCTCTTCCATCTACCCTCTGCATGTAACCAAGTTTCAGGGTCTTTTCCTGCTCCCGCTTCTCTGTAAAAAACAATATAGTCCTGTGATATGAGGTAGGCTGGAGTGCTGTGCTAAGTTGCCTCAGTCGTGTCTGACTCTTTGCGACACTATGGACTGTAGCCCACCAGACTCCTCTGTCCATGGGATTCTCCAGGCAAGAATACTGGAATGGGTTGCCATGCTCTCCTCCAGGGGATCTTCCAACCCAGGGATTGAACCCATGTCTCCTGTGTCTCCTGCATTGCAAGCTAATTCTTTGCCACGGAGCCACAGGAGTACTGCTGAGCTACCAGGGAAGCCCTGTAGTTGGCAGGACCCAGGATTAAATGCTGAACTCTGATGAAATTCCATCTGCTCACTGCCATCCCAGACACCGCCCTAGGGCACCCTGAGGTGCCCCTGATGAGATCTTGCTCTCAAGATCCATGAACACCATCATGGCCACCCTGACCACCCAGTCTAAGCATGACCCCAGAGCTCCAGTAGGACCCCTGATGTTGGCGACTTGCCCCTCCCCTGCCATCTTCTTCTCAAGTTCTTAACCTGTATGTAATTCTGACGGCAACATTTGATGCAGGAACTATTGTTATCAATGTTTTACAGATAAGGAAACTGAGGCTCGGAGAGGCTAAATAAACTGCCAAAATTCACATAGCTAATAAGCTGCTGAACTGGGATTCAAGCTCCAGCAGGCTGGCTCCCTGATCCATGCTCTTAGCTCCTGTGCTATGAGCTAATACACATACATAGAATTGAGACTTCTTTTTCGTTAGCATTTACCACTATATGACATAATATGTGGGCTTCCCAGGTGGTGTTAGGTGGTAAAGAACCCGCCTGCCTGTGCAGGAGACCTAAGAGACTTGGGTTTGATTCCTGGGTTGGGAAGATCCCCTGGAGGAGGGCATGGCAACTCACTCCAATATTCTCACTTGGAGAATCCCATGGACAGAGAAGCATGGCAGGTTATAGCCCATAGGTTTGCACAGAGTCGGACACAACTGAAGAGACTTAACATGCACACACAGATGACATAATATGTATTATTTTTAAAAAATCTTTTTTATGTCTGTCTCTCTCACTAGAATATAAAGGCCTCCAAAGGCAGATATCTTCTGCTTTGTCAACTACTGCATCAGAATCTCAAACAGGACCTGACCACAGAGCAGGTATGCAGTTAAGTATACATTTGGAATGAACAAATGAATGTATGAGCATGAAAAAACGTTAGCTATATTTGCACAAGCTACCAGCCTACAGCAAATATCTTTTTCCAAATAAAAGAGTTCTCCCCACCAGAGATTACGTTTTTTCACCACCTGGGAACAAAAGGCAAAAACTCAAGAAAGCCTTTACCATAGCATCTGATCTTTCTGCCTTTGGCACACCTCTCTCAAGTCCCCTGTTTTCCCAAGGATGTTGGTGTCCTTGTAGATGGCCATGCAACTTCCCTGACTAATTGTCCCATATCTTCCTCAACGGTGATGACCTTTGCTGCCATTCTACCTCAACAGCCCACAGGAGTGGTACTTGTGGTCCTTTTGAATGATCAGGTTTCTAACATCTTAAATACCTATATTCTGCCCCTTTGTTCTTCCCTGTTACAGCAGATTGCATTTTCCAAGATGGCGGCAAATAGGTCCCCTACCCGACATGCTCTTCTGCAACATGATATTGGCCCTGCTCCCATCCAGAGTTTGGGGTGATGTCCCTTCCGCTTAAATCGGAGAGAGCCTAACTGTGGCAGAAATGATGCTCTGTATCTTTTGAGACCAGACAATAAACCACTTCTCCGTGGTCTTCTCGAGGTGCTTGCTGGTTGAAGCCAGTCACCATGCTATGAGGAAGCCCAGGCCACACAGAAAGGCCAACAGCCTCAGGTCTCAACTGACCACCAACATCACTCACCAGACATGGGAGTGAAGAAGCCTTTATGGTAACTCCAGCCCCAGCCATAGCAATAGCATAAGAGACCTACATACGAACCACCTAACTGAATCCAGTTGTTAAAATAAAAAAGAGAGATTATTGTGTTAAACCTCCTAAGTTTTCAGGTGATATATGAAATAAGAATAATTGAAACACTCGTCTCTCCTTCTAGCTCTTCGATTCTCTCACTCACCAAACCTAGTTTCTCCATAGAGACCTGCTGTGTCTTAATCAATGTTTTCCCCATAGTCCCAGCACGAAACAGGTTGGGACATCTCCCTGATTTTCATACAAATTTCAAGATCAGTTTTTCATCCTGCTGGGTTAACCTGTATATCTGTATATTCTCCCACATTCTATCACCTTGAATACCCAATCTATGTGACTGTAGAAAGCCCTGGCTTTGCAGGGTCCTTCTCTAAGAATTTCTGAGATTCTTCAAGGGGGCTCATGTGCCACCCATAAAGAGATGAGTTCATATCTCATAAGCCACACTCCAGTCAGCAGTGAAGCCAAATACAAGTTGCACCTGACCCTCCTTACACACCACACCACATTTTCTCTTCTTCTTCTTCTTTTTTTTTTTTTTTGGCTGCATCATGCCTCATGTGCGATCTTAGTTCCTTGATCAGAGATGGAATCCTTGTCCCCTGCGGTGGAAGCACTGAGTCTTAACCACCGGACCACTAACAGGTGTCCACACACTTCTCTTCTTGCATTTGTTTTCTACACTATATGAGGATGAGAATACATTTGAGCTAATCAACGTGCATGCTTTCAGTTTAAAGGAAAACATAATAAATAAACCCGTACCAAGTTGCCAAATTCCTAGTAGGATTGAAACCTAGCCCTTCTAAAAGTGAGTTCCTTTAATGAGTCTATGACTAATCTCTCTCCAAAACTTTATTCCCTTTCTTGTCCCTTCTGACCCCAGTCCTCTGCTAACTGAACATTCATCAGAGTCAGATGACAAAAATGAAAGTGTTAGTTGCTCAGTCATGTCTGACTCTTGGTGACCCATGGACTTTGGTCTGCCACGCTTCTCAGTTCATGGAATTCTCCAGGCAACAATACTGGAGTGGGCAGCCATTCCCTTCTTCAGGGGATCTTCCCGACCCAGGGATAGAACCCAGGTCTCACATATTGAAGGCAGATTTCTTACCATCTGAGCCACCAGGGAAGCCTGATGACAAGAATGGCAATTGTCAATAACATCATTAATGTGCTAAAATTGCTCTTATAAATATCATCTTAACGTAGAAACTCAGGTTGGTTCTCCAGAACAAGATAACCTAATGGACCCCCAAGTCACAGACCACTTGGCCAGAAAATCATAAACCAAAGATATCCTGACTTCCAAAAATACTATTAAGAAATGTCACAGAAAGCAACCAACTGAGCCAGCTTTATTTGTGAAACAAGGAAATAAAGGCTTACTTTTCTTAAAAAAAAAAAAAAAAAAGGAAAGACAGAAAGAAAGAAATCGCACAGAAAATTCCTGTAGCCACTAAGGAAAGTAGTAAGGAGGGTTCCTTTAAAAACTAAAAATAGTGTTACCATATGATCCAGCAATCCCACCCCTAGGCATATTTCCAGAAATGATGAAAACTTTAATTCAAAAAGATACATGAACACCAATGTTCATCGCAGCACTGTTTACAATAANAGAAAATTCCTGTAGCCACTAAGGAAAGCAGTATGGAGTGTTCCTTTAAAAACTAAAAATAGTGTTACCATATGATCCAGCAATCCCACCCCTAGGCATATTTCCAGAAATTATGAAAACTTTAATTCAAAAAGATACATGAACACCAATGTTCATCACAGCACTGTTTACAATAACCAAGACAAACAACCCAAGTGCCCATCAATAGATGACTGATTTTTTAAAAAATAGATGATTGTTTTAAGAAGATGTCACACGCGCATACACAGGAATATTATTCAGCCATAAAAATTAATGAAACACTGCCATTTTCAGCATGTGGATGGATTTAGAGAATATACTAAATGAAGTAAGTCAGATAGAGAGAGATATATATTATACGATATCACTTATATGTAGAATATTAAAAATAACACAAATACAAAATAGAAGCACACTCAGACATAGGAAACAAACATATGGTTACCAAAGGGGGAAAGGAGAGGGATAAATTAGGAGAGTGGGATTAAGAGATATAAACTACTATACATGAAATAGATAAGTAACAAGCATTTGCTCTGCAGCACTGGGTCTGATTCAATATCTCATAATAACCTACAGTGGAAAACAACCTGATATATGTATATATATACCCACACATATATATGTGTGTGTGTATAAAATAACCTGATATATATATATAATAACCTGAGATATATAGATAACTGAGTCATTTTGCTAAACACCTGAAACTAACACTATAGTGTAGATCAACTATACATCAGTCTTTAAAATGTCACAGAAATGTCACAAGATGATGATTAATTCCAGCCTCTTTGTTTCTCCCCTTTAAAAAATCCCCAGCCTCACTGCCCAGGCTGGAGTGGCTCTGAAGCTGTTCCCATCTCCTTGCCTGATGCCGTGTAACTGCAATAATTCCTTACTTTACTGCACACTTCCATGGGCAGTTTGGCTTTCTGCATAAGCCCTTTGCTTGGTTTCAAGATTAGGCGTTAAAAAACAGTTGCCTTCAATGATAATTCTATGAGTGTTCATCATTTTGTATATTTTAAAACTTCTTAATTAGAGGCTTTCCAAGATACTCTGTGACACCAACAATTCAGAAGAACCTCAAGAATAAATCATTCAAAAATAATTAACTAAAAGTGTGAATGTGTTAGCTGTTCAGTTGTGTCCAACTTTTTGTAACCCCATAGACTGTAGCCCACCAGGCTCCTCTGTCCACAGGGATTCTCCAGGCAAAATACTGGAGTGGATTGCCATCCCTTCTCCAGGGAGTCTTCCCGACCCAGGGATTGGGCCTGGGTCTCCTGCATTGCAAGCAGATTCTTTACCATCTGAGCAACCAGGGAAGTCCTACAAAAGGCTTTATCTTCTCTCATAATTTAAATTGGCAAGCTTTTCTTGCTGGTATAGAAAATATTCTTTTACATGAAGCCTCTATGTGTTAGGAACAAGGCTTCTAGCAATCTTTTGGCCATGAGTCACAACAGCACAACAGCACTGTTTTATATAAGAAATACATTTCACAAAAGCATATTGAACAAAGACATTAAAAATTTTTTATTTAGTTAGTTAGTTTTGGCTTATTTGCTCTGTGGCATGTGAGATCTTAGTTCCCTGATTAAGGACTAAATCCAGGGACTGAATCCATGTTCCCTGCATTGGTAGGCAGATTCTCAATCCCTGGATGACCAGGAAAGCCCCAAAGGCACATTCTGAACATCAGGTGAATTGGTCTGGGATAAGGGCAGAGAGGCAGTATTGCACGGGTTAAACAACATGGGTTGGAATCATAGCTCTAACGTATCAAGCTGGATGTACCTGAAAAGGTACATAACCTCCATCTGCCTCAGAATCTTCATCTATAAAACAAGGATAATGGGACTTCTCTGGCGTCCAGTGGTTAAGAACCGTACTTCCACTGCAGGGGGAGGTTCAATCCCTGGTGGGGGGACTAGGATTCCACAAGCTGTGCATCTTAGCCAAAAACATAAACTTGAAACATGAATAGCAATAGTACCTGCCTCAAAAGGTTTCAGTTCAGTTCAGTTTAGTTCAGTCGCTCAGTCGTGTCCAATATTTGCGACCCCATGAATCGCAGCATGCCAGGCCTCCCTGTCCATCACCAACTCCCGGAGTTCATCCAAAATCACATCCATTGAGTTGGTGATGCCATCCAGCCATCTCATCCTCTGTCATCCCCAATTTCTCGCAGCATCAGAGTCTTTTCCAATGAGTCAACTCTTCGCATGAGGTGGCCAAAGAACTGGAGTTTCAGCTTTAGCATCATTCCTTCCAAAGAACACCCAGGACTGACCTCTTTTAGAATGGACTGGTTGGATCTCCTTGCAGTCCAAGGGACTCTCAAGAGTCTGCTCCAACACCACAGTTCAAAAGCATCAATTCTTTGGCGCTCAGCTTTCTTCACAGTCCAACTCTCACATCCAT
>SJYW01041611.1:682751-704432 GCA_006410735.1 Raphicerus campestris | reverse complement strand
TCTAGTCAAGGCTATGGTTTTTCCTGTGGTCATGTATGGATGTGAGAGTCGGACTGTGAAGAAGGCTGAGTGCTGAAGAATTGATGCTTTTGAACTGTGGTGTTGGAGAAGACTCTTGAGAGTCCCTTGGACTGCAAGGAGATCCAACCAGTCCATTCTGAAGGAGATCAGCCCTGGGATTTCTTTGGAAGGAATGATGCTAAAGCTGAAACTCCAGTACTTTGGCCACCTCATGTGCAGAATTGACTCATTGGAAAAGACTCTGATGCTGGGAGTGATTGGGGGCAGGAGGAGAAGGGGACGACAGAGGATGAGACGGCTGGATGGCATCACAGACTCGATGGACGTGAGTCTGAGCGAGCTGGGGTCGCAAAGAGTCGGACAGGACTGAGCGACTGAACTGAACTGAACTGAAATGTATGGTGCCTGGCACATAGTAAGTGCCCAACAAATACTAAGTGGGTGTGTATGTGCTAGGTTGCTTCAGTTGTATCCGACTCTGTGGGCCCTATGGACTGCAGCTTGCCAGGCTCCTCTGTCCATGGGATTCTCTAGCCAAGAATAATGGAGTGGGTTGCCTGTACCCTCCTCCAGGGGATCTTCCCAACACAGGGATCGAACCCACATCTCTTATGTCTACCGGCACTGGAAAGTGGGTTTTTTTTTACCACTAGCACCGCCTGGGAAGCCCAAATGCTACCTATTGTCATCTTAATCCTCATCACAATGGATAAAAGAAAAATCAAGCATTTGGTGAAATTTAATCCTTCTGGAAGTGATGGCTTAAAATACACTGCTATTTGAAAACTAAAATTATCATTTTGGGTAAATGCTATCCAAAATCTTACTGATCTATATTTCAATAACTCCATGAAGCACATAAATTTGTGTACTTAGAAGAACATTGAACAACTATTTATTTATTTATTTATTGGACCACACCGAAGGTCTTGTGACATGTTAGCTCCTTGACCAGGGATTGAACACATGTCCCTGGCAGTGAAAGCTTGGAGTCCTAACTACTGGACCACCAGGAAATTCCCTTAACAACTAATATAAAATTCAGATTCTTAGGCTTTGCTTCTTCTCAGATTCCCAGCAGAGACCTAGGAATGTATATCTTTGTCAAATCCCCTAGGTGATCCTTACAATCTGGCAAATTCAGGGAGTTACATTGATTGAAGGGCTAGTGACTGCATGATTTTCCTGGAGAGGAGCATTAGGAAGGCCTACCTTGAATATTCTCCAAGTCAAATAATGCTGGCCACAGAGCAGCTGTTTTCAAATTCTACTGTGCTTAGGAAGCACCTAGAGAGGGACTTCCCTGGTGGTCCAGTGGCTAAGACTCTGTGCTCCCAATGTAGGGGGCCCAGGATCCATCCCTGGTCAAGGAACTAGATCTCATGGGCTGCAACCAGAAGGTTCCATGTGTTGTCACTAAAGATCCTGTGTGCTGAAACTAAGACCTGGCACAGCCAAATTAAAAAAAAAAGAGAGTGAGAGAGAGAGAAAATATAAACAGAACTTAAAAACAGAACCATCTGGAGAGTTGCTAAAAATTCAGATTCCTGATCCTACCACCAAAAGAATCAGATTTAGAGATCTGGGTGGCACTCAGTAATCTACATTTTTTTCAACTAGCCCTTCCCTTCCAGGGTTGGTTAGTCTTTGAGAACTCTGGTCATTCACATGCTAGAGAGAAGTCAGACATGTTTTAAAAGAAAAAGTCTGACTTTGCTGTGTAATTTGAATCTCTCAGATCTCATCAACGTGTGCAAGCAAAGTTATGCTAAATTATAACTTAGCCTGGTGGATTGTGAATGCCAGATGAGTGTGCAATAACCGGTTCTCCTCCTAGCGATACCTGAAGATAAAAAAAAACGTGTCTTCATGTATGCATGTGTTGTCTTTTTATTCGCGGCACTGACAACTCAAATCTCAGCTCTATGACTTAAAAGTGTGTGTGGGGGGGGCAAGTTGCTGTTACTTATCTATCGCTACATCACAAATTATCCCAAAGCTTAGTGGCTTAAAACAGCAACAATCATTTTGTTAAATTTCACAGTTTTTATGGGTTAGTAGTTTGAGGAGGGCTTGGCTGGCTCAGTGTCTCCCCATGTGGTTGAAATTAGAAAAGGTTTAGAAGAGGAACAGCAGGGGGACGAAGCAGCAGGGGCTGGCTGGTATCTCTCATGCTCCCTCTTCATGTCGTTTCATGACCTCTCTATGAGGTCACTCCATGTGGGTTAGTTTGAGCTTCCCCACAACATGGTAGTCTCAAAACACTCCTTCTATGGCAGCTCAGGGCTCCAGGATAAGTGTTCCAGTAAACAAGTTGAAAAGCACATTGCCTTTTGCAATCTAGCCTTAGAAGTCATGCTACCTCATTTTGGTTGCATTTTGAAATTCATTGTTTATTTCCACTTTATATCTGTATATAGAGAATCCCCGTGGACAGAGGCACCTTCCATGGGGTCGCAAAGAGTTGGACACCACTGAGCTACTAAGCACAGTATATACTATACATATATATATATATATATCAACTTATCTCAGGTATATATATATATATTTGATGTATGTATACATCATATATATAACAGCTTGTTTTTTAAAAGAACAAATTTTTCATGTCTTTACTTACAGCAGATGATATAAGAATATGACATAAAGAGAGGGAGAAAGGAGCAGAAAATAGGGAATTTAGAAAGAGAGGAAAGAGGAGCAGGATGAATTAGGAGATTGGGATTGACACTTATACACTATTGATACTATGTATAAAGTAATAACTGAGAACCTATTGTTATAGCACAGGGAACTCAGTGCTCTGTGGTGACCTAAATGGGAAGTAAATCCAAAAAGAGGGGATATCTGTATCTCCATGACTGGGTACAGTAGAAACTGAGACAACATTTTAAAGCAACTATGTTGTTGCTTAGCTGCCCAGTCGTGTCCGACTCTGCAAGCCCAGGGACTGCAGAAGCGCCAGGCCTTGCTACACTCCAGTATAAATTAATTTAAAAGAAAGAAAAGGAAGAAGAGAAAATAGTTTAAAGCTGACGATATCACTTTCATAGAACTCCAGAAAATTTAGGTAGCGGCATGAAACGTTCAAATCAAACTGGTAACAACACCATTTTCTGAAGAGTCTTGGAATTCTTTTCTCAGTGAAGGTAGGGGTGCCCTGCCCTGTGGAGGGAGGGGTCAGGATCTGGCCAGGGCTGGGCCACTTAACCTGTCTTTGTCTCAGTGTCCTCAAAGGAAGCAGGGAAGGGAGGGCTCAGGCATTCCTTCTCAGAAAAAGAAGAAAGGAATCTCAGAGGATCTCTAACAATGCTGGGACTTCCCTGGTTGTCCCGTGGCTAAGACTCTTGAGTTTTCAATGCAAGAGACCAGGTTTGATCCCTGGTCAGGGAACTAGATCCCATGTGGTGCAACTAAGACCAGGAACAACCAAATAAGTAAATAAATACGTAATTTTAAAAAAATGCTATGGGTCTCCCCTCATGGCTCAGTTGGTAAAAAATCCGCCTGCAATGCAGGAGGCCCAGGTTTGATCCCTGGGTGGGGCAGATCCCCTGAAGAAGGACATGCAACCCACTCCAGTATTCTTGCCTGGGAAATCCCAGGAACACAGGAGCCTGGCGGGCTACAGTCCAAGGGGTCACAAAGAGTCAGACATGACTTAGCAACTAAACCAACCATGGGACACGAACCCACAATGAGAGTAAACTGTAAAGTGAGTCAGCATCCACACAGAGTGGGAGAGGGGTGGCTGACACTGAGAACCCTGAGTTTCTCCAAAGGGTGAAGGTTCAAAAGAGCTTATAAGTGTCACAGCTGCACATCCTGCCCCTGAATCCGCTCACACCAGCAGCCGTCTGCACAGCCAGCCAGTTAATCTTGTGCCAGCAACTGTGGCCACTTAAGCCTTCTTATTTCATAAGGATGGAAAAAAAAAAAAAGAATGTTTTGTTTTTTGGAACAAAGAATTTGTCTCTGAAATGTGCAGCTGAGGTGTACTTTCTAGATGGCTGATTCCAACCCTTGTGATAGTAAATTTCAGTCAAATGAAATCTAAAAGCAAAACATTTGCTACACTAAAAGGAGTTCTGGTCAATAAAACAGTAAGAGAGTGAGGGTTTTTGACGATATTGAATGACGTATTGGTTATTTGCTGCTGCATCACAAATTAGCACCCAAACCTTAAACCTTTAGTGACTTAAAACAGCAATCATGGGATTTCGCTGGTGATCCAGTGGTTGAGACTCTGGGCTGCCAATGGGTCTGATCTTTGGTCAGGGCACTAAGATCCTGCAAGGCACAGGTGTGGCCAAAAACAAAACCCAATAGTTCTTGTTTCCCGCAGTTTCTCTCGGTCAGGAACCTGGATTTCCAGGAATCCACAGCCCAGCTGCGTCCTCTTAGAGTTTCTCAAAAGACTGTGCTAAGGTTTCAGCCAAGGCTGCAGTCTTATCTGAAGCTTGAACTGGAGAAGGGGCTGCTTCAAAACTCCATCACATGGCTTTGGCAAGATTCACCTCCTCACTGGTTGTTGGACTGGAAGCCTTAGTTCCTTGATGACTGCTGCTCAGCGGTCAACCTCAGCCCTGAACTATCTGAGACTTTTCAGGGGGCAGCTTACTTCATCTGGGTGAGAAAGCAGAGCGAGGAAGAGAGAGTGCCAGCAAAGGAAAGTGGTAGTGAGATGGAAGTCCCAGTGTTGTAAGTAACCTAATCATGAAAGTGACATCTGATCATCTCTGTGCATTCTATTCCTTAGAAACCAGTCATGGGACTTCCCTGGTGGTGGGACTTCATATTTCCAATGCAGGGGGCTAGGTTCAATTCCTGGTCAGGGAACTAGATCCCACATGCCCCAACTAAGACCTGAGGCAATCAGATAAATACATTAAATAAATATTTTTAAAAATTCCAGGTTTCTCTGGTGGTTCAGTGGTAAAGAATCCACCTGCCAGTGCAGGAGATAAGGGTTCCATCCCTGGTCTGGGAGGATCCCACATGCCACGGAGCAATACAGCCTACGTGCCTCAACTATTGAACCTGTGCCCTAGAGCCCAGGAGCTGCAATAAGAAAAGCCGCTGCAGTGAGAAGCCTGGCACTGCAACTGGAGAGTAGCCCATGCAGCAGCGAAGACTCAATGCAGCCAAAAATAATACATAAATAATACATTTTTTTAAGTCATAAGGTTCAACCCACATGTCAGAGGGAGATATTACCCAAGGGAGTGAATCCCAAGAGGCAGGGTTATCAGGCGTCATGTCAGAAGCTGCCCACAGACAGTGTGTGGAAGGTAGGGAAGGAGTTAACATCACAGAAATGTAGAATTTTCTGGTTGAAAGGAAAAGGCCCTGTAAACCCCCACCCACATGATTCCTGAAGTCCCAATATAGCTTACTGCCAAGTGGCTTTTCGTTCTACATCTGCAGAGGGACATGGTTAGAAATGGTATCCTAGCCATTCTGGGCAAGAAGCCGTCGGCCTATAATATTCACCCTTGCCATGCAGGGTGAACCCATAACCCATAACCTGTGAAAATGGGGGAGAGGTCAGAAAATACTGTTCTCTTTAAATGATGGCTAACCACTTTCATGAAAGCTGAAAAGTAAATGGTAAATAAGCTTTGGTCTAATTTTTAAAGTAACCTGGAATATGTAGCATGTTTCTGCAATTATTAGTCCATGTATTTTAACACATAAAACAGCAAAGATTTCTCTCAGNCCAAAAATTAATTGATTCATTTTAAAAATTCACTCGGAGAAATAGGTGTGGGCTACATGTGGAAGTTTGCCAGTCATTAGCATCTACGTGACATTTGATCATAAGACAGAAGCGATCCCCTAGTCAGAGGATGTAGGCAAAGAAGGGAGAAGTCCTAGAGACGCTACAACATTTAGAAACCCGTATGAAAGAAAATGCATCCCACACTTAGAAGAAAATGCCCCTACAAGTGCTTTATAGATGAATCATGAAATAAGAGCACAACCCACAAGACAATGACACCCAGAATGAGATGGAAAGGGAAATTACAGAACTCAGGAAGTGAAGAGAAGACCAAAACACCGCCCTGAAAATCTAAAGAACCAGCATGATCAAAAATCAGAACTGTTAACAGAGGAAATGCTTCAGATAATCATAGTGAATGCAGAGAAGAAAAGAAACAGATGAAAGCACCTGGGAAAAAATTCATAATTGTGGAAGTGCGAAAGAGACAATCCAACACTTGGTTGTAACGGATGACTCAGAGGCAGAGAATCTGAAAAAAAATAAATGAGAGAGAGAGGAAAAGCATGCAGAGATTCAGGAGGAGGTAATCAGCAGTCAAAGGGCACACCACATACTTTGAAAAATGAATAGAGCGACTGGCCTGGAGCTGATCCTGGCTAAGCTATTAGACTTCAGGGCAAGAGAAAGCATTCTAGAGGCCTTCAGGCAGGAACGTGTACCCTACATACGAGAAGAAACTTTAGCTAGCTTCAGAACTGTCCATAGCTTCCACCAGCTCAAAGGAAGGGCCAAAGAGAGGGGGGAAATGAGTCAAGACTATTCAGGGAACTTTGCTGGTGGCCCAGTGATTAAGAATCCACCTGCCAATGAAAGGGACACAAGTTCCATTGATCCTTGACCCAGGAAGATCCCATATGACGCAGAGCAATTAAGCGATTAAGCCTGGGCACCCAGCGACTGAGCCTGTGCCCTGCAACAAGAAATGCCACTGCAGTGAGAAGCCTGTACACTGCACTAGAGAATAGCTCCCGCTCCCATAGCTAGAGAAAGCCTCACACAGCAATGGAAACCCAGCGCGGCCGAAAGTGATGAATTTAAAAGGGGGGGGGGGCAAGTATTCTGACAGAGAACAGACTTTTGGACGCAGTGGGGGGACGTAGGTGATATATATATATATCACCTGCCAATGCTGGTGATATCAGAGACATGGATTCGATCCCTGGGTCGGGAAGATCCTCTGGAGTAGGAAGTGGCAACCCACTCCAGTATTCTTGNGGGCTGCCCAGGTGGTGCAGTGGTTAAAATATATATATATATTTTATATATATATCACCTGCCAATGCTGGTGATATCAGAGACATGGATTCGATCCCTGGGTCGGGAAGATCCTCTGGAGTAGGAAGTGGCAACCCACTCCAGTATTCTTGCCTGGAAAATACCTTGGACAGAGGAGCCTGGGCAGGCTGCAGTTCATGGGGTCGAAAAGAGTCAGACACGACTGAGCACAGCACAGCAGCAGCACTGACTTATGCACAATGCCACGTGCAGAACAGGTCGCTAGCGGGGAGCGGCTGTATATCACAGTGAGCGAGCTCAGTGCTCTCTGATGACCCAGAACGGTGGGATCGGAGGAGGTGGGAGAGAGGCTCAGGAGGGAGGGGATATATGTATATGTACAGCTGATTCAGACTGTACAGCAGAAACTAACATTGTAAAGCAATTATACTCCAATTAAATTTTTTTTATTTCAGTAAAGAATATTCCTTCCAGGAGGAAAATACTGGATTTGTGAAAATATCTGCTATTCTCCATTACTGGCATGCTCATTCAGCTCTTTTTGTCTTTATATTCTGGTAAGTTATTTCATTCTCACTGTTTAACAAAAAAAGAACAACATAAAAATCCTCGAATACTTTGTTTAATTGGAGAATTTAAATTTTTTCATTTATCATTGCAAAAACAAGGAATTTTATAGCATTTTTATATGAAGCTATTACATGTAGAGCAATCTGCCTTTGTTGTTATTTAGTTGTTAAGTTGTGTCAGATTCTTTGGAACCCCATGGACTGTAGCCCCCACCCAGGCTCCTCTGTCCATGGGATTTCCCAGGCAGAAACACTGGAGTAGGTTGCCATTTCGTTCTCCAGGGGATCTTCCTGATCCAGGGGTTGAAACCTGTCTTTAAGTAGGGATAAATTACTCTCATAGAAATGAATCTGAAATAATTTCCCCTTCAAGTCAAGCATTTTGTTGTTTAAATAAACTTGTTTAAGAAAAAAAGAACAATATTCCATCCAAAAGGATATGATCCCAAGTATAAAAGCATTAAGCAGCAACCCTCAAACATGCATCAATTCAGGAAACAGATATGCGCTAAACAGAAACTGTCATTTTAAAAGAATCATTGTGTTTTATGATTATATTTTATTCATAAGTTGAGTGAATCTCAAAGAAACAAATAACATTAATTAGTACATAAGCATTTACCTGAAGTTCAGAAAATCTTTTCATCTTCCTTTAGCTCCTGTTACAGTAAGCAAAATTAAAGTTCACATTTTCATTTGAACCAAAATACAAATATGTAAAGCTATTTTAAAAATAATTTTATTTGCTTGTGTTCCTTTATTTCTGGCTGTGCTTTGTCTTTGCTGCTGTGTGGGCTACTCACTAGCTGCGGTGCACGGGCTTCTCTGACTGCAGAGCACAGACTCTAGGTGCGTGGGCTTCAGTAGCTGTGGCACATGAACTCACTAGCTGCAATCCCCAGACTCTATGGCACAGACTCAATAGTTGCAACGCAGGAGCTTAGTTGCTGCTCGGCATGTGGGATCCTCCTGGATCGGGAATCTAACTCATGTCCTCTGCATTGGCGGGCGGATTCTTTATCACTGAGCCACCAGAGAAGCCCTCTACAGTCATTTTTAATCCACTCACTCATCTAACTACCTATTAAACTACCTATTTGCACAGAAAGAGGTATGAAATGATTATAACCTAGTGTTAAAAACAGTTATTTCTTGGTGGTAGGAAATTTCATGATTTGTTACTTTCTTCTTTGTGCTGTTGTATTTGTTTTGATTTTTTTTTTTTTTTCTGGGCCACAAGGCTTGCAGAATCTTGCAGACCAAACATTGAACCCAAGCACTCAGCAGTAAAAACATGGAGTCCTAGTCACTGGACTTCCAGGGAATTCCCTATGACTTAAATTTTATATAATCACAAATAATTTTTTCAAGAACAATAGTCATTCTAAAAAAATTTAAGTTAAGTAGTCATTAAGAATGAGCTATAGGAAATATTTATTCAGCCCTTATAATGTACTAAGTACTTTGCTCATATTGGCTCATCTAATCCACATATAACTGATCATGGGATGAATTATCATCTTCATTTTTCAAAGGAGGAAACTGAGGCTCATGGATATTTGTTAATTTTTTAGAGTCACATACTAGGAAGGCCAGCGTTCGAACTTTGCCTCAATGTCAAAGTCAATGTCCCTTCTAGCAGCCTGCCTTCTCCAGGTTTTATCAAGTTTAACCCACCCCCACTGAGTGTTCACACACACACATTTCTGCAATAGTCCACCTGTCTGGGCCAGGAACTTATTATGACAAGCCAAATGCAATACTCATATCCTGACCAAGGCTGTTATCCAATATCTCTATGATCTGGGAAATAGCTGGTGATCTCACCCTGACAAGGGTCATATATAGGTCTTAACAGAAGTCGTCATCACAGATCTATGTGAAAGGGTATGATGTTCAGATATAGCCAGCCCTTTGAGATGCTTTGCTGGAAAATGGTTCAAGTACAAAGTACTATTGACTCATGGTCACTTTTGCCCACTTTCATTAATAATGATACTTTGTACTTCTTTAGTGTTTGCTGTAAGAGTGGTTTCAAAACCCTGAGAAAGCTTATCATTTCTGGGTACTTCAAACATCTTTCTTAATGACCGATGAGAAACAAGTGGCAACATGGGAANATATATATATATATATCACCTGCCAATGCTGGTGATATCAGAGACATGGATTCGATACCTGGGTTGGGAAGATCCTCTGGAGTAGGAAGTGGCAACCCACTCCAGTATTCTTGCCTGGAAAATACCTTGGACAGAGGAGCCTGGGCAGGCTGCAGTTCATGGGGTCAAAAAGAGTCAGACACGACTGAGCACAGCACAGCAGCAGCACTGACTTATGCACAATGCCACGTGCAGAACAGGTCGCTAGCGGGGAGCGGCTGTATATCACAGTGAGCGAGCTCAGTGCTCTCTGATGACCCAGAACGGTGGGATCGGAGGAGGTGGGAGAGAGGCTCAGGAGGGAGGGGATATATGTATATGTACAGCTGATTCAGACTGTACAGCAGAAACTAACATTGTAAAGCAATTATACTCCAATTAAATTTTTTTTATTTCAGTAAAGAATATTCCTTCTAGGAGGAAAATACTGGATTTGTGAAAATATCTGCTATTCTCCATTACTGGCATGCTCATTCAGCTCTTTTTGTCTTTATATTCTGGTAAGTTATTTCATTCTCACTGTTTAACAAAAAAAGAACAACATAAAAATCCTCGAATACTTTGTTTAATTGGAGAATTTAAATTTTTTCATTTATCATTGCAAAAACAAGGAATTTTATAGCATTTTTATATGAAGCTATTACATGTAGAGCAATCTGCCTTTGTTGTTATTTAGTTGTTAAGTTGTGTCAGATTCTTTGGAACCCCATGGACTGTAGCCCCCACCCAGGCTCCTCTGTCCATGGGATTTCCCAGGCAGAAACACTGGAGTAGGTTGCCATTTCGTTCTCCAGGGGATCTTCCTGATCCAGGGGTTGAAACCTGTCTTTAAGTAGGGATAAATTACTCTCATAGAAATGAATCTGAAATAATTTTCCCTTCAAGTCAAGCATTTTGTTGTTTAAATAAACTTGTTTAAGAAAAAAAGAACAATATTCCATCCAAAAGGATATGATCCCAAGTATAAAAGCATTAAGCAGCAACCCTCAAACATGCATCAATTCAGGAAACAGATATGCGCTAAACAGAAACTGTCATTTTAAAAGAATCATTGTGTTTTATGATTATATTTTATTCATAAGTTGAGTGAATCTCAAAGAAACAAATAACATTAATTAGTACATAAGCATTTACCTGAAGTTCAGAAAATCTTTTCATCTTCCTTTAGCTCCTGTTACAGTAAGCAAAATTAAAGTTCACATTTTCATTTGAACCAAAATACAAATATGTAAAGCTATTTTAAAAATAATTTTATTTGCTTGTGTTCCTTTATTTCTGGCTGTGCTTTGTCTTTGCTGCTGTGTGGGCTACTCACTAGCTGCGGTGCACGGGCTTCTCTGACTGCAGAGCACAGACTCTAGGTGCGTGGGCTTCAGTAGCTGTGGCACATGAACTCACTAGCTGCAATCCCCAGACTCTATGGCACAGACTCAATAGTTGCAACGCAGGAGCTTAGTTGCTGCTCGGCATGTGGGATCCTCCTGGATCGGGAATCTAACTCATGTCCTCTGCATTGGCGGGCGGATTCTTTATCACTGAGCCACCAGAGAAGCCCTCTACAGTCATTTTTAATCCACTCACTCATCTAACTACCTATTAAACTACCTATTTGCACAGAAAGAGGTATGAAATGATTATAACCTAGTGTTAAAAACAGTTATTTCTTGGTGGTAGGAAATTTCATGATTTGTTACTTTCTTCTTTGTGCTGTTGTATTTGTTTTGATTTTTTTTTTTTTTTCTGGGCCACAAGGCTTGCAGAATCTTGCAGACCAAACATTGAACCCAAGCACTCAGCAGTAAAAACATGGAGTCCTAGTCACTGGACTTCCAGGGAATTCCCTATGACTTAAATTTTATATAATCACAAATAATTTTTTCAAGAACAATAGTCATTCTAAAAAAATTTAAGTTAAGTAGTCATTAAGAATGAGCTATAGGAAATATTTATTCAGCCCTTATAATGTACTAAGTACTTTGCTCATATTGGCTCATCTAATCCACATATAACTGATCATGGGATGAATTATCATCTTCATTTTTCAAAGGAGGAAACTGAGGCTCATGGATATTTGTTAATTTTTTAGAGTCACATACTAGGAAGGCCAGCGTTCGAACTTTGCCTCAATGTCAAAGTCAATGTCCCTTCTAGCAGCCTGCCTTCTCCAGGTTTTATCAAGTTTAACCCACCCCCACTGAGTGTTCACACACACACATTTCTGCAATAGTCCACCTGTCTGGGCCAGGAACTTATTATGACAAGCCAAATGCAATACTCATATCCTGACCAAGGCTGTTATCCAATATCTCTATGATCTGGGAAATAGCTGGTGATCTCACCCTGACAAGGGTCATATATAGGTCTTAACAGAAGTCGTCATCACAGATCTATGTGAAAGGGTATGATGTTCAGATATAGCCAGCCCTTTGAGATGCTTTGCTGGAAAATGGTTCAAGTACAAAGTACTATTGACTCATGGTCACTTTTGCCCACTTTTATTAATAATGATACTTTGTACTTCTTTAGTGTTTGCTGTAAGAGTGGTTTCAAAACCCTGAGAAAGCTTATCATTTCTGGGTACTTCAAACATCTTTCTTAATGACCGATGAGAAACAAGTGGCAACATGGGAACTCCCTGGCAATCCAGTGGTTAGGACTCTGTGCTTCCACTGCCAGCGCTCAGCTCCTGGTTGGGGAGCTAAGATCTCACATGCTGCGAGGGACAGGCAAAACAAAGCAAAAACAAACGAACCAAAAGCAAATGGTAATAAACGTGCCGCCCATGTTTCCCAAGCCTTGCTAACACTAGACTAGAGATGAAAAATGAGGCCACCACCAGAGTCATAAGAGAACGTCATTGGTTCTGGTTCTACTCATCCTTCTCTCTGGCAACTCCATCTCGTAAGAGCCTGAGTTGCCCAGGGTGTGTGTCGCGTGTGTTCTTGGCTACCCCATTTGGACCCTCCTGTGAGGCGGCATGCTCATAACCATGTCTCCCAGCGTCGTGAGGGCCCAGAGTAGCAATGACTGCCAGGGCCGTGGCTGCCTGGAGGCTGAATTGCTGTCACAAGGACCCATATGCAAAGCTGACCCCACTTCCATGTGTCCCTCTAAACCTTGTTTCCATAAGACAGTGGGAGTGGTGTGTGTGAACCATGTTCAGACCAGATAATTCCCTGGCTGCAAACTCTACAGTGGTGTCCCACCATGTACCAGGGGCTGCGAGACACAGCAGGGGCTGGCCCCACCTGCCTATCTAACATTCTCTCTATCTGGGGTGTGGGCTGGAGGATGATGAAATAGCCTGAAAAGCAACACTTAGCCACTATTCCCATGACCCTGGCCCATCACTCTTGATGTGTGTGCCTTGGTGCTCTTTCCTCCTGGTGACTCCCCTGTAAACAGACCCCAACAGCCCCACTCTAACCCCCAGGTGTGCCAATGGGTGGGTGCTGGGGGAGTCTTCAGTACAGTATCCTCATCATTTTCAACACCTCCACTAAAGTCACACCAAAAAATGTCCCTACATGGGAGCTCCCTGGCAGTCCAGTGGTCAGGACTTGGCTAGTCCACTGCTGCTGGCCTGGGTTCAACCCCTGGTTGGGCAACTAAGATCTTGCAAGCCATGTCATGCAGTTAAAAAAAGTCAATACCATCCAGGCAAAAAGAGTGTGTTTGACAGTGAGGCAAGTCAGGGAGCTGCAGCACCCTCCAAACCCAACTACCCCGAACCAAATTTCCGCCCCTGCGTTTTCCGAGGTGGAGATTCTGCAGCTGCAGCTAAAAAGAACGCTATGGTAAAGATATGGAAAAAAAGGACTGTGGGATCTCAGACAGGAATCTCCAAAGTCAACTGGGAAAGTAAGAGAAGGTGGCACAGGTGAGAGATAGCTTTTAAGTCAAGTTCTGATGTCAAGTAAAAGACATCATGGGGCTTCCCTGGTGGCTCAGTGGTAAAGAATCCACCTGCCATCAAAAGAGTCATGGGTTTGATCCCTGGGCTGGGAAGTTCCCATGTGCTGTGGGACAGCAAAGCCCATGCCCACGTGCCACAGTTACTGAAGCTCTCCTGCCCAAGCGCCTGTGCTCCGGAACAAGAGAAACCACCACAGTGAGAAGCTCGTGCGTTGCAACTAGAGAGAGCTCCCACTCACGGAAACTGGAGAAGGGCCAAGTTCAGCGACAAAGACCCCGCACAGCCATAAATACATGAAATGAATCTAAAACAAACAAAAGACAGCATGAAGGCTTGGTATGCCAAACTAAGCAGTTAATTTGTCCAATTAATACGTAGTATTCAAAGTGGGCAAATACTCCCCAGGAGATTCCAAAAATACCTATTGCGATATGGGAAGAAAATACCAGAACTTCTGTTTATTTTTACCTTGCACATTTTCGTTTCTTTCTTTATATATTTTATCACATTTATAATTTATTACCCACTGCTGCTGCTGCTGCTGCTAAGTCGCTTCAGTCGTGTCTGACTCTGTGCGACTCCATAGACGGCAGCCCACCAGGCTCCTCCATCCCTGGGATTCTCCAGGCAAGAACACTGGAGTGGATTGCCATTTCCTTCTCCAATGCATGAAAGTGAATGTATTTTAAAATTTTTTATGAAATATAGTTGATTTACAGTGTTTCAGGTGTACAGCAAAGTGATTCAGTTTTTATTTATATATATGTGTGTGTATTCTTTTTTAGATTCCTTTCCATTATAGGTTATTACAAGATATTGAATATAGTTTCCAGTAGGTCCTTATTGCTTATCTATTTCATACCTGGTAGTGTGTATCTACTAATCTCAAATTCCCAATTTATCTCTCCCTCCTCCATATTCATAACTTTAAGTAGAGTAGAATATGTATGTAACTGAAGGTACATAGACAGTGGTTGAATGCTCAAAAATGTGTCACTGATGTGCTGTAGAAACAAAGTTTGGAGACTACTGTTAGAAACAATGGGAACCCATTGAAGAATTTAAGCAGGGAATGACAGGATCACTTTATTTTAGTAAAAATCATTCTGCCTGAAGTATGGAGAACGAGTTAATAGAGATGANAAGCTAGCCAGCTTTCTAGTCACCAGTGCCCTGCTTTAGAACTGGCTGAGTTAAAGCTTTTCTTTTTAATTTTCTTCCCTTTCAAGAGGTCATACCCCTTCTAACCTCTATCTGTGCATATTTCAACTCTCCAGTTGGTTGATTCCTAAGTAAGGAATCTCTTTATCATCTTTAGCACATCTACTTTTCTCTTTCACTTTTCTAGCTTTTGTCAAATGTTTCTATTTATTTTAAACTATAAATATTTATTTGGTTGCTCCGGGTTTTAGTTGTGGCATGCAGGACCTAGTTCCCTAATGATGGAAATGGGGCCCCCTACATTGGGANCTACTTTTCTCTTTCACTTTTCTAGCTTTTGTCAAATGTTTCTATTTATTTTAAACTATAAATATTTATTTGGTTGCTCCGGGTTTTAGTTGTGGCATGCAGGACCTAGTTCCCTAATGATGGAAATGGGGCCCCCTACATTGGGAGCACTGGAGAAGGCAATGGCACCCCACTCCAGTACTCTTGCCTGGAAAATCCCATGGATGGAGGAGCCTGGTGGGCTGCAGTCCATGGGGCCTAAGAGTCGGGCACAACTGAGCAACTTCACTTTCACTTTTCACTTTCATATATTGGAGAAAGAAATGGCAACCCACTCCATTGTTCTTGCCTGGAGAATCCCAGGGACGAGGGAGCCTGGTGGGCTGCCGTCTCTGGGGTCGCATAGAGTCGGACACGACTGAAGCAACTTAGCAGCAGCAGCACATTGGGAGTCTCAGCCGCTGGACCACCAGGGAAGTCTCTTGTCCACTGTTTTGCCTTGTTTTTTAAATTTCCTTTACTACTACCACTTTTTCTCCTCTCTCCCTCTATTTTTTTCTTTTTCTCCCTTTTCTACTTCTATTTTCTTCACTGTCATTCCCACTCTTTTTCTGTTTTTGTTCCACTTGTGATCCCACCAAGAGACTGTAAAACTTGTAGCCCTTACCTGGGAAAACAGTACTGGAGACAGACACATCAGTACCAGGGAGAGGAGAGACTAAGTGGTACTTTATGACAACCCCCTCAGTGTTCTTGCCTGGAGAATCCCCATAGACAGAGGAGCCTGGCAGGCTACAGCCCATGGGGTTGCAAAGAGTCGGACACGGCTGAGCGACCAAGCACAGCACAAGTGGTACTTTGCCTAATCAATCTCTAAACTTAAAAAGTACCCAAAAAATCTATCTCAAAAATACCTCAAAATTGCCTTCCACCTCACAGGTACAATCAAACCTGCTTCTACCTCTACTATGTTCAGGGGAAATAAAAAGTTATTAAATCATATTTTAATACTTTTGTTTATTTGTATATCAGTTCAGTTCAGCTGCTGAGTTGTGTCTAACTCTTTGCGACCCCATGAATCGCAGCATACCAGGCCTTCCTGTCCATCACCAACTCCCGGACTTCACTCAAACTCATGTCCATTGAGTCAGTGATGCCATCCAGCCATCTCATCCTCTGTCGTCCCCTTCTCCTCCCACCCCCAATCCCTCCCACCATCAGGGTCTTTTCCAATGAGTCAACTCTTCACATGAGGTGGTCAAAGTATTGGAGTTTCAGCTTCAGCATCACTCCTTCCAATGGACACCCAGGGCTGATCTCCTTCAGAATGGACCAGTTGGATCTCCTTGCAGTCCAAGGGACTCTCAAGAGTCTTCTCCAAAACCACAGTTCAAAAACATCAATTCTTTGGTGCTCAGCTTTCTTCACAGTCCAACTCTCACATCTATACATGACTACTGGAAAAACCATAGCCTTGACTAGACAGACCTTTGTATAACTGTATTTTAAAATTATTTTTTATTATGAACAAGCATATAACAAGCATAACAAGCATAACTGCAAAAAAGTATTATATTGACATTGATAAAAATAATTTTGTGTGCTGATCCAGTAAAAGGCACAGTACTTAACATATTATTTCTATAGGAAAAAAAAATGATGTCTGAAGTCCAAGCAAAATTTAGGGTTTATTTTTGGTTTATTAATTGGAGACCGTTATTATTTAATTGGTTTTAAGACTTTTAAGTCTTAAGTGATTCTCACTCAGTCATGTCTGACTCTTTGTGACTCCATGGACTGTAGCCTGCCAGGCTTCTCTGTCTATGGAATTCTCAGGCAAGAATACTGGAGGGGGTTGTCATTCCCTTCTCCAGAAGATCTTCCTGACCTCATGGGTCGAACCCAGGTCTCCTGCATTTCAGGCAGATTCTTTACTATGTGAGTCACCAGGGAAGTGCTATACATAATTGTTCCATTGACTGACTTCCTATCTTGTTTTATTGCAACTTTTCCCTGATATATGCTTAAAAGCAAAAGGTAACTAAGCAAAATTAAATTTCCCTCTGGAACAGATGACAGACTTGTTGTCATCATCCTTGGATCTTCCTTTCACATGAAATCTATTAGAAGGGTGGAAATGACTAGCATACTAATAGTCTAATATTAGGGGCTCCCCAGGTGGCTTGAGTGATAAAGATGATAAAGTGATAACTCATCTGCCAATGCAGGAGATATAGGAGACACCAGTTCAATCCCTGGGTTGGGAAGATTCCCTGGAGGAGGGCATGGTGACCCACTTCAGTATTCTTGCCTGGAGAATCCCATGGACTGAGGAGCCTGATGGGCTACGTCCACAGGGTCTCAAAGAGTCAGACATGACTGAAGTGACTTAGCAAGAAAACAGGTCTAATATTAGTATCATCTGACTTCATTTCTTGTTTACAAATATATTAAAAAATGAGTTTCTAAATTCCTTTAAAGTTCAGCTGTAGGGAAACAATTAGGACCATAGCTCATAATTACTTATTATGTGAGATTATGAAATCAGAGGTTACTAGTACGTCTTGCCTTAAGGGATGGATAAATACAGACATGCCACGGCAGACTGCATACAAGGCTGAAAGAAACTCTTCAGTTCTATTGGGAGAAGAGTAGGAGGAAACAACGCTGACCTTTCATTTCCTGTAGGTTGCTTGTAATTTATGAGATTCTTTTTCTAAAACAGCTTCAAATATCTTTAAACCTTACATATACTAGTTAAGCCTCAGTAATGAAAGCTGAGATCATAAACATCAAAAGCTCCATTTAGATGTAGGGTGGATTTTTCTAATGTAACCTAAAGGGAGAGCCTCTCAGCAGAAAGAATTTCATGTTTTGATTTTTAACTGCTAATTTAAAAATTGGCTGCTAGAGAAAAGGGTGTGAGTTTGTTTTCGTTTTGGTCTCCATTTCCTGTGTAAGTACTTTGGGATGTATGTTAAGTTGAGATATGAAACCAGGGGAAAAAAACAGGTAACGAGAAAATACTATCATGAAAAATGAAACATTAATTTTCCACATAGTTTTTTGGAAAGGAAAATAAGTTTGGCAAGGTGAAAAAGGTCTTTGGCAAAATAGATGGCTTGAGACCTCTATATAGGCTCCCTGATAAAACAGTCCAGTCTATGGAAAGATCCCCCCTAAAGACCAGCAGGCCACGATCCAACAAACGCCTCTTTCCCCCACAGGCTGAAGTCTCCAAGAAACAGATGAATAAGTTTAGGGCTTTTACAGAGTTACCTAAGCTTTTCAGTCCTGCTTTTTAATTAATGATGTACTTTACAAAACCAGGTAGCTGTAGCAGACAATTACAACCACGTGTTAATCACTTATTTCAGTAAGAAAACACGTTGGTGTTTATGAATGGACATTTGTCTGTCACTGTATGTTGATGAGAATGTTAAGATCTTGGTCAAACCATGCTGCATAGACGCATCCAGAGGCAGCACGGATTTTCCAACACCACTGCTGGAGCTGGGAAAGGAGACGGAAGTGGGAAAGGAGACAGAGGACTGGTTGCAGGTGACCCTAAAGGATGTTACTCTCTGTTCCGCTTGGGCGAAATGACTCCTTGCAATGTTGTCAATAAAAGGTTAAAAAGTTAAGATTTCATATAAAAATATTTATAGTTCATATTCTTCTACATAAACATTTAAAGGTGGAAAAAAAAAAAAAACCCTCCAACTTGGCATGAAAAAGATTAAATTTTCTCCCAAACATTGGTTTGGAAATTTTCCCAAAAGAAAGCTGTCTGATCAAACTGCTGCAATCTTAAGTAGTAAAAAGAATGTACTATATTTAAATGTAGCTATCAGATTTTTCTGATCAGAGTACAAGAACCCTCAAAAATCACCTTGTCCAGAATCTTCAGAAAAATACAGAAGCTTTATGATTTAGTATGGATCGCTGTGGGAGGCCTCTGGGAATTCTACAACTTTTTTTCATTGTAACCATAGCATTCCAGCTGCCTTAACCTTCACGCCTGTAAAAACAGGTACTTTTTCAAATTTGGGCCGTATCTCCCATGTGGCAGTGTTCTGGGTCCTTTGTCCTCAGTGTAGTTATGACCACTGCGGAAATTCAAGAAAGACATACACTTCTAGATCCAAGCTCTAGAAACGTGTCCATACTGGAGCTGAAACTCTAAAAATATTTTAGCACTAAGTCCTTGATATTCAAGAGCAAAAATATACAGCAAGCTGAAAGTGTGTGTGTACGTGTGTATTTCAGGAATAGGAGAACTTTAGAACACAAAATTATGTGAAGCTTCACTCACTTAAAACACAAGGAAATGTGAATAAATGGGCACTGAAGGGGACATGTTCCATGTACAGCTTGGCTGCCAAATCATTTCTGTTCCCTCAATGTATAGCAAAGACACCCCTCTCTTTGAAACTTCTTTATTGAATGAAACCATGGGCTCCTGGAGGTGAAGACCACATTTCACACCCAGAAAGTATGCGTTTCTGGATCCCAGCACCTAGTATAACCGTAGTACATAAAGTACTAAAAAATAAGATTGATGAATGAAAGGAATCAGTGAATGAGTAAACATGTATTTATAAGCTGCTGTGTCTGTGAAATGTAAGGCTTTGCTTAATAAAATTAGCTTATGATATTTCAGTTGAATATCTTGGTTCAAACAGCTGCTTGGTTTCTGAAAGCCACACACTTTTTATTTTTCCTTGTTTGTTTTTGTTTGCCTGAGATTAATAATTTTGAAATGAATGTTAATGTCTGTGAACGTATTATTAAAGCTCTGATGATATTTAAGTGCATCACAGGTTTAATCATAGTGAAATAATAAATAGATCTGGATTTCAAAATTACCTATATTAGATTAAATTTTCCTAATCCCACATCCCAGATATTTTAAAAATTCTGTCTCCTAATATAGCACTGCCTTTGCAGAAAAATTTCATGGGTTCCTATACTACTAAAAGGAAAAATGCAAAAATCTTATAATTCAGTGGGGAAAAACACAGAACAGCATCAGATATTTTGAAATCTTTAAAGTTTTCCTGAAAATATTCACATTAGGTCTCTTAATTATTAATAATGGACATAACTGGATTATTTCATTCCATATCCCTGGTAACTAGTGTTTAGACTTATTCAGTTCCTTGCTTTCCAATGCTGCTTCTTACGATTCTAGAGTTGATCCGAAGAATACCTGAACATAATATACTCTACATAAAAGCACAGCACAGTTCCTTGTTATAAAAAATATGGTTCTGTTGGTTGTAATTGTTTACTCTCATTTGGCCTGTATTATCTAATCCACATTTTAAAAATTTCAGACTGCATTCAGTGTTTTAGGTCAAAAACTGTACTTTTTAAAGTTGAATTACTGGTGAGTATGTTTTCTACGTTGAATTACTTGGCAACCAAGAGAAGGTTCTTTATAGACTGGACTCAAAAGCTCTTGTTTACTGTTAATCCTGAATTCGGTTCTCAAAGCAAATGTCATATACACAATAGCTCTGTTGTGGATTCAGAACCAAATTCCATCTCAACAATGGTAAACTCCTCATCAGCCCTGTTTTACAGACATGTGGTTTCAGTCAGGCACTCCAGAGCCACCTCAGAATGTAGACGCTCTTTAATAATTTGGTTGGATCCTAAGTTCTTACAGATACTCAGCTGTTTAATACGGAAGTATTTTCCTGTTTTCTTGCTACCTAGTTCTGAGCATGCATGTCAGTTCCACAGTTCCACCTAGTATCTGATGCATAAACTAAAATGCTGGTAGATGTTGATGGTCCAATTTTGACGAATTATTTTTTTTTAATTTTTTCTATTTCCCAAATACGTTACAAAGAGTGTGTGTTAGTTTTGGAATCAAGAAGAAAATAAACTCTGTAGAAGAAAGTAAAAACAGTGACCTGTCTCTTGAGAAACCTGTATGCTGGTCAGGAAGCAACAGTTAGAACTGGACATAGAACAACAGACTGGTTCCAAATAGGAAAAGGAGTACGTCAAGGCTGTATATTGTCACACTGCTTATTTAACTTATAGGCAGAGTATATCATGAGAAATACTGGACTGGAAGAAGCACAAGCTGGAATCAAGATTGTCAGGAGAAATATCAATAAACTCAGATATGCAGGTGACACCACCTTTATGGCAGAAAGTGAAGAGGAACTAAAAAGCCTCTTGATGAAACAGAAAGAGGAGAGTGAAAAAGTTGGCTTAAAGCTCAACATTCAGAAAATGAAGATCATGGTAGCCAGTCCGATCACTTCATGGGAAATAGATGGGGAAACAGTGGAAACAGTGTCAGACTTCATTTTGGGGGATCCAAAATCACTGCAGATGGTGACTGCAGCCATGAAATTAAAAGATGCTTACTCCTTGGAAGGAAAGTTATGACCAACCTAGATAGCATATTAAAAAGCAGACACATTACTTTGCCAAAAAAGGTCCGTCTAGTCAAGGCTATGATTTTTCCTGTGGTCATGTATGGATGTGAGAGTTGGACTGTAAAGAAGGCTGAGCACCGAA
>SJYW01041611.1:657811-676639 GCA_006410735.1 Raphicerus campestris | reverse complement strand
ATTTATTGGCCACGCTGTGCAGCATGTGGGCTCTTACTTCCCTGATCGGGGATTGAACCTGGGTCCCCTGCATTGCAAGCCCAGAGTCCTAACCACCGGACCACCAGGGAAGCTCCCCCAGAATGTCCTTTATAAATAAGGTTCCTAAAGTGATTATCCTTCAATTAAAAATAAGTATATAAATAAGTTTCCTTTCCTCCATCTCTTTTTATGAATTATCTAAAGGCAAATACAAGGGCTTACCATTAACAGTTTTCATTTCTTTAAGAAATTCTGTGAAAATAAAACTTTGTTTTTCACAATTTTTTTTTGCATAATTTACCCCTCAGTTCCACAAACATTCTGCTGTTGCCGGGAAGGCTGCTTTAAACTCTGTCACCTCTGGTGAAAGGGGGAAATTTCTGACTGACATCCAAGCACAAATGGAGGTTCTACCTCTGCTTTCTCTCCTCCATAAAACCCATCCCAAGGACTTTTCCACGAAGCCGACCATGAAATGCTGTTAGTTTACTTGTTCCCTACTGCGGAGGCACTAAAATATATGGTTAAAAGAATTCTCCACCAAGAATCACTGAAGCACAGATCCTTGGGGCCTTTGCAATTGCTGTTCTCACTGTCAGGAAAGCTCTTACCATTGGGCCTCCCCACTTCCTTAAGGACTATGTTCAAATACTGCCCCTTCAAAAAACACTCCTGCCCTCTCCGACCCCTAACTCTCTATACCTCGCTTATCTTGCTTTTGCTTCCTATTACCACCATCTAATTAATATAGGTGTTTGTGTCTCGCCTCTATGAATTTAAACTCCATGAAGGTAGTCTTGTTTCCTCCTCTGTCTCCAGAACCTAGATAGCACTTGGGAGATCATTCAGAACACCTTCATTATCAGTGAACGAATATCATTCCACTTACGGGCACAAGTTCTATAATACATATGAAGGGGTTTGGAAATGTGTGAAATAGATAAAAAGCATTATTACTGTCTGAATTTAACTTTTGTTTACTGGATGAACAGACAAAACACAAGTAGAACCAACTCGGCTCTGTCGATCCCTAAAATTGTCCGTTTTCTTCATTTCAGTTCCTATTATGTGCCCACACTGCCTCAAAAAATATTTACTCAAATGAGAAACTTAATGATGAGAAAGGTTAAGTAACTGACCCAAGGTCCAGGGACAACCACGCCAGAGGTCTGACTCACTCTCTCAAGGTTGGAGCTGACCTACCACATTAATAAGCAAACGTCTGAAGGTAAAAGCCACGGTCCTTGTGCCCTAGGAAACAGCTCTCAGTCGCGCTAAGCTCGGACAAAGTTTCCACACCCACGGCCACCTCCGGTTTTCTAAACAGTCCCGGCGCCGAGCATCTGACGTCAACTGCATGGGACGAGGCGCAGCCGTGACGTCCTGCTCTTCCCTCGACCTTCAGACCTCCGGAGAAGTCGGAGAACGGAAGGCCTGTGTGCTGATTGGTTGAGCGCTAAGACCAGTCCCGCCTCTCAACTTCCGCTCTCGCTCTCCACAGAATCCTTCAGGGTCTCCGAGTCTCCGGCCTACCGACGTCTCTTAGGAGTGCAGTCAAGATGCCTCGTGGAAGCCGAAGCCGCACTTCCCGCGTGGCCCCTCCTGCCAGGTGAGACTACCTCGGGGTTTGGGGTCCTGCCCGTGCCGTGTCACAGAGAGAGGCTGTGCGTTGCCTTGGCACGGCGGGGCGTCTACGGGCGGGGGCGTCCGAAGTCGGGCGGCGTGGGCCTTTTTCCGGTCGCCACAAACTGGTTATGGAGCTTTGGGTAGCTTTCCGTTAGTGCAAACTTCCTAATTTCGAATGTCCATGAGTTATTTCTTAACATATTTTAGAGTCCATTTTGTGTTAAAACATGCCAGTTCTAGAAAGTGGATATTTGTAAATGTAATCTGGCTGAAACGTCAAAAATAGTAACAATAACAATTTTTCAAAAAGCAGAAAAAAGATGGTATAAACGGGAAAATGATCGTATCTCAGTTCAAGTAAATAACCTTTGAGCACCTTCCATAAGCAGTGAGCGTTCCAAGGGCTCAACCCAGGATGCAGTGGCTAAGGTCTCACGTGTGCATGACGTTTTCTGGTTCATAAAATACTTGTGAGATATACTGTTAGTTGCACCTCCTGATAGCCTCAGAAGGTAGGTGTTTTCCTGTTACAGGAACAAGGAAACTGGAGAAGCAAAATAAGGGACTTGTCCAAGGTCATGCAGAGGTAGGAGATAGATGGGCCCCTGGGCCAGGCAGCTGGTGTTTGTCAAGTAGAGTAAAACTGAAGCTTTGTTCTCGCACTGATACTAAGGACAAAGCTAGTGGCAGAAGCTGAGCTCTGCTGAAATGAAGAGATAAGGTGTCCATTCCTGAGGTCAAGGCAAATTTTCCTTTCTGCACATGGGCAGGAAGGCTCCGTGGGGGTCAGAAAGGGAGGGTGCACCACCCCATGATAAGTGTGGAATGTACCACAGGCCTCCACGATGCGATCCATCTTATCAAAAAGTTGCACGCACATCTTGGGGAGGGTTCTAGGAATAGTCACTGTGTGAAAAAGGGACAAGATAATTGGCCAAATGTAAACAAAGACCCTGAAGGACTGTCCTGTATAAGTGATTTAAATCACCCCTCTACTGAGTGCCTCATTCAGGATGCTGGCACTCCTCTCTAGGTGTGTATTTCTGCCTAGTTTCTGACTTAAGTTAAACTTTATACCTGTTTTTATAGTTTTTGCCTCCTGGAAACATTTTTTGCTTTCAAACAGGAGAAGAGCCAGGAACTCTGCATCTCGCCTCCAGCCCCTAGTGGTCTCAGTTCAGTTCAGTTTCTCAGTCGTGTCCAACTCTGTGACCCCATGGACTGCAGCAGGCCTGGCCACCCTGTCCATCATCAACTCCCAGAGTTTACTCAAACTCATGTCCATTGAGTCGGTGATGCCATCCAGCCATCTCATCCGCTGTTGTCCCCTTCTCCTCCCACCTTCAATCTTTCCCAGCATCAGGGTCTTTTCAAATGAGTTGGTTCTCATTTGGCCATCAGGTGGCCAAAGTATTGAAATTTCAGCTTCAACATCAGTCCTTCCAATGAATATTCAGGACTCATTTCCTTTAGGACAGACTGGTGGGATCTCCTTGCAATCCAAGGGACTGTCAAGAGTCTTCTCCTGGTAGTTTAGTGGTTAGGATTCCTGATTTTCATCCAGATTACCCTGGACAGGTTTAATCTCTGGATGGGGAGCTAAGATCTCTCTTCAGGACTGCTTACTGCTGTCCTTCTCTATGTATAGAGAAGCCAGGTCTCAGTTTTCTGGTGATAGCTTCAAAAGATTTAGCACAGTACCACATTGCTTCTCTAGACTAAAGTAAATTGTGTTCAAACAGTGTGTTAGGAGTGTAGAGGAGTTCAGTAATGGAAAGATGGTTCTATCCAAAGGAGGGGAAACCACATTTTTTGTGAAGTTAGACTAGATACTGGATACCACCTGATCAGAAGTAATAAACTTTTGATCTAGCCTTAACTGAGGGAAGATCACTGAAGGAAATAATCTAAAATGGACAGAGAGTATAATCTGTGTGAAAGATTTTTAGAGTGGTACTAGACATATTGGGTGGCGGTTTAGTTGCCAAGTTGTGTCCCATTCTTTCGACCCCGTGGACTGTCGCCTGCCAAACTCTGTCCGTGGGATTCTCCAGGCACGAATACTGGAGTGGGTTGCCACTGGACATTTTAGTGAAATTTTAAAGATCCAGACGTCCTACAGATGGGAAATCACTGATTCTTGTGTAGGTATAACAGTCTAGGCAAGTCAGTTCCACTTGGTGGGTTTCAGTTTTCCAGTCTGTGAAATGAAGGAATTGAACTAGTTTATTTCCCTAGATGACTGTCCATCTTTACTCAGTTGTTACCTCCCTTGATGGTCCTAAAATTGAAACATCCCAGAACATGCTGCCGTCTCTCTCGTAGTATTTTTTCCTTAACACTCACTTGATCCCTCAGTAGAATGTCAGTGCCATAAAGGCACAGGGTTTTGTCTCATGAACAGTTATATCGATTTTTATGAAGTTTTGGGATAACTGTTCTTAAAGATACTATAGATTTTGTGAATACATGGAGATGGTTGCAAAAAGGCAGGGAAGAGAAGTTTATACTCAGTGATTACAACCTTAACAAAAGGTTCAAGAGAGGAAATGATGTAAATAGCTTAGGGAATTATGTGCTGTGACATTTTCTTGTACGTATATCGTATTTTAAATTATCGTTTGATAATTTAAAACCCTGAGGTTTATTTTAATATACAAGGGTTGTTTGTTAAGTTGACAGTTTCCAAACCTGGCTGGGAATGGGAACTTACTGCTTTTTGTTCTTTTTTTTCACAGCCGCGCACCTCAGATGAGAGCAGCGCCCAGGCCCGCGCCCGCAGCTCAGCCACCAGCAGTGGCTCCCCCGTCTGCCGTTGGCTCCCCTGCTGCTGCTCCCCGGCAGCCAGGTCTGATGGCCCAGATGGCAAGCACTGCTGCTGGTGTGGCTGTGGGTTCTGCTGTCGGCCACACTCTGGGTCACGCCATCACTGGGGGCTTCAGTGGAGGAAGCAGTGCTGAACCCGCAAGGCCTGACATCACTTACCAGGTAAGACTTGGGGCAGCATTTCTTTGGTGATGTATTTTATGAGAAAATCTAGTTGTTTTTAGGTTCTTATGTGTTGGCACTATCTCCACATGTGGAAAATGGTTAATCAAGAGCCACATTTGGCAGTTGAGTTAGTACCTTAATTAGGCCAGCATCAGGGAATCCGCTACACATGGTATTTCTTCCCAAAGTGTAGAATTGTAGCAGTTCATCTTGACGCACTTTCAAGCAGCCCCTTTCTCTTTATTTTAAATTGTTCTGGGGAATTCCCTTGTGGTCCCATGGTTAAGACTTAGCTGTTTGACAGCCATGGGCCCTGGTTGAGTCCCTGATTGGATAACTAAGATCCCACAAACCAGGTGGCCTGGCATAAATGAATGAATAAATATATATATTTTTTCCTGGTCACTCTTAACTCATCCAGACTCAAACTTAGTTGTTTAGAAATCTTTTTTGTGTCTCTAATGCTGTCTGATATCTTTCCTAATATTTGCCACTGCCCTTCTTTCTGACATGTGAATTTTCTCCTCCAGGGAGAGTGGGCATATACTTCGTTGTATTTCTGGTGTACTTACAGCTCTTGTTCCTCTATTTTTCTATAGTAATCCCATTTTTTCCTTCATGAAACATGACTGAACCATTGATCTTTAGATGCCCAAATAACCACTTTGAATCACATCTTGGTTCGTGAATCTTTCTGATTACAACTGGAATTTTTGTTATAGCTCATTTCTTTCTGCCTTTAAATTTCTTCGTGTTTCATGTTATGAAACAGGAACTTTAATTTGCCTCTAGTTCTAGTTCTGTTCCCCCAGTTAACCTCAAAGAGTGGCTATTTCTCTTTGCTGGGGTGTAAGTCTGATTTCCTTTGTTAATAGTCCTGAATGTTGTATGTTTGCAGGAGCCTCAGGGAACCCAGCCGGCACAACTGGAGCAGAATGGCCCCTGCTTCTATGAGGTGAAACAGTTTTTGGAGTGTGCCCAGAGCCAGGGTGACCTTAAACTTTGCGAGGGTTTCAGCGAGGTGCTGAAACAGTGCAGATTGGCCAACGGTAAGTGACCTCTCAATCCATGATTGAACTTGCATCTGTTTTAATTCACTGCATGGTACCCCTGGACCCTGTAAAACTTAGGGAGTCTGTGTTTGATAAACTGACAAATTGGGGGAGATTTTGTTTACTCTAAAAATAATCTTAAGAAGGAGCTGATCCAGAGATCTCTAGTCATTATTTTACCTTTTGCCAGTTATGTTCTTAGTCTGATTCTTCCTTAAGCAGATATAGATTAATGTGCCAAGATTTTACTGTGGCTGTTGCATAGCCTTAGTGCTGATTTCACCAGAGTCCAGAAATGTGCACAAGATTTGATGGAGCATTGTCAGTCTACACACCTCGTTTGAGAGAGACAAGGTTATTAGATCCCTCTGTGGGACTTTGAGTTTTATGCTCTTTGGAATGTTGGCAGTCAACTTATTCTCTCACCCCCTCCCCCACTTTTTTTTTTTTTTTTTAATTTCCTCCTGTCAACCTAGGAATTCACCATCTATTAAAAATGCCTGTTTTCATTTTCCTTCCTTCATTTATGGCAGGAAATATGGCAGAAGTTAATTTTTTCAGGTGGTTGAACTGTGGAATTAAGAGATTTCATGGCTAAGTTTTATCAGAAATCTATGGTGAAGCTCCATCTAATACCAAAGTGACTATACTTCTATTTTAGGACTCTGTGCAGAGAAGGACATACACTCTGTCTTTTTTCAGTTGTGACAAGTGTAGAGTTGAAGTTTGGTTGTGGCAAGATGCCTAGGGCTTCCTGATAGCTTAGCTGATAAAGAATCATCCTGCAATGCAGGAGACCCTGGTTCTATTCCTGGGTCAGGAAAATCCCCTGGAGAAGGGAATGACTACCCACTCCAGTATTCTAGCCTGGAGAATTCCATGGACTGTATAGTCCATGGGGTCGCAAAGAGTCAGATACGACTGAGCGACTTTCACTTCATTTCAAGATGCCATAAACGGTTTCTTGTGAAAAGAACTAATAACTTTGAGTTTCATCCCTCCTTTCATCATTTGGAGAACTTCTGCTTTGTTGAGAATATGTAGCTAGTGCTCTTCTAACAAACCTTTTCTGTTTGCANAAGAATCACTGAAGCACAGATCCTTGGGGCCTTTGCAATTGCTGTTCTCACTGTCAGGAAAGCTCTTACCATTGGGCCTCCCCACTTCCTTAAGGACTATGTTCAAATACTGCCCCTTCAAAAAACACTCCTGCCCTCTCCGACCCCTAACTCTCTATACCTCGCTTATCTTGCTTTTGCTTCCTATTACCACCATCTAATTAATATAGGTGTTTGTGTCTCGCCTCTATGAATTTAAACTCCATGAAGGTAGTCTTGTTTCCTCCTCTGTCTCCAGAACCTAGATAGCACTTGGGAGATCATTCAGAACACCTTCATTATCAGTGAACGAATATCATTCCACTTACGGGCACAAGTTCTATAATACATATGAAGGGGTTTGGAAATGTGTGAAATAGATAAAAAGCATTATTACTGTCTGAATTTAACTTTTGTTTACTGGATGAACAGACAAAACACAAGTAGAACCAACTCGGCTCTGTCGATCCCTAAAATTGTCCGTTTTCTTCATTTCAGTTCCTATTATGTGCCCACACTGCCTCAAAAAATATTTACTCAAATGAGAAACTTAATGATGAGAAAGGTTAAGTAACTGACCCAAGGTCCAGGGACAACCACGCCAGAGGTCTGACTCACTCTCTCAAGGTTGGAGCTGACCTACCACATTAATAAGCAAACGTCTGAAGGTAAAAGCCACGGTCCTTGTGCCCTAGGAAACAGCTCTCAGTCGCGCTAAGCTCGGACAAAGTTTCCACACCCACGGCCACCTCCGGTTTTCTAAACAGTCCCGGCGCCGAGCATCTGACGTCAACTGCATGGGACGAGGCGCAGCCGTGACGTCCTGCTCTTCCCTCGACCTTCAGACCTCCGGAGAAGTCGGAGAACGGAAGGCCTGTGTGCTGATTGGTTGAGCGCTAAGACCAGTCCCGCCTCTCAACTTCCGCTCTCGCTCTCCACAGAATCCTTCAGGGTCTCCGAGTCTCCGGCCTACCGACGTCTCTTAGGAGTGCAGTCAAGATGCCTCGTGGAAGCCGAAGCCGCACTTCCCGCGTGGCCCCTCCTGCCAGGTGAGACTACCTCGGGGTTTGGGGTCCTGCCCGTGCCGTGTCACAGAGAGAGGCTGTGCGTTGCCTTGGCACGGCGGGGCGTCTACGGGCGGGGGCGTCCGAAGTCGGGCGGCGTGGGCCTTTTTCCGGTCGCCACAAACTGGTTATGGAGCTTTGGGTAGCTTTCCGTTAGTGCAAACTTCCTAATTTCGAATGTCCATGAGTTATTTCTTAACATATTTTAGAGTCCATTTTGTGTTAAAACATGCCAGTTCTAGAAAGTGGATATTTGTAAATGTAATCTGGCTGAAACGTCAAAAATAGTAACAATAACAATTTTTCAAAAAGCAGAAAAAAGATGGTATAAACGGGAAAATGATCGTATCTCAGTTCAAGTAAATAACCTTTGAGCACCTTCCATAAGCAGTGAGCGTTCCAAGGGCTCAACCCAGGATGCAGTGGCTAAGGTCTCACGTGTGCATGACGTTTTCTGGTTCATAAAATACTTGTGAGATATACTGTTAGTTGCACCTCCTGATAGCCTCAGAAGGTAGGTGTTTTCCTGTTACAGGAACAAGGAAACTGGAGAAGCAAAATAAGGGACTTGTCCAAGGTCATGCAGAGGTAGGAGATAGATGGGCCCCTGGGCCAGGCAGCTGGTGTTTGTCAAGTAGAGTAAAACTGAAGCTTTGTTCTCGCACTGATACTAAGGACAAAGCTAGTGGCAGAAGCTGAGCTCTGCTGAAATGAAGAGATAAGGTGTCCATTCCTGAGGTCAAGGCAAATTTTCCTTTCTGCACATGGGCAGGAAGGCTCCGTGGGGGTCAGAAAGGGAGGGTGCACCACCCCATGATAAGTGTGGAATGTACCACAGGCCTCCACGATGCGATCCATCTTATCAAAAAGTTGCACGCACATCTTGGGGAGGGTTCTAGGAATAGTCACTGTGTGAAAAAGGGACAAGATAATTGGCCAAATGTAAACAAAGACCCTGAAGGACTGTCCTGTATAAGTGATTTAAATCACCCCTCTACTGAGTGCCTCATTCAGGATGCTGGCACTCCTCTCTAGGTGTGTATTTCTGCCTAGTTTCTGACTTAAGTTAAACTTTATACCTGTTTTTATAGTTTTTGCCTCCTGGAAACATTTTTTGCTTTCAAACAGGAGAAGAGCCAGGAACTCTGCATCTCGCCTCCAGCCCCTAGTGGTCTCAGTTCAGTTCAGTTTCTCAGTCGTGTCCAACTCTGTGACCCCATGGACTGCAGCAGGCCTGGCCTCCCTGTCCATCATCAACTCCCAGAGTTTACTCAAACTCATGTCCATTGAGTCGGTGATGCCATCCAGCCATCTCATCCGCTGTTGTCCCCTTCTCCTCCCACCTTCAATCTTTCCCAGCATCAGGGTCTTTTCAAATGAGTTGGTTCTCATTTGGCCATCAGGTGGCCAAAGTATTGAAATTTCAGCTTCAACATCAGTCCTTCCAATGAATATTCAGGACTCATTTCCTTTAGGACAGACTGGTGGGATCTCCTTGCAATCCAAGGGACTGTCAAGAGTCTTCTCCTGGTAGTTTAGTGGTTAGGATTCCTGATTTTCATCCAGATTACCCTGGACAGGTTTAATCTCTGGATGGGGAGCTAAGATCTCTCTTCAGGACTGCTTACTGCTGTCCTTCTCTATGTATAGAGAAGCCAGGTCTCAGTTTTCTGGTGATAGCTTCAAAAGATTTAGCACAGTACCACATTGCTTCTCTAGACTAAAGTAAATTGTGTTCAAACAGTGTGTTAGGAGTGTAGAGGAGTTCAGTAATGGAAAGATGGTTCTATCCAAAGGAGGGGAAACCACATTTTTTGTGAAGTTAGACTAGATACTGGATACCACCTGATCAGAAGTAATAAACTTTTGATCTAGCCTTAACTGAGGGAAGATCACTGAAGGAAATAATCTAAAATGGACAGAGAGTATAATCTGTGTGAAAGATTTTTAGAGTGGTACTAGACATATTGGGTGGCGGTTTAGTTGCCAAGTTGTGTCCCATTCTTTCGACCCCGTGGACTGTCGCCTGCCAAACTCTGTCCGTGGGATTCTCCAGGCACGAATACTGGAGTGGGTTGCCACTGGACATTTTAGTGAAATTTTAAAGATCCAGACGTCCTACAGATGGGAAATCACTGATTCTTGTGTAGGTATAACAGTCTAGGCAAGTCAGTTCCACTTGGTGGGTTTCAGTTTTCCAGTCTGTGAAATGAAGGAATTGAACTAGTTTATTTCCCTAGATGACTGTCCATCTTTACTCAGTTGTTACCTCCCTTGATGGTCCTAAAATTGAAACATCCCAGAACATGCTGCCGTCTCTCTCGTAGTATTTTTTCCTTAACACTCACTTGATCCCTCAGTAGAATGTCAGTGCCATAAAGGCACAGGGTTTTGTCTCATGAACAGTTATATCGATTTTTATGAAGTTTTGGGATAACTGTTCTTAAAGATACTATAGATTTTGTGAATACATGGAGATGGTTGCAAAAAGGCAGGGAAGAGAAGTTTATACTCAGTGATTACAACCTTAACAAAAGGTTCAAGAGAGGAAATGATGTAAATAGCTTAGGGAATTATGTGCTGTGACATTTTCTTGTACGTATATCGTATTTTAAATTATCGTTTGATAATTTAAAACCCTGAGGTTTATTTTAATATACAAGGGTTGTTTGTTAAGTTGACAGTTTCCAAACCTGGCTGGGAATGGGAACTTACTGCTTTTTGTTCTTTTTTTTCACAGCCGCGCACCTCAGATGAGAGCAGCGCCCAGGCCCGCGCCCGCAGCTCAGCCACCAGCAGTGGCTCCCCCGTCTGCCGTTGGCTCCCCTGCTGCTGCTCCCCGGCAGCCAGGTCTGATGGCCCAGATGGCAATCTCTGCTGCTGGTGTGGCTGTGGGTTCTGCTGTCGGCCACACTCTGGGTCACGCCATCACTGGGGGCTTCAGTGGAGGAAGCAGTGCTGAACCCGCAAGGCCTGACATCACTTACCAGGTAAGACTTGGGGCAGCATTTCTTTGGTGATGTATTTTATGAGAAAATCTAGTTGTTTTTAGGTTCTTATGTGTTGGCACTATCTCCACATGTGGAAAATGGTTAATCAAGAGCCACATTTGGCAGTTGAGTTAGTACCTTAATTAGGCCAGCATCAGGGAATCCGCTACACATGGTATTTCTTCCCAAAGTGTAGAATTGTAGCAGTTCATCTTGACGCACTTTCAAGCAGCCCCTTTCTCTTTATTTTAAATTGTTCTGGGGAATTCCCTTGTGGTCCCATGGTTAAGACTTAGCTGTTTGACAGCCATGGGCCCTGGTTGAGTCCCTGATTGGATAACTAAGATCCCACAAACCAGGTGGCCTGGCATAAATGAATGAATAAATATATATATTTTTTCCTGGTCACTCTTAACTCATCCAGACTCAAACTTAGTTGTTTAGAAATCTTTTTTGTGTCTCTAATGCTGTCTGATATCTTTCCTAATATTTGCCACTGCCCTTCTTTCTGACATGTGAATTTTCTCCTCCAGGGAGAGTGGGCATATACTTCGTTGTATTTCTGGTGTACTTACAGCTCTTGTTCCTCTATTTTTCTATAGTAATCCCATTTTTTCCTTCATGAAACATGACTGAACCATTGGTCTTTAGATGCCCAAATAACCACTTTGAATCACATCTTGGTTCGTGAATCTTTCTGATTACAACTGGAATTTTTGTTATAGCTCATTTCTTTCTGCCTTTAAATTTCTTCGTGTTTCATGTTATGAAACAGGAACTTTAATTTGCCTCTAGTTCTAGTTCTGTTCCCCCAGTTAACCTCAAAGAGTGGCTATTTCTCTTTGCTGGGGTGTAAGTCTGATTTCCTTTGTTAATAGTCCTGAATGTTGTATGTTTGCAGGAGCCTCAGGGAACCCAGCCGGCACAACTGGAGCAGAATGGCCCCTGCTTCTATGAGGTGAAACAGTTTTTGGAGTGTGCCCAGAGCCAGGGTGACCTTAAACTTTGCGAGGGTTTCAGCGAGGTGCTGAAACAGTGCAGATTGGCCAACGGTAAGTGACCTCTCAATCCATGATTGAACTTGCATCTGTTTTAATTCACTGCATGGTGCCCCTGGACCCTGTAAAACTTAGGGAGTCTGTGTTTGATAAACTGACAAATTGGGGGAGATTTTGTTTACTCTAAAAATAATCTTAAGAAGGAGCTGATCCAGAGATCTCTAGTCATTATTTTACCTTTTGCCAGTTATGTTCTTAGTCTGATTCTTCCTTAAGCAGATATAGATTAATGTGCCAAGATTTTACTGTGGCTGTTGCATAGCCTTAGTGCTGATTTCACCAGAGTCCAGAAATGTGCACAAGATTTGATGGAGCATTGTCAGTCTACACACCTCGTTTGAGAGAGACAAGGTTATTAGATCCCTCTGTGGGACTTTGAGTTTTATGCTCTTTGGAATGTTGGCAGTCAACTTATTCTCTCACCCCCTCCCCCACTTTTTTTTTTTTTTAAATTTCCTCCTGTCAACCTAGGAATTCACCATCTATTAAAAATGCCTGTTTTCATTTTCCTTCCTTCATTTATGGCAGGAAATATGGCAGAAGTTAATTTTTTCAGGTGGTTGAACTGTGGAATTAAGAGATTTCATGGCTAAGTTTTATCAGAAATCTATGGTGAAGCTCCATCTAATACCAAAGTGACTATACTTCTATTTTAGGACTCTGTGCAGAGAAGGACATACACTCTGTCTTTTTTCAGTTGTGACAAGTGTAGAGTTGAAGTTTGGTTGTGGCAAGATGCCTAGGGCTTCCTGATAGCTCAGCTGATAAAGAATCATCCTGCAATGCAGGAGACCCTGGTTCTATTCCTGGGTCAGGAAAATCCCCTGGAGAAGGGAATGACTACCCACTCCAGTATTCTAGCCTGGAGAATTCCATGGACTGTATAGTCCATGGGGTCGCAAAGAGTCAGATACGACTGAGCGACTTTCACTTCATTTCAAGATGCCATAAACGGTTTCTTGTGAAAAGAACTAATAACTTTGAGTTTCATCCCTCCTTTCATCATTTGGAGAACTTCTGCTTTGTTGAGAATATGTAGCTAGTGCTCTTCTAACAAACCTTTTCTGTTTGCAGGATTAGCTTAATCGAGAAGTTCCAATTGAAGACATGAAAAATCACCTCTCGCGACCATGTTGATTTAGCATTTAAAGTATAATTAGTAGTGAAGATGTTAAGTGTGAGACCACCTGTTAAACCTCTCCTTAATCATTAATAGCTTTTATGCCTCATGATTGCAGTGGAAGAGGGCATTGTCACTATATAGAAGTTCATTGAGATGGTATTGAGTTTGGGATTGGGCAGAAGAGGTGGTTGTGGCCTCTTAAGCGTGCTTTTCTGATGTTATTGTTTGTGAATTGATTAGAATAAAATGATTTTCTTTCTAGTCACTTTTCTTTTTTTCTTAAGTAGAATGTTATAAATCACACATGCTGAACACAATGGCTTTTGCAGGAAAACACAGCTGTCTCTACATGTATATAGTTTATAGTCTCTGGGTATTAAAGTAGCGGCCACCTACTTGCTCCCCAAACAGGTTTCATGTGCCGTACTGTCCTAAATCAGGAGAGTGATAAAGGAAATGTGGGAGCAGAGCCATTATGCATGCCGTCTCCACGTGGCCAGGTCAGCAGTACCTATCACTGTCACCCTAGAACATCCAGTGAATTAGCTGGAGATGAAAAATCATTCCCTTAGTGCAGGCAGTTCCCCTGCAAGTGCTTTCACTCCACTTAAGGCATTATGGGGCCTTCCCTGGGAATCCAGTGGTTAAGAATCTGCCTTGCAATGTACAGATCATGGATTCCATCCCTGGTCGGAGAACTGAGATCCCACATGCTGCAAGGCAGCTAAGCATGTTAGCTGCAGCTAGAGTGTGTGCTGCAACAAAAAATCCCTTGTGCTACAACTAAGACTTGACATAGCCAAATTAAAAAAATTTTTAATTCATTCTATTTAAAGCATGGGATGTTGCTCTTCCATGTTGCCTACTCCATATTACCTTAAGCAAATGGACTCCATTTAGTGTGCATCATTTTTTTTAATGAATCCAGCTCTATCCTTCACAACTCAAAATTTCATTTGCTTCTTGACCTCAAGTCTGCATTATGGTCTGCAGTTTTCTGACTTTCAAATATACCTCTCAGAGCTCCCATTATCTGATTTTTTTATTTTTCTCTCTGTTACCATGAGGTAAGTGAAGTGCTGTCGAGTGAATTATTCAGTTGTTACCTCCTGTCCTCGAGTGCCCCATTCTGTACCTAATCTAATTCAGTTCCTGAAAGAGGCCAAGACTGCATTGCCCAAGGACCTAAATGCCCCATAGGCAATTCACTCTTGTCCAGTCTCCCAGCCTATTCCCTCCTGGGTTCACCAGTGGGCTCCTTTGCCTATTTTCCTAAATGCCTAAAACCCCTGAGTTACAGTGTTAATGCCGTTTATGTCCAAGGCAAGATGAGGTATATGTTGGGTACCGAAATAGGGTTGAAGCAGTGAATCCAAGGAAAATGAACCTCTGACAATAAAATGCAAGAGTCTGGCTTACCTGGCCTCTCCCTGGGGGGAACCATGACTACAGAAAAGGGCACAGGGAATGATTCACTAGGTATGTTGGCCTTTTGCCCTAAGGTCAGAGGGATTTTTATCTTACATTGAAACTAAACCAGCATGAGTCTACAGTTTAGAATCAGGAGAGGGAAAAAAATGAGTCTTCTTGACAGTAAGAGGGGACTTGAGTGTTTTCATTCTTGGAACCAGATGTTGCATCTCAGTAAGCTGGTGGCCTTCATGGATAGAGACAAAATCATTTACAACTCCAAAGTGTTGCCCTAGAATGAGATGGTGACATGGAAAGAGCATGTGGGCCTACACCTGGGGTTGACTTAGGCCCTTCTACTTGGTGACCTCATTGAACAAGTCACATTCTCTAAAATTGGCTTAATACCAGAGTTTTAGGGCTCGAGAGAGTGCATTTGCAGTACCTTGTAAAATGCTCATTAAGTGGGTTTTTATAGGCTCAGCATCTGTATGAAGCACTGTATTATCCCTTTCTTCATTTGGTGTATTAGAATTAGGGGTTTGAAGAACAGGTACTTTGGAATGAGAGCGTTAAAAAAGTGTCTACTGGGACTTCTCTGGTGGTCTGGTGGCTAAGACTTCACGCTCCCAATGCAGAAGGCCTGAGTCAGGTATGTAGCTCACACATGCCGCAACTAGAGTCCTCATGCAAAGAAGTGGCAAAGAAGATCAAAGACCCCTCCAGCCGCAGCTAGGACTCGACACAGCCAAATAAATTATAAATAATAAATATAAAAAAGCTTAATTTCTCTGAAATATCTTTTTAAGTGTCCTTTTTGTGCCAGCATACATTATTTCTAATTCTGTCAACCTCTTAAGCTAGAATCACACTGATGAGGACCCTCACCCAAAGAGCCCAAAGCCACCCACAGTTAGCACCCAAGTGTTTTTTCCTGGCACATGAACCTCCTCTCATTCATCAGGAACTGCTGGCTGAAAACAAAATGAGTTAAGAATGAAATCTTGGAAGCTGATCAGAGATGGAATCTGGGATAAACAGGTCTGCGTTTGCTCAAGCAGCCACACAAACCGTAGCTGAGCGGCTCCCCCGGGCAGCCAGGCTGCAGGGTGGGAGCACAGGGGTGTCTCCAGGGCCCTCAGCACACAGAGAAGCCAGTGCATTCCTGGCAAGCTGGCTTTGTTCTCCCTTAGGCCGGGAGGCTGAGTGAGCTCCCAAGGGAAGACTGGTCACCGACTGATCACCACATGCTGTCCTGCCTGCTCCCAGGCCACCTGAACTTCCTTCACCCTCCACCAGAGGTCAGCCCCTGGTGAGACTTGGCCTGCCAAGACTTGGCCAGCATCCCAGCTTTGCAGTTGTGCTTTATTTTTGGCACATCAGCCTTCCGTCCTCAAGTAGCAGGAAGAACAGCAAGATACCCTACTCGGGCTGCAAGTGTCTGCTCGGGACACGCTTCAGTCCTCTGCTGTCCCCTCTCTCTGGGCGGGTCCGGGACCTTTGGGATCCCCATCACGTTCACTCCAGGGCCTGCGAGGACATAGCGGTGAGTAGCTGGGTCAGTGAGTGATAAAAGCCAAGTGGGGAGCAGGAGAAGTCATGGGGTAGAGAAGACAGAACCCTCCCAAACCCACTAGGCCCACTTCTGACAGTAGACAAACCCAGGAGAATGGCAGCATTGACTTTTGAAGGTATTTGTCCACAGAAAGTAGATCCCTGTGACTGTTTGCTGACTCTCAGTTTGGGGGAGAGATGTTATGTTCCAAAAAGGACCAGGCTATGTCCTCACATTTGGGAACCCTTTCCAAAGGCGCCTTGGGGGATGCAGGTGGAGACAGTGGACAGAGGCACGAAGCTGGCCCCAAGTTAGGCCTAGAGCAAGGGGATGGGGCAAGATGGACCTCACCACCCACCCGCCCAGTGCCAGAACTCAGGTGGAGCTAGTTGTGCCAGGGAATGGGGCCCCTGAATGGGATGGTATGCCAGGCTGGGTCTGGCTACACCCTCTGCGCATGGAGGGCTGGGGGAAGGGAGAGACCTCCTACTCGGCTTTGAGAGGTGGGGAGCGGGGGAACAGATGCCCACCTTGGAGCTTTACAGGATTCACCAGGAATTGGGCTAATTTTTCTGGGGAACAGACACTCCTGTGCTCAGCCAGGGTTGCTGACGAGGGTGGAGTGGAGGCAGCGCCAGGCCTGCCGCTGGCAGAGGAGACCGTTGTTATTCTTGTCCTTGCCTCGGTAACCAGGCACCCAGCAGTGAAGACACCAGGCTTCCTGGAACAGCCAGCCTGTCCCCAGGCAGCCCAGGCTGCCGCCAGTCAGCAAACTGGCCCCTTGATCAGGCCAGGCCTTCTTGGACCCAGAAAGTGAAATGGAAGTGGGACCAGAGGCAGCTTTGGCCGTGCTGAGTGGAAGCACATGCCCGTTTTCTCTCTGCCCCTCTTCCGGTCGGTACAGCATTTTCTCCATTCCTCAAATCCTCCGAGCGAGGAAGGAGTTCAGTGCCCAGTGGCCTCCACGTTCCTGAAGCAAAGCTGGCCAGCTCCTCTGGGTCCACGCCTGAGTGTCCTGGCTCCGCTCTGCTCACCCTGCAGCGGGGCCACCCAGGGCTCACGGGTCATCATTAGGTAGGGCCTGGGGCATGCTGAGCATAGGACCATCCTGTGGGTAGGAATCTGGACCAGAGGGATCCCTCTGGCCACTGACTTACATCTGTGGAGCAGCACTAGCAATACACCTGCACTGGGCCCAGCAGGAGGGGCGGTTGGGAAGTCCCAGAGACCATCACAGTTGGATGGAGTGGGCACATGTCCATGAGTGACACCAGAGGCTGGGACCAGGACTCTCCCATCAAGCTCTGCCTCCCTCGGAGCACCTGGCACAGTGCTTCTCAGAATATGAAAGAAGGATGGAGGAAAGGGGACTTCCTTGGTGGTCCAGTGGTTAAGATGCCAAGCTTCCAGTGCAGGGGGTGTGGGTTTGATCCCGGGTTGGGGAGCTAGGATCCTGCATGCCCAGTGGTGCAGCCCCCAAAATAAAACAATACAGGCCAAAAAAACTTTTTAAAAAAGGAAGGGAAAAAATAAGGAAGGAGGAAAGAGAACAGGAAGGATGGAAGAGAGCAGAAGGGAGAGTGACGACATAAGTCCTAGGTAAGGACGGAAGGAGTGAGGAAGCAGCAGGGAAGCATAGGAAGCCTGTCCTGGAAGGAGACGTGTTTTCCCAGTAGGACAGTTACTACTGGAGCAATAAGGTGAGATTATGGGGGCGTCATATTTGAAGATGAAACAGTGAAGTTTCTCACCTTTTCCACAAGTGCAGGGGGCAGGCAAAGGAAAGCAGGACCGGCTTTATCTCCTCCAAGAGAAAAAGAAAAGGCACTTTAATTTGTCCTTTGCAGAGTCTGTTGGTGGTTCTTCCTAAACCCAGGGGTGTGTTGGCCTTGTCAGAGCTAACCCTGGGGCCCAGTGATCTGACTCCTGCCTCAAACCTGGGCTTGGACCTGGCTAAACTTCTGGGGAGCAACAGCTAACAAGGAGAACATTTTGTGAGCCACGTGGTCACATGGGGTCAGAGTAGTTTACACTAGTGGGGAGAAGCAAGCTGGGCTTTTTCCAGAGCTTTCTTAAAATTCACAAGCAGTTTTTAAATTTTATTTTTAAAAATATATTGATTGTTAATTGAAGGGTAATTGTTTTACAGTGTTGTGTTGGTTTCTGCCATGTATCAACATGAATCAGCCGTAGCTATACTTAGTTCCTTCCTTCTTGATCCCACCTCCCATCCCACCCCACCCCTCTAGGCTGACAGAGTACCAGGTTGAACTCTCTGTGTTATACAGCACATTCCCTTTGGCTATCTATAAAATTCACAAGCATTTATTTTGAATATTCACAAGAGGTCAGCCCTCTGCCAGGAAATACAAAGGTAAGGAAGAGATGATTTTAGCCCTCACAGACCACATCCCCTAGGTCAGGAAGGCTGACTGACGGTTTCTTTCTGTTCCCCTCTTAGAGCTGACATGACCCAGGACAAGTCGCTGCCGGACTCCTATTCTGCACAGAGCTTCTACGAGAACTATGAGCCCAAGGAGATCCTGGGCAGGTAAGGCCCAGACCTCCCCCAAGAAGTGCGATCCGAGCTTCTGGCTGGCTCTGGGCAGGAGCAATCTCTCCTTGACCCTGAGCCCTGACTGTCTTCATCCCCAAAGCACTGTCCAATTGGAGAAAACTTCAGTTTGGGGTTTGGGATGGAAGAAGCAGGTATAAGGGCACCCAGATCAGGGACCCTCCCAGCAAAGGGAGCCCCACCCCCCCAACCCCAGAGCTGTTGATAGCACATCCAAACCCAGCCTTGGCCCAGGGTCAGGGATCAGGCGTCAGAATGCAGCTCGC
>SJYW01041611.1:616857-655070 GCA_006410735.1 Raphicerus campestris | reverse complement strand
AGGCTGACAGAGTACCAGGTTGAACTCTCTGTGTTATACAGCACATTCCCTTTGGCTATCTATAAAATTCACAAGCATTTATTTTGAATATTCACAAGAGGTCAGCCCTCTGCCAGGAAATACAAAGGTAAGGAAGAGATGATTTTAGCCCTCACAGACCACATCCCCTAGGTCAGGAAGGCTGACTGACGGTTTCTTTCTGTTCCCCTCTTAGAGCTGACATGACCCAGGACAAGTCGCTGCCGGACTCCTATTCTGCACAGAGCTTCTACGAGAACTATGAGCCCAAGGAGATCCTGGGCAGGTAAGGCCCAGACCTCCCCCAAGAAGTGCGATCCGAGCTTCTGGCTGGCTCTGGGCAGGAGCAATCTCTCCTTGACCCTGAGCCCTGACTGTCTTCATCCCCAAAGCACTGTCCAATTGGAGAAAACTTCAGTTTGGGGTTTGGGATGGAAGAAGCAGGTATAAGGGCACCCAGATCAGGGACCCTCCCAGCAAAGGGAGCCCCACCCCCCCAACCCCAGAGCTGTTGATAGCACATCCAAACCCAGCCTTGGCCCAGGGTCAGGGATCAGGCGTCAGAATGCAGCTCGCGGTCCTAGCAGTGTATGGGATTTCTTCCTCTGAGCTGAGAAAGAGCACTGACGGGAACCAGGAGGCCTGACAGCAGACTTCTTCCTCTTTGGCTCCAGGCAAATCGCCCCTGCCCCCCCCCACAAGCCTTCTTCAACCTTCTGTCCCCCAAAGCAGGGTTTCCTAACCTCCAGGATCTAATGCCTGATGCTCTGAGGTGGAGCTGATGCAATACTAATAGAAATAAAATGGACAATAAATGTAATGTGCTTGAATCATCCCGAAACCATCCCACAGGTCCGTGGAAAAACTGTCTTTCATGAAATTGGCCCCTGGTGCCAAAAATGGGCCCCAAAGTTGGGAACTGCTGCCCCGAAGCTCACAGGGAGTTGGGGGACAAGGCTGGACCTCTCTGCTGTGGCCTGAATGTGGGCCTCGCCCTGGGGTGAGGGGCCCCTGGAACCATCTGTCCTCTGCACCCCCAGGGGAGTGAGCAGTGTCGTCAGGCGCTGCATCCACAAGCCCACATGCCAGGAGTACGCTGTGAAGATCATCGACATCACCGGCGGGGGCAGCTTCAGCTCCGAGGAGGTGCAGGAGCTGCGAGAGGCCACGCAGAAGGAGGTGGACATCCTGCGCAAGGTCTCAGGACACCCCAACATCAGTGAGTGGTGGCCCTGAGCCGTGGCAGGGTGCTCTGCCCCCATTCTGCGCTGATAACCCAGGCCGGGGAGTGTGGCCCTAGTGCAGCTAGCCAGAAACACCCAGACTGTCTCCCGTAACCCAGGGCTCTGGCAGCGCAGTGCCCAGAGGCTTGGGGCTCCCAGCTCCACCTTCCTGCTCCCAGGATTCAGCTCCAAGCCTCTTCTTTCAGCCCCACAGAAAGGATGACCGGCAGGGGTGTGGGTGGGGGAATGTGGAGTTCAAAGTCCCTGGCTGCCCCCTCTCCTGGGGGGAGGGGGAGGCTTCCTTTGAAACCTGATACCCCCTTCAGCTTCTGAGTCAGTCCACAGCGCCTTTAATGCCCTCGCCCCTGCACCTCCACTGCCCCGCCTGGGCTCCTCTGCTCCTGAGATGAGCCATTTCCATTTCAGTACAGCTGAAGGACACTTATGAGACCAACACCTTCTTCTTCTTGGTATTTGATCTNTTTGAAACCTGATACCCCCTTCAGCTTCTGAGTCAGTCCACAGCGCCTTTAATGCCCTCGCCCCTGCACCTCCACTGCCCCGCCTGGGCTCCTCTGCTCCTGAGATGAGCCATTTCCATTTCAGTACAGCTGAAGGACACTTATGAGACCAACACCTTCTTCTTCTTGGTATTTGATCTGTAAGTACCCAGGCCTGGGGCCTAACTGAGAAAATTCTATTGTGGCCCCCCATTCAGGACTTCCTGGAGACCAGCAGCCAGCCCCCTACATGGTGGACATCAAATAAGGACACAAGGCTTTAGGCAGATCAGCCCCCTGGGGTCAGGCTGCCAGGTCCCTTCTGGGCTGGATGATTTACTTTCCACATGAGCTTTCTCATCAGTATTGCAGGAGTAATAAATACACGGGGACTGACACAATGTAAATGCTAGTCATTACTAACTACCGTGACAATGACCAGGGCAGCCAGGCAATGCTTATTCCAGACACTGAGGATATGCAAGCCTACTGCATGCATATCACAGAGAGTGATATCATTTCACAGAGAGTGAGGAGAAAGCAATCAAGTCATGAAACACACACAGAGTTATGCACACATCCAGACACACAGAGCTGAGCAAGAGTGAGGGGGAGGGGGGGATGTTCTCCAGAAGTGACCTGAGCAGAGACCTGGATGAAGGGTGAGATGGAGTCCAGCCAAGACCCAGAGAAGGAGCCCCCAGCAGAGGGAAGATCTGAGGCAGTCTTGGGGCAAGAGGCCCACGAGAGAGGCAGGCGGTAGAGATTGTATTTGGCGTGTAGTTCAAAGATTGACATTATCATCAATGTCATCATCACCATTATCACTGTCAACAACATGTCACTATTCCTCTTCTTGTGCACCAACAGGACTATTGAGATAAGCTCCTTGTCATCTGGGGACTAGATTTACTTCAGAGAATTATTCAAGCAGATTTTGTGTCATTGGAACTTTTGTTGTTGTTGCCATACTGAAATGCACAATGTTACTTTTTTTTCATGGAGACACCATTTAATTTGGCTTTTGTGTATAATTAAACTGTCAGCTCTAGGAAGGCAGGAGCCTGCTGATGGACCTTGCAGTGTCCCAGTGTTTACTGGTACATCTTTTTGCTGCTGCTGCTGCCATTAGTGAGTTCTCCTAGTGTGTTTAAAATGGAATTGAAGTGATCAAAACCGGAGGCACACATTGCTTTTTAAGAACATGGTACCGATAATGTCTAAAACAGGGCTTACATCTGTAATTTGTGGGCTGCTCCTCAAAGAGAACTCCCCTCCCTGCTGTAGCAGCTAAATTCAAGGATTTTCTTGTCTCCCTCTGATACTGGCCAAAATCTCTTGGACCCTGCTTTCCCTGGAGGAGTGGGCAGGATGCACCTTTTTTATTCAACCAAGGGAGACTTTCCCAGGACCCCTCCGGCCTTGCCCAGCTGCAGCTGTCTCAACTCTGCTCAGTGGCTCAGTCCTATAGAGCCCTTGGGGGCAGCTCAAATGTCTCTAACCTTTGAAGAAGTTGCTTGGGAAGTTATTTATAATGCTGCCTCAAGCTGCCCTCCAGGGTATAACTAGATTATTCCAGCAGAGACCTTCTTCTAGATCCTCTCAAGTGGGAAGATGGAATCACACTTCTTAATCCTAAGAAATCCAAAACTAGGCAAAACCGCTCCTCCATCACTTGTACTGCTGCTGCTTCCATTTGTTCCTGGAAAAAGTCAGGACACTCTGGTCCTTCTGATCTGGGTCTGGGACCTTGGGCCAGTGACTCAGGGGCCCTTTCTCTTCCCTCGATTTTGGCTTTGATGGGTCCCAGTCCATGCTGTCACTCCCACACATGGGAGACCCTCACAATGGTGCCAGCCCCCCACCCCCCTTCCAGCATCCCTTGTTCTTACTCCAACCTTCCCAGACAGCCTCTCCACTCACTTCCCCAGCTCCTCCCTGCAGATTGTGGGGAGTGGGCCACTTAGCCCCTGGTGGTGTTAGGTGGGAAATAGGGTAAAGAGGGGGTAACCTGCTGGCCCATCCAGTGAAAAATCCTCTGTCCCTGCAGGATGAAGAGAGGGGAGCTCTTTGACTACCTCACTGAGAAGGTCACCCTGAGTGAGAAGGAGACCAGGTGAGGGTCCACTTGCCCCTCTCCCTACTTCCTGTCCAGCTTAGGCACAGAGGTCGTGCACTGGTCTGGTTGGGGAGTGTGCACCATGGGCTATGGCGGTATCCCTCCTTCCCTGACCCAGCCTAGGTGAGCCCGCCTGTCTGGAGTCCTCCGTCACTTGCAGTCAGGCTGGCCTATGGGCTTTGGTCTCCCCGCCTGTTACCTGACCCTGCAGAGTAGCAGATGAGGGTAACGTGTGCCTGTGCTACCCCAGGAAGATCATGAGAGCCCTGCTGGAGGTGATCGCCACCTTGCACAGACTCAACATCGTGCATCGGGATCTGAAGCCTGAGAACATCCTCCTGGATGATAACATGAACATCAAGCTTACAGACTTTGGCTTTTCCTGCCAGCTGGAGCCAGGAGAGAAGCTGCGAGGTCTGGTAACGTGGCCCTGGCCCGTGTCAGGGACTCAGGCTCTCTCATCAGCTCTCCCGGGGAACAGGGACTGCCTGGGGTTTTTTTTTCCCCAGAATAAAAAATCCTACCATTTCAAGGCTGGCTGTCTCTTTCCGGGACTGGGCTGAGCCAGGTTCCCACTGCCTGTGTTCCAACCCAGTGCTGGCTCCTATGACCAAGGCACTGACAGGCCAAGCAGGTGGCCACAGGAGCCAGCACCCTCGCCTGCCCTTGGCTCTGAGCCTGGGGCCGTGTTCAGAGTCCCAGTCCAGCCATACCACTTCAGTTCCATGTCTACTGTCTCTGTGGGCCTTTCTCTTCCATGTGCCTCTGCTGACCTGCCCCGATGGAAACTGTCCCTGCAGAGGTCTGTGGGACCCCCAGTTACCTGGCCCCTGAGATCATCGAGTGCTCCATGAACGATGACCACCCCGGCTATGGGAAGGAGGTGGACATGTGAGTGTGTTGGGGGGAGGGAGGTGACCCAAAGGGTCAGGGGTGCTCCCCTAACTGGGAGCACCAGGCTGGGGAAGGGGGAATAGGGGTGGGCGCTACAGTCCGCCCACCTCCCTCGCTCCGCCACTCCCCCGGTGCCAGGTGGAGCACGGGGGTCATCATGTACACGCTGCTGGCTGGCTCCCCGCCCTTCTGGCACCGCAAGCAGATGCTGATGTTGAGAATGATCATGAGCGGCAACTACCAGTTTGGCTCACCGGAATGGGACGATTACTCGGACACCGTGAAGGACCTGGTGAGAGGCCGGGCGTGCTGGCTCCTGGGCTCAGGCGAGGGGCAAGTCCAGTGTTCCTGGCGTGCGGTGTCGGAGTCGGGGGGAGCGGTGGGAGAGATGGAGGCGCCTGCTGGGGGAGAAACCCCGGCCTGACACGTCCTCCGTTCCGCCGTGTTGCTCTCAGGTTTCCCGCTTCTTGGTGGTGAGCCCCCAGAACCGCTGCTCGGCAGAAGAGGCCTTGGCGCACCCCTTCTTCCAGCAGTACGTGGTGGAGGAAGTGCGTCACTTCAGCCCCCGGGGCAAGTTCAAGGTACTGCGGGCTCACCTCCCATTCAGGGCCCCTGAAACCCAAGCCCCCAGTGCCCTTCATAAGGACTCCTTACGACCATGGCGTTTCCAGAGCACTCGCCCTTCCCCTCCCAGCCAGCCCCGTGATGGTTCCAGCTCAGTTTCTCCCGGCTTCTGTTGCTGGCAGCTTCTAAAAGCCTGCTCTTGCGGGTCGGGCGGGAATGGGAGTAACTGGGGGCGGAGGGCGGTGACGGTAGGACGCCCAACCGATACCACACAAGGCTTGGAGGCATCCGAGCTCGGCTCGACCTGCGCGGGACGGGAGGAGACAGGCCTGGGGGGTGTGGCCCGGTGCTCAGGCCCCGCCCCCCGCAGGTGATCTGCCTGACGGTGCTGGCTTCCGTGCGCATCTACTACCAGTACCGCCGGGTGAAGCCCGTGACCCGGGAGATCGTCATTCGAGACCCCTACGCCCTCCGGCCTCTGAGGCGACTCATCGACGCCTATGCTTTCCGGATCTATGGTCACTGGGTGAAGAAGGGGCAGCAGCAGAACCGGGCGGCCCTCTTCGAGAACACGCCCAAGGCCGTGCTCCTCTCCCTGGCTGAGGAGGACTTCTAAGGGGAGGGCGGGCAGGGTAGGTGGGGCGGGGATCAGGCAGGGTGCAGAAACCACCGAAAAGGGGTGCGAGCGTGTGCAGGGCCCTGTCCAGAGGATGCACTTCGCCCTGGCCAGGACCCCAGGAACTGGGGCCACTCTGCCCTCTCAGGGGCATCACTTGGTGGTCAGTGCAGCCGGAGACAGGCCCCAGGACTGGGGGACCAGCTGTGGTCTAGAACCTGGAGCCTCTAGGAAGCTCCACTGCTCAGGAGTACTACCATCTCCGCTTCTCCTCTGAGAGGCCCAGAGTTATTTACACTCAGTGCACTGCCCAGAGGGTCCCAGGGTGAGGATGAAAGAGAACAGTCTAAGAATCACAATCACAGGCGATTTTTACTGAGCCCACAATATCCAGTGACACCACGGGAGCAGGTTCTTCTCTGGGGACGTGTATAGAGGCATGTGGGAGCCCTTGCTTAATTAACGATAGAAAGGGAATCATCTGCTGTTTCTTCTGAGTACTATTCATTCTGTGACTCCCATGGTGCACAGTCTCACCTGGTAAATCCATGGTTCTCCTAGACCCTTTTAAGACTGACACTGAGCTTTAAAGAGTCCACCGAATTGCATTTCACGTGCTGGAAACTAGGTTCCCTCGGAGATGTGTGAAACCCCACAAATAAGTCAAATAAAGGAATCATTTTCTTTCTATGGCAACTTGCTGGGCAAACAAGGAGGCCTGGGGAGATTCTGGATTCCCTGAGAACTCAATTGGTAAAGAATCCGCCTGCAATGCATGAGACCCTGGTTCGATTCCTGGGTTGGGAGAGATCCTGCCTTTAATAATGTCAGATCCCTAGGTCAGACATCATGAAAGGGGAAGGAGCAGATTGAAAATTTTTTTCACAAACTGCCTTTCTGAGCACTGTGCCCCAACTGTTTGAGTATGTGGCCCCTATGTGGTCAATATCTGACCTCTAAGAGAAACATCCAGCTCCTGGCCACAATCAATAAATTGGGCCCCTTCTCCAAGACACAGTGTCACCCCTCTGTGGAGGTCAAGGTCATTTCCTGCCCTGGGGAGAGGTGCCTGTCACAGAGGATGGGGAAGGGAATGGAGGTCATCCGGAGTCAGGCTGTGTTTGGAATGTGGCCGGGGAGTGCCCTGGCTGCCACAGGACTCTTCTGGTTTCCGCATGGCCACTCACAGCTCTCCCGGCGGTCGGCCTGCGCTGGAGGCGCAGCGGAAGCCTAGGTTGTCTGAGGCGGAATCCGGAGTGTTGCCCATCCTGCCATCAGAGAAGCGGAGAGAGAACGGACATTTGCTGAGAAAGGGGCCTGGGCCTCACCCAGCTCTCCTGCTCCAGCTCCCAGGGCCTGCTGTGGTCTGGGGGGTTTGGGGGCTGGGGACTGGGGAGGGCCCAGTTTGGAAAGAAAAGTGGTATGAGGGCAGGTCCAGAGGGCATGCCATTCCTAGGGAGTGGGAAGAAGTAAGGGACCTTGGGACAGGGTGGAGGAAGCGAGGGTGGTCCTGAGACTGCATGGAAGGCAGGAAAGGCCATGCCTAATAAATTCCAACTGTTGGTAGTTTAGACTAATAACTCAGCCAAAAAGAACCTGTTGGCAACAAGTAAGAACATCACAGTGTCAATCAGTACTCACACTTTTCAAAGAACTTTCTCATGGATTCCCGCATTTGCTATTTCTCTTACTGCTCTGGAGGATAGGTTTTGTTCACCATCTCACAGACCCCAGAATCAGATACCAGGAAGATTTACATGTCTTGCCCAAGGCCAACCACTGCTTCAGCAGAATCAGCAGCAAACCCAATTTCCTGGTCCCCAGACCAATACTTTCTCCACTCCTTTGTCCTAAGGTGAAAGGGGAAAGACTTCTCTGGTGGCCCAGTGGTTAAAAATCCGCCTTGCAATGCAGGGAATGGGGTTCGACTCCTGGTCGGGGAATGAAGATTCCCACATTCCTCGGGGCAAGTAAACCAGTGCAACTACTGAGCCCAGGTGCTACAACTAGAGAGTTTGAGTCACAATGAAAGATCCTGCCTGATGCAATGCAGCCAAACAAATAAGTAAATAAACATTTTTTTTTAAAAGGTGAGGATAATCCACATGGCCTCTCTACCATCCTTAAGGAACCCAGGAGCAGGAGGAGCTGCAGGGAGATTGATCAAAATAAATCTACAGGCAAAGCAGAAAGTCCTAGAAGGCAACTTGGGAGCTGGGAACTCTACCATTCATCACTAACCATCCATATGAAATGAGCGGGTCCCAGGACCTCCCTGAGACTATTTTTCCTTGATTGTAAAACAAAATGGTTGCAGAAAATGTTTTCTTACATGCCTTCTTGTTAGAAAAGTTAATATTTCAGTGATTGGATGTGGCCATTCCAGTCCCCTCCCTCTGCACGCCTTGCTATGAGGACAAGAAAAACCCATATAATTAAGACGTCAGACACAGTCTCCCTCGGTGCCGAGAGCTGGCAGGAAAAGGCACTGGGCTCCTGGCTTTACCTGGTGAGCTTGGCTTGCCTTCTCTTCTGGACCCACACCCCCCCCTGGAGAGACAGGTGTGGAAGCAGCGCCCACAGCAGCTCTGGTGCTACCTGTGCTCCAGGGACCAGGACCCAGCCCCTCACCTGGTGGTGACACGTGCCCGGTGGTTGGCAGAGCCGTCGGCTGTGTCGATCCAGGACGCCCCCCGGAGGACACGCATGTCCTGGTCGGCAGCCTGGTACTGTGACGCCGTCCACTCCCATACGTTGCCCACGAGGTCATAGAGCCCTGAGGCACAGTGGCGGCTCAGGCCCTGGCTGGGTATGGCCCCCCCACCAACCTGCCCTGACCAACAACGGCCTGGGGGACCGACTGCTTCCCAGTGCTGCTTCTCCTGCCTCGACCACCAGGCAGAACCATTCCGCCAACCAACCTGTGAGCACAGACAGCAACCCGCTGTGCAGTCTTACCGTAGTCGTTCTGTGGGGGGAAAGCATTCACGGGGGAGATGCCGTGGAAGCCATCCTCAGCCTTGTCGCCCTTGGGGAACTTTCCCTGGGGTAGGCAGGAAGGGATGTTTAGGCTACAGGATTTACCATCCACTTGCCCAGAGGGGTTTTAACCAAGGCCATCTTGCGGCACCCTCTGGGGAAGGGGAAGGGCATGGGGCAGTGGCCTGAGGTCCCAAGCCAGCTGCCTCATGTCCTCCACCATGACCTCCTGGCTGGATTAGGAAGTGTGTGGTTCCCCGTGTGTCCACACCCGCCCAGCCCACCCACTTCTCCACTCTCAGAGACTTCCCTCAGCTGCATGAACCCCATGTGCCTTCGGAGGAAAGGGCCTGTCTCCCCACTCTGTACCCTGCCTCTCCCTACAGGAACCAGCGCTCCCCTGTACCTTCCCTTCCACCACCAACAGGCTTCACTCTCCCTTACCTGCCCTGACCCTGCCTTCCTCATCTCCTGCTCTTTATCACCAAGATTCTGGAACAAGTAACCAGTGTTTGCTGACGTCATTTTTTCAACTTATTCATTCCATTGGAGGGCAGCGGCTCTGTGCGCCAGCCCTCGGAGTCTGTCACATCTCTGGACACACTGGACCCTTCCCACTGCTGACACGCATGATGTTTCCTCCACTTTTCTCCTGGCAAGCTTCAGTTCCACCAGCTCAAATGGCACATTCACCGTCCAGCCACTCCCCCACCGTCCCAGGCAGGGATGCGCTCCTGAGCACACACTGCTCATCTTCACCACACAGCCACACTACAGTGTCTTTCGCCCTTTACCAGGTTTCAGGTCTGTTAGAACATGGAGGCCCCTGAGTCCCACGGCCTAATGCCATGCCCAGCCTGCAGCAAGTCTCAATCCACAGCCTGAGAAAAGAACAAGGGCGAGGAACTTGTCTTACCTGCCACAGGTTGGTGCGGTTTGGCTGGTACTTGTTTCCCCAGGGGTACACCTGACCTGCCAGGAGGGCAAGGAGACAGCGGAGGAGGGGAGAGGTAAAGGGTTGGGGAAGAAGGGAAAGACACAGAAGGAGTGAGAGGACCGAAAGGAAGAGAGGAGGTGATGAGAAAGAAGAGTAAGATGACTCACTTTGACATCTCACGCCCTTCCCTTGCCCTCACAGAACTGCACTCAGAGCCCCTGACTTCTGATCTATTCCTGGACAGCACAATCCTAGGTGTGGTTTGGACGAGTGCCATTCTATAGACTATCTGTTACCCACTCATGCTGGGGTAAGTACAGAAACCAAGGGTAAGCACTGACAGACTTGTTCATTGGACTTAGACTGGATCAATGAACAAGCAATCTCATCTATCACATTAATAACACTAACTATGGGTATAGCTGATGTTCATTCAAAGAGTGTGTAGAGGCAGTGAATACGGGGAATTGCCATTTCACTCTAACTTTTTGTTTAGTTAGGATTGAATGAGTTGTGAACAAATAGCAGTTTGTCACATTAATCCTTCCACAGCTATGGAAAAGGTATCCAGTGTAGGCAATACTTTTCCTTATGCCATGTGGTTCTGATTGTATTTATCTGAAATGGCACATGTCTGTGGAATCTCTAACAATTAAAAAAAAGTATGTCTGTTTTTTCATTCCATTTTCTAGTTACTAATTTCTATGGTATTTTATGAAAGTACTGGTTTGAGACAGATTAGAAATAATGTAACAACTGATCCATGGCCACAGAGTGTGAGAAGCACTACTCCAGGGAGTGTGAGTCCGTCCCACCCTTTGAAGTGGCCCCTCCCCGCACCCATGCAAGGCAGAATGGAGAGAAAAGAAGCAAGGGAGATCGCCCTGGCGTCTCTGTACCCTTCAAGCCCCCTCGGGCAGCAAACTCCCACTCTTCCTCAGTGGGCAGCCGTTTCCCCCGCCAAGCACAGTAGGCACGGGCATCATTCCAGCTCACATGTACCACTGGGAACTCCAGTCTCTCTCGGATGCCAGAGCCAGGACCTGCAGGCTGATAGCCAGGATGAAGTGAGACAAGCGTCTGGGAGCTCATGGAAGTCTGAGGAAGGCTAGGCTTAGGGTGCCTAAGTTCAGCTTTTACCACTAGATGGAGCAAGGAAGTAGGGAGAGAGAGCCTGGTGAGTGAGGAGAGATCCAGAGACAGAAAGGACGACTTGAGACAAAAGGGAGAAAGTGGACAAAGGGGATGGGCCAGGGCAAAAGGACCGGTGCAGAGCACACGGGGCAGCTCGGCTGCTTCCCTGAAATTTCTCCGTTATCCTTTAAAATTCAGTATTCCCAGATGGGCAAGGGATTACGGTAAGCCAGCCTTTCAGAATGAGGTCAGCAAGGGTAGGGAACAAGACAAAGGAACCAACCCTTACCTGCCTCCAGAATGCCCTTTCCACAGGGAGCCACCAGAGGAGAGACTGCGAAAAAGAAGGAGTGCAATTACAAGGTGCTCTGACCCAGCGAGGGACCTTCCTGACGAACACCCAGGAGGCAGAGACTTCAGGCTGAGACTCAAGTGGTCCAAGTGAGGCTATGTCTGGGATCTTTTACTTATTCATTTGTTTATGGCTGTGCAGGGTGTTTGCTGCTGTGTGGGCTTTCTTCTAGCTAGGGTGAGCAGGGCTACTCTCTAGTTGCAGTACACGGGCTTCTTGTTGCGGTGGGTTCTCTTATCGTGACTCATGGGCTTCAGTACTTGGGGCACACAGCCTTGGTCACTCCTCGGCATGTGGGATCTTCCTGGATCAGGGATCAAACCCTCATCTCCTGCGCTGGCAAGCGGATTCTTTATCACTGAGCCACTCTTGTTAGAAGGAGGCTTCTCTGGGGGTTCTCTGGCTAGTCCAGGGAGTACCCTGAACCCTGTGTATTATTTGCATCTTACAGGGTGTCTCTATATGGACCTCAGCACAGAGTGAACTTCATCTGGGTCTTCCAGGGTGGGTGTCTCTGGCTTCTTCCCTGCCTCTGGTTCTCAGGTTTGATTCTCTATGGTGGCCCAGGTGACCCCCTAGACCCTATAGGGCTCTCGGTCCAGGTCCCACTCCCATGAACCCAGCTGCAAGCCTGGGTTCTCTTACCTGCATTCTCTGGGTTGCTTTGTTTCTAAGCTCATCAGAGACAAGGTCCTCAAAGACAAAGCTCCACCCAAACACCTCAGCCTCTGTGCGGTACTTTTTGTCCCTCACAAACTCCCTAAAAAGAGAGAGTTCATAATTTAGCTGACAGGCTTCTGTGCTCCACCCTCACCCTCTCTTGCTCCAGCAAACCTCATACACCCTTATCCTATTAGTCACACATCATAGAGTCTTCAGGCACTACAAGGAATTAAGCTGAGAGCCTGAACAGGTTTTCTTTTAAAATTTGTTTCTGTTGTGTGCAGTTCACAAACAGGAGAATTCACACTTTCTGGGGTATAGTTTTGTGAGTTTTGATAAACCATATAGTCATTGTCACAATCAAGATACAGAGCATTTCCATTAACTGCCCCCCAAAATTCCCCGATGCCTCCTCAATCACTGATCTATTTTTTGTCTCTATAGTNCACTACTCCAGGGAGTGTGAGCCCGTCCCACCCTTTGAAGTGGCCCCTCCCCGCACCCATGCAAGGCAGAATGGAGAGAAAAGAAGCAAGGGAGATCGCCCTGGCGTCTCTGTACCCTTCAAGCCCCCTCGGGCAGCAAACTCCCACTCTTCCTCAGTGGGCAGCCGTTTCCCCCGCCAAGCACAGTAGGCACGGGCATCATTCCAGCTCACATGTACCACTGGGAACTCCAGTCTCTCTCGGATGCCAGAGCCAGGACCTGCAGGCTGATAGCCAGGATGAAGTGAGACAAGCGTCTGGGAGCTCATGGAAGTCTGAGGAAGGCTAGGCTTAGGGTGCCTAAGTTCAGCTTTTACCACTAGATGGAGCAAGGAAGTAGGGAGAGAGAGCCTGGTGAGTGAGGAGAGATCCAGAGACAGAAAGGACGACTTGAGACAAAAGGGAGAAAGTGGACAAAGGGGATGGGCCAGGGCAAAAGGACCGGTGCAGAGCACACGGGGCAGCTCGGCTGCTTCCCTGAAATTTCTCCGTTATCCTTTAAAATTCAGTATTCCCAGATGGGCAAGGGATTACGGTAAGCCAGCCTTTCAGAATGAGGTCAGCAAGGGTAGGGAACAAGACAAAGGAACCAACCCTTACCTGCCTCCAGAATGCCCTTTCCACAGGGAGCCACCAGAGGAGAGACTGCGAAAAAGAAGGAGTGCAATTACAAGGTGCTCTGACCCAGCGAGGGACCTTCCTGACGAACACCCAGGAGGCAGAGACTTCAGGCTGAGACTCAAGTGGTCCAAGTGAGGCTATGTCTGGGATCTTTTACTTATTCATTTGTTTATGGCTGTGCAGGGTGTTTGCTGCTGTGTGGGCTTTCTTCTAGCTAGGGTGAGCAGGGCTACTCTCTAGTTGCAGTACACGGGCTTCTTGTTGCGGTGGGTTCTCTTATCGTGACTCATGGGCTTCAGTACTTGGGGCACACAGCCTTGGTCACTCCTCGGCATGTGGGATCTTCCTGGATCAGGGATCAAACCCTCATCTCCTGCGCTGGCAAGCGGATTCTTTACCACTGAGCCACTCTTGTTAGAAGGAGGCTTCTCTGGGGGTTCTCTGGCTAGTCCAGGGAGTACCCTGAACCCTGTGTATTATTTGCATCTTACAGGGTGTCTCTATATGGACCTCAGCACAGAGTGAACTTCATCTGGGTCTTCCAGGGTGGGTGTCTCTGGCTTCTTCCCTGCCTCTGGTTCTCAGGTTTGATTCTCTATGGTGGCCCAGGTGACCCCCTAGACCCTATAGGGCTCTCGGTCCAGGTCCCACTCCCATGAACCCAGCTGCAAGCCTGGGTTCTCTTACCTGCATTCTCTGGGTTGCTTTGTTTCTAAGCTCATCAGAGACAAGGTCCTCAAAGACAAAGCTCCACCCAAACACCTCAGCCTCTGTGCGGTACTTTTTGTCCCTCACAAACTCCCTAAAAAGAGAGAGTTCATAATTTAGCTGACAGGCTTCTGTGCTCCACCCTCACCCTCTCTTGCTCCAGCAAACCTCATACACCCTTATCCTATTAGTCACACATCATAGAGTCTTCAGGCACTACAAGGAATTAAGCTGAGAGCCTGAACAGGTTTTCTTTTAAAATTTGTTTCTGTTGTGTGCAGTTCACAAACAGGAGAATTCACACTTTCTGGGGTATAGTTTTGTGAGTTTTGATAAACCATATAGTCATTGTCACAATCAAGATACAGAGCATTTCCATTAACTGCCCCCCAAAATTCCCCGATGCCTCCTCAATCACTGATCTATTTTTTGTCTCTATAGTTCTGCCTTTCCCAGAGTATCAATTCACAGAAACTGAATCATGCAGTCTGTGGTTTGGGGGTCTGGCTTCTTTCACTTAACATACTGCTTCCAAGAATCATCCGTGTTGTTGATGTTGTCAGTAGTTTGTTCCTTTGGGGGGGCAGTTTTTGTTCTTTTTTATTGCTGAGTAGTATTTCACTGGATGGATACACCAGATTTCGTTTATCCTTTCACCAGCTGCAGGCCATCTGGGTTATCTCCAGTTGTTTTTGGAGATAATGAATAAAGCTGCTGAGAAGATTCAAGGGCAGGGAGTGGGTCTCTCTTCATCACATACCTAATCTCATATGATTTTGGGAGGAAGGGAGAATAGGTTTTACTATCTCCCTCAGACAGATGAGAGAAATTGAGTCAAATCAAAATGACTTGCTGAGGGACTTCCCTGTGGTCCAGCGATTAAGAATCTGCCTTGCAATGCAGGGGATGTGGGTTCGATCCCTGGTCGGGAAACTAAGATCCCACATGCCGAGGAGCTACTGAACCTGAAAGCTACACCTAGAGAGTCCAAGTGCTGCAACTAAGACCCAGTGTCACCAAATAAATAAATGAGTATATTTTTTTCATGACTTGCTGAGATTTTAGAATGGATTTTCATATAGTTTGGTATGGCTGAGCCAATTTCAACATGCAGATTTCCAGGATAAGAGAGTACCCGGTTGGTGTCAGCCCTCTGATATGAGAAGACACTGTTCACCCATCAAAGGGGTATTGAGAATGGAGGAGGAGGTGAGATTTGGTAGCAATAGCTACTTATTGACCTCTGACCATCTGAATGGTTTGAGACTCTTACCAGAAAGGTAAACACAGATTATGGATTCTAAGCAAAGTTTAGGGGCTTGCTGGGGGTGACATTATATTTCATCTAAAAGGTCATCATTTGAAACATAAAAGAATGCATCTAGCTAGCTAGCAATTTATGGTTGTCGTGATGTGGTGTGAGCCTGATCAGAAGTGATTTCTCCTTTGATTTTAATAACTTTCCTTTTAAAAATAATTTTGAAGCATATATAACATTATATTATAGAAAAATGAGAAAACATAGGTAAGTAAAAAGAAAAAAACTAAAATCTACTATCACACCAAGATACAACTGTCTATATTCTCTCCCTCTTCACTCCACAACCAAGTTTTTTTTTTTTAAGATGACATCTCTAGTTTATTTATGTATTTTGGCTACACTGTGCAGCATGCAGAATCTCAGTTCCCTGACCAAGAACTGAACCAGTGCCCTGCCTTGGGAGCATAGAGTCTTAACCACTGGACTGCCATGGATGTCCCCAATCAAGGGTTTTTAAAGTGCTTTCATAAGGTTCTTTCTGTCATTATTTTCATTTGGAAATCACAAAAACATGAGCAAAGTCCATCACCTCATGCAATATTGCATCTTCCAATTCTTTTTAATGCATATACATTCTATATACATAGTTTAAAAAACTGGACCATATCCTGTGTAGTATTTTGTAACCTTTCTTCACAACACTTTTTAACTCTCTCTTTTTGACAACAAGTTTTTTAAAGGCTGCTAAGTATTGTTATATTGATACAATATATTTAAGTGATCCTTAAGTTGTTAACATTTATTTACAAAGTCACCTTTTTAGCTAAACAACCTTAATTCTTTAAGACTAATCCCTAGAGGTGGAACCAATGAGTCAGAAGGCCTGAGGAGTTTACTGACAATTTTTATGCTTATTTTAGCCTGAGTCTCCTGAATCAATTTTCACCAACAAATTTTGATCTTGAAAACTTTTAAATCCACAAATGTAAAATTTAAGTCATTTTTCACATTTGCTTTATTTATCTTCCCATCCTCCTCTTCCTTCCCCACTCCTTTCTAAATACTCCTCCCTCCACTGTTTGAAGGTAAATTACTAACATATGCTGGATCATTTTCTACTTTAGCCTATCCAAAATGTATCACTTTGGGGACATTGAGGCATTCAACCTGGCAATCTAATTCGCAACCTGGCAATCTAATTCTTAGATTAAGCTGGAATCAGAATGTTTGATTCTGGAAATAATTCCATTTACTTAGTAATTACTGGGTTGGCCAAGAAGTTTGTTCAGTTAGTTCAAGAACATCCTTGTTGAAACTGAAAAATATGTCATTTTTAATTAAAACCAAATTCACTTTTTGGCCAACCCAATATAAAGGGAATTTAAGGAACTCTCAACTATTATGACCCTTCTCCCGATTCCTGCTCCCCTGGTGAAGACTGTCTGACTTCTGCCCATATTTCTCAGTGCTATGCCCAGTGCATGGGACAATCCACTGGCTCAAGAATCAGGGGATCTGAGTTGCAGGCCCAGTTGCCACTAATGAAAAATGAGGTGAACCTCTTTGGACTTCAGATTCCTCATCTGAATGCAGATAACACTTGTAAAAATCATATTCTGATAGTGAACAAGCTAATCTCCTTTTAAATATTGTAAAATATTATTAGAATAACTCTTCCATGAGTTACTTCTGGAAGAACACTGGGAGTACCTGAAGTCTTTGTTGGTGACAGGAAATATGTCGATGGCAAAGGGTTTTACTGTCACCTCCCGGACAGGTCCTTCACCATCTCTGCCATCTGGTGAATTGGTTCCCATATGGAATCTCCCACCTGGTAGCTGGACCATGTTGACTGTCTGCCCATTTCCTGCAAAGGAAAAAGAGAGTGGTCATTAATTACAGGAACATATATAAAACAAGTGGCAATATTTGGATCATATAAGACTCAATGCTATAGTGAAAAAATCTGGAGGCTGAAAAATTTGGCTTTAAATTCTTATTCTGTCACTTAATTTGCTGAATGACCTTGGGCAAATTACTTCTTCTGGATTTCAGTTTCATTTATAAAATGGGGGTAATATCTAACTCAAATGCATGGCTATGTTAAAATGTGTGAAATGTTTAGCACATGGTAGGTTTTCAACCGGAGAAGGCAATGGCACCCCACTCCAGTACTCTTGCCTGGAAAATCTCATGGATGGAGGAGCCTGGTAGGCTGCAGTCCATGGGTCGCTAAGAGTCGGACATGACTGAGCAACTTCACTCTCACTTTCATGCATTGGAGAAGGAAATGGCAACCCACTCCAGTGTTCTTGCTTGGAGAATCCCAAGGACAGGGGAACCTGGTGAGCTGCTGTTTATGGGGTCGCACAGAGTCGGACACGACTGAAGTGACTTAGCAGTTAGCAGGTTTTCAACAAATGATTTTCTTTCTTTACCTCTCTGTCCCTCTACGTGATAAACCTTTGTCCCAGTGAGATAAATCTGAACATTTTAAGAATCTGCCTGCCAATGCAGGAGATGCAGGTTTGATCCTTGGGTTGGGAAGATCTCCTGGAGAAGGAAATGGCAACCCACTGCAGAATACTTGCCTGGGAAATTCCATGGACAGAGGAGCCTGGGTAGGCTGCAGTCCCTGGAGTCGCAAGAGTCGGACACGAGTTAGCGACTAAACAACAGCATAGGCTTAAATACATCTAGCAACTTTCCACATTCTTCTGCTCATGTTGTTTCTTTGCCTCTTCTCCATTACATAAGAAAGAAAAGAACTACATCTATTTCCCCAGGTTATACCTGGCACCTAGCACAAGTACACAAAAATTATTAAATAATTGAATGAACTCTCTCATACTTGCTGTTTGAAAAAAAAAATCATAGAATTAAAAGGATGTTTATTTCAACTCCCTCGTGTGACAGGAAGAAACCAAGACCCNATGAGTTACTTCTGGAAGAACACTGGGAGTACCTGAAGTCTTTGTTGGTGACAGGAAATATGTCGATGGCAAAGGGTTTTACTGTCACCTCCCGGACAGGTCCTTCACCATCTCTGCCATCTGGTGAATTGGTTCCCATATGGAATCTCCCACCTGGTAGCTGGACCATGTTGACTGTCTGCCCATTTCCTGCAAAGGAAAAAGAGAGTGGTCATTAATTACAGGAACATATATAAAACAAGTGGCAATATTTGGATCATATAAGACTCAATGCTATAGTGAAAAAATCTGGAGGCTGAAAAATTTGGCTTTAAATTCTTATTCTGTCACTTAATTTGCTGAATGACCTTGGGCAAATTACTTCTTCTGGATTTCAGTTTCATTTATAAAATGGGGGTAATATCTAACTCAAATGCATGGCTATGTTAAAATGTGTGAAATGTTTAGCACATGGTAGGTTTTCAACCGGAGAAGGCAATGGCACCCCACTCCAGTACTCTTGCCTGGAAAATCTCATGGATGGAGGAGCCTGGTAGGCTGCAGTCCATGGGTCGCTAAGAGTCGGACATGACTGAGCAACTTCACTCTCACTTTCATTCATTGGAGAAAGAAATGGCAACCCACTCCAGTGTTCTTGCTTGGAGAATCCCAAGGACAGGGGAACCTGGTGAGCTGCTGTTTATGGGGTCGCACAGAGTCGGACACGACTGAAGTGACTTAGCAGTTAGCAGGTTTTCAACAAATGATTTTCTTTCTTTACCTCTCTGTCCCTCTACGTGATAAACCTTTGTCCCAGTGAGATAAATCTGAACATTTTAAGAATCTGCCTGCCAATGCAGGAGATGCAGGTTTGATCCTTGGGTTGGGAAGATCTCCTGGAGAAGGAAATGGCAACCCACTGCAGAATACTTGCCTGGGAAATTCCATGGACAGAGGAGCCTGGGTAGGCTGCAGTCCCTGGAGTCGCAAGAGTCGGACACGAGTTAGCGACTAAACAACAGCATAGGCTTAAATACATCTAGCAACTTTCCACATTCTTCTGCTCATGTTGTTTCTTTGCCTCTTCTCCACTACATAAGAAAAGAACTACATCTATTTCCCCAGGTTATACCTGGCACCTAGCACAAGTACACAAAAATTATTAAATAATTGAATGAACTCTCTCATACTTGCTGTTTGAAAAAAAAAATCATAGAATTAAAAGGATGTTTATTTCAACTCCCTCGTGTGACAGGAAGAAACCAAGACCCCAAGGGCCACACTTTTCTGGCTTGATGTACTACTTTGTGTTTTTACCTAAAGATGTCTAAGTACTTAAGTTCCCTAAAGGCAGAGGCCACATGTTTTCATGTTCCCCAGAATCTTATCTTTGGCCCTTTTCTGGATCTCATTTTGACACACACTAATGATTTCGTCAACTTTAAGGGAGGCTGGAGGGTGGCATAGAGCAAGCAGGAAATTCTCAGACTAAAAGCGAATTAAGAAACAACACACAAGAACAATATTTGAATTTTATTTTGACATTAATTCAACAAGTAAACTATAATTTAAGAATAGAGCAGATGGATTTGAACACTAATTGGATGTTTAATGACATTAAGGAGTATTGTTAATTTTTTATGTGGGAGAGTTAGTGATACTTGTGTGTGTGTGTGTGTGTGTGCCTTCTTGTCTTTTTGGCTATTCACTAAATAATTACGAATAAAACTGTATCGTGCCTCAATTCACTCCAAACTAAATCTCCCAGAGGAATGGAAAAATGGAAGGGGTTCCAAACAAGCAAGATTAAAACTGGCAACTGTTTAAACTGGGAAACAGGTACGTGGGGGGTGAGGGCTGTCTCTTATACACATCTACTTTGGGGACATTGAGGCATTCAACCTGGCAATCTAATTCGCAACCTGGCAATCTAATTCTTAGATTAAGCTGGAATCAGAATGTTTGATTCTGGAAATAATTCCATTTACTTAGTAATTACTGGGTTGGCCAAGAAGTTTGTTCAGTTAGTTCAAGAACATCCTTGTTGAAACTGAAAAATATGTCATTTTTAATTAAAACCAAATTCACTTTTTGGCCAACCCAATATAAAGGGAATTTAAGGAACTCTCAACTATTATGACCCTTCTCCCGATTCCTGCTCCCCTGGTGAAGACTGTCTGACTTCTGCCCATATTTCTCAGTGCTATGCCCAGTGCATGGGNAAAAAAAGTGAAATACAACGATATGAGCTGTTAACCCCCTCGCCCAGTTGGCCGCCCCGGGAGGTACCTCCGGGCGCTGCCAGCTGCAGTGGCCGAGCGCCCCACCCTTCTCCTCCTGCCTCCTGAGACAGCCGGGCAGGCCAGCACACTGACCTAGTTCGAGCCACCGGCCGGAGAAGAGCGACAGCACAGTCAGCAGCGAAGATAGCAAAATGCCCATGCCGGGAACACAAGCCCCGTGAGCACCGCCGCCAGCAGTAGCACCACCCTGCGGCTCTGCTGCGCACGCGCTCCGCCCCTCACGTCCGTGGCCGTGCCCTGCGCGCGCGTGCGCATTGCTCACGAGAGCCCACCCAGCTAGAAATAAATCCGGAGTTAGGCGGCGACTCGAGTCCCAAGTTCCCACGTTGTGTTCTAGAACCGGTTAAATAAGAAAAAAACTATTTCCTCAGGACTAAGGTCTATAAGCTGAAGCTCCAGTGTTTTGGTCATCTGATGTTAACAGCTGACTCATTGGAAAAGTCCCTGATGCTGGGAATGGTCGAGGGAAGAGGGCGTCAGAGGATGAGAAGGCTGGATGGCATCACCTATGCAATGGATGTGAACTTGGGCAAACTGGGAGATGGTGAAGGGTAGGGAGGCCTGGCGTGCTGCAGTCCATGGGGTCGCAACGGACACAACTGGGAGACTTAACAGTCTAGAGGCCCTGCCAGTTCAGAATCCCCTTAACTTGTGAACCACTGGATGGATTTCCTTCCCTTTTATATGCAGATTCCTTTTGTACCCTGGAATACCATCTTGAGAGCACAGAAAGGTTTTAACTTCATATTTATTACACACTCACTGTAGGCAACTGCCAACTCCTCAAAACACAAAATTTAGCAACACAATTTCACTTTCAAGGGCTTTAGATATACCTACTGTTATTTTGTGCAAACATGTAGAAGAGAACAGTTAAGAAAAACAGGACACTAGAGGATTTAGGAAGGGTATCAGTATAAGCAAAGGTTCTGAGCTGTGAAAATAACCACCTTGCTGGAAAATCCATCTCACTAGTCCTTGGTCACCGTATCTTCAATCGTGTTTTTATCCTCTGCCTTTTCCATTTTGGCACTTTATACTATCAGCTCTTTGAACCCCTCTTGCCTCTGGTTCCATCTTTCTACTCACGATAACTTATACTTCTGGGAAGCATTTTAGCAAAGCTACTTTAAAAGCATGAAAAGTTCAAAGTATGCTCGGGAAGCAGGAATGCTTCAAAACTTTAGGTTATTTAAGTCTTATGCTTAGTGACAGGGAACTATTGGAAATAAATTAAAATACATCCATTAGAAGAAATTATTACTATTAAAATGTTTTTCAATGAATATTTAATAACAAGATAGGTAACATATGCTTATCTAGTATTTTTATATCACTGAGGGTAAAGCAAAATGTTCTGTTTACTGCGTAAGTATGACCTGCTGTATGTGGACACTGCAGTGCAATTTTAAAAATACTGTAATTATAATTTCAGAACTTCAGAATCTGAATAGGTGCCAGTGTTCTTTCCTTTTTTAATATGGGAAAAGAAAATCCTTTGAAGATCATTTGAAGCTTGGACCAAAATTCCATAGCTGTATTATTAGGATCACTCTGTAGTCTTCAGGATTCAGATACAAGGGAAGCTTCAATTCAACCTTTTAGAGAAGACATTCCAGCTCTCATGATCTCATCAACCAGGAGGATGTTGGTGGCAATCACAGTGCTGAAAAGGGGGAAAAAAAATCAAGATGGCTCAGGTTTGAGGTATGAACTCAAATTCAACTCAATCTCTAACTAACATGTGCAAATTATGTCAAATTTCCCCCGTACCCCTCCAAACACAGAAGTGTAGCTTCAGTTGCTATACTTTCGACTGATTACATCTTCTTATGGAAAGAAAATTAAACAAAATGTACCAATTTTAAAGAGTATGAAGGNAAAAAAAGTGAAATACAACGATATGAGCTGTTAACCCCCTCGCCCAGTTGGCCGCCCCGGGAGGTACCTCCGGGCGCTGCCAGCTGCAGTGGCCGAGCGCCCCACCCTTCTCCTCCTGCCTCCTGAGACAGCCGGGCAGGCCAGCACACTGACCTAGTTCGAGCCACCGGCCGGAGAAGAGCGACAGCACAGTCAGCAGCGAAGATAGCAAAATGCCCATGCCGGGAACACAAGCCCCGTGAGCACCGCCGCCAGCAGTAGCACCACCCTGCGGCTCTGCTGCGCACGCGCTCCGCCCCTCACGTCCGTGGCCGTGCCCTGCGCGCGCGTGCGCATTGCTCACGAGAGCCCACCCAGCTAGAAATAAATCCGGAGTTAGGCGGCGACTCGAGTCCCAAGTTCCCACGTTGTGTTCTAGAACCGGTTAAATAAGAAAAAAACTATTTCCTCAGGACTAAGGTCTATAAGCTGAAGCTCCAGTGTTTTGGTCATCTGATGTTAACAGCTGACTCATTGGAAAAGTCCCTGATGCTGGGAATGGTCGAGGGAAGACGGCGTCAGAGGATGAGAAGGCTGGATGGCATCACCTATGCAATGGATGTGAACTTGGGCAAACTGGGAGATGGTGAAGGGTAGGGAGGCCTGGCGTGCTGCAGTCCATGGGGTCGCAACGGACACAACTGGGAGACTTAACAGTCTAGAGGCCCTGCCAGTTCAGAATCCCCTTAACTTGTGAACCACTGGATGGATTTCCTTCCCTTTTATATGCAGATTCCTTTTGTACCCTGGAATACCATCTTGAGAGCACAGAAAGGTTTTAACTTCATATTTATTACACACTCACTGTAGGCAACTGCCAACTCCTCAAAACACAAAATTTAGCAACACAATTTCACTTTCAAGGGCTTTAGATATACCTACTGTTATTTTGTGCAAACATGTAGAAGAGAACAGTTAAGAAAAACAGGACACTAGAGGATTTAGGAAGGGTATCAGTATAAGCAAAGGTTCTGAGCTGTGAAAATAACCACCTTGCTGGAAAATCCATCTCACTAGTCCTTGGTCACCGTATCTTCAATCGTGTTTTTATCCTCTGCCTTTTCCATTTTGGCACTTTATACTNAATCAAACTTTAAAATGAAACAAAATCTTGAAAATACAAAGGAAAACATGGGAAATTTTTTAAAACATTTAAGTGTGTAAGGCCTACTTTACACAGCATAGCACAAAATTCAAACACACGTAAAAAAAGGAAACGTGACTATACGAAAAAAATTAATGTTTAATTGGGAGAAAGGCATAAATACAAAATACAAATAACACTAGGACAAATTCACTGCAACACAGAAAACATAAAGAGCTCCTATGATTATTTAGAAACCAAATACAAAAAGAGAAGACATGACTAGACAGTTCACAGAAAAATACAAATGGCTCCTACATATAAGATACACTCAACATCAGTCTAAACAAATGAAACTTTAATGTATCATTTTTCACCTATAAAATCGGCAGACAGAAACAAAAGGTTAAACATTTTGAGGACATCCTTTCCTTTATATATATATTTATTAAATCATATATACATATATAGGTAAATGATTTAATTAAAATGTTTATCTCAATATGATTTAATAAAAATAAGACAATGNATGTATCATTTTTCACCTATAAAATCGGCAGACAGAAACAAAAGGTTAAACATTTTGAGGACATCCTTTCCTTTATATATATATTTATTAAATCATATATACATATATAGGTAAATGATTTAATTAAAATGTTTATTAGCTCAATATGATTTAATAAAAATAAGACAATGGACATACTTGTATATTACATATTTTCCTGTAAATATGTCTGCCTCCCCCTTTTGTGGACACATAAAGTGTGGGTACTGCAAAAATGAAAAGCACAGTTTTCAACACTTTTCTGATTGCCCTGTCCTCAGTCTTCTCCCTTAGTTCATCTTCTATTCCACCAATATCTTCATCACTAGTTCTTTGGTTTCTCACTGCCAGCAGGCATCTGCTCAAACACCTTAACTCGCAAACCAGGCCCTGACAGTCAGGACAAGCTACTTCCCTGAATTTGTCTCTTGCAAACTTTTCCCCTCCATTCTATGCACATATCTCCGGTTGGGCTTGACAGGCCCTCCCACTGTCTTCCAGTCTGACATCACTCTCTTAGGCTCTCTTCTCCGGCAAAGTATCTACTTAATTGTTCAAAACTCACCTCCTTCAGGGACTTCCCTGGCAGTGGTTAACTCCAGGCTCCCAGTGTAGGAGGCTGGGGTTCGATCCCTGGTAGGGGAACTAAGATCCCACGTGTCATGCAGTGTGGCCGAAACAAAAAACCTCACCTCCTCCAAAAAGCCTTCCCTGATGCTCAGAGTTAATACCTTCATGCTCACAGCACTTCATTCATCCCTTAATTTATAACATCCGAATCTTTACTGTTCATTGTCATTGTCTACAAGTTTATCTCCCTAACTAGGCTATGTGCTTCTTGCGGATTAAGGAAGGATCTTCAGGACTTACCATGTATCTCCTACTGTGTAACTCATACACATGCTTTTTTTTTTTTTTAACACATGCTTTTGTGATTCTCAAATATAAAAAGCCACTGAAAAACATTACATACCAGGATATTTACTGCAGCCTTACAAAGACAAGATTGGGAACAACCTAAAAGCCAACCAGTAGGTGACTAGCTAGTCAGGTCATTCTTACAAAGAATATTATGAAAGAAAAAAAAAAAAAAAAGAATATTATGCAGCTGTTTAAACAAAAAAATGAGGAACCCCTTACCTTTATATTGATATGTTCACCCAACAGTGTCTATTATAATTTGCCATTTTGTGGGGGTGGGGATTTTAAAAAGTATTTATATACATATTTAGAAATCCAGACAGCATCTAGGAAAGTCAGAGTATCTAAAGGTATATATACATCAGGAGAAAACTGAAGTAGAGGAGGGAGAAATACTTTTCATATATCCTTTGGCACCTTCTACATTCTAAACAATTTTAGCTATGACCTATAAAAATAAAATATCAGAGAATACCTGGTATCTAGGTGGGAGGCGGGAACTGGATACTAGAAACAACTGTGGACATCTTTCATAATAAGGGAGTCTTCTCACAGGCTGGACACCACTGCTTGGCCAAGTTTGAATTTTCAAACCTGCCTTGAGATCCTGAAGTCTCAGCACTGTATCATAAGCCCGAAGGGTGAACCGACTCTTGCTTCTCAACTGCCATCGCCCCAATCTGGTAGCTTTCTAAAGGCTTCTAGCACTTTCTACCTTGCCTTATATCTCTTCTTCCCTAGGCCCTAGGATACTAGGCAAGGGTCCTTTTCAGGTCCACCGTGTAACCGCCAAAGCACCTAGAACGCCGTCCAGCACCTGTACATAGTCCAGAAAATTCTGGTCACCGGGATAAATTCAAAAAGGGGGAAAAAAAGTAAAGGGCGCGAGTGCGGAATGGAGGAGACCCACCCGACACCCTAAGGCCGCAGAACTCCGCGAAAGAGCTGCCGCCTCTCCAATCTCTCGCCGACAAGTTCGCTCCGCCTACGTCCTCATGTCCGGGGTCCGTAAAGCCGGAACCCAAACACCTGCGACACTGGAGCCCCAGGAGCCCCGGTTGCCGTTCGCAGGGATACAAGCTCCGCCCGAACGCAATGGCGCCGCGGCTGACGGGAGGGTCGGGGCTACGTTCGGCCGCGACCCAATGAGCGGCGCCGGCCGGCCCACGGCCCAATGGCGGTGGCGCGCGGGCACGCTGGGGGGCGGGCCCGGCGCGCCCGACTATTCCAGAAGACCCGGATAGCGCCTCCCAGCCACGCTGAACCGGCTCAGGGCTTTTCGCCACGCTGCGTCCCCTTATCTTCCTCTGCTGGGTCAGCTATGGCGGCCGTGAAGACCCTGAACCCCAAGGCCGAGGTGGCCCGAGCCCAGGCGGCGTTGGCGGTCAACATCAGCGCGGCCCGGGGGCTGCAGGACGTGCTGAGAACCAACTTGGGGCCTAAGGGCACCATGAAGATGTAAGGCGGGACTGGCGGGGAGGGGCGGGCGGGCACCGTGCACCTCGCGCTGTCCCGGGCCTGCGCCGGGGACCGAGGCCTGGAGCTCGCCGCCCCTGGGCCTGTGCGCTCGCCGCTGCTGCCCTTCTTGCCCGTATTGCCCCGGTTGGGTCTTATTTCTTGCTCTGTCGGTTTCCTGGTGCTCGATTCCTTGTCCACCGAGAACAAAGCTGCCCGCGTGTGCGGCTCCCCTCCGCGCTTGGGTCGACTTGAGCGCCCTTTCAGACTCTTTCCCAGACAGGAGAGGGGTGAGCACTGCGCCATCCCTGTTACCGGGGTACAGAGACCAACCCCTTGGCCCCAGGTCCTGAAGACCTAGGTAAAACCCGATTGTTAAGGGCCTCTTAACTTGATCTCCATTGAAAAAGTCACAGTGCGATTCATTTCTGCCCATTGAACAGGCTTGTTTCTGGTGCTGGAGACATCAAACTCACTAAAGATGGAAATGTGCTGCTTCATGAAATGGTGAGAGGCTGCTGTCCTAGATCCAGAGTGTCTTGGTTTTCCGTAGTACATTTGATTTGTAGGAAGATTTTTACTCTCAAAAGGTAGTTTTCCAGACAGTGGAAAGAGGAGGAAAAAATGTTATCAGTACTATTATTGACAGTACCGAATAGTGAGGGGCCCTGGAGTCCAATAAACGTACTTTGATCGAATCCCCTACTCTTACCATTTAAGGCTTTCTTTAAAGGGTGCTAATTAAAATTCTAATAAAACCTAAAGAGCTAAGAGGAATGACATAGGCCAAATGCGACAGAATGGTTATACTATTTCAAACAACAGTTCTTGTGTGTTATATCACAGTTCACCACCACCATCTGAAGGAGAAATAAAACTCTACCATTTTTAAAGTCCCGTTGACTAAGAATCTGAGGTTATTGAGAGGAGGGGTCATTTCCCTAAGTTCCCCAAAACAGGAACTGACTTGAAAATGACTTGCCTATGTTTTGAGTTTAAAGTAAGATTTAAGGTTTTGAAAATAGTGTATCGTGCCTTCAATGTCCAAATATTTTGTTAATATCTTCAGTATGAATTAGCTAACCTGGAAGGTGTAGTTTTTGTTGGTGGGTTAAGTGGTGGCCTCTGCTTGCAGAGAAAAATAGGTATCATAGTTTAAAGTCGATGTCAGAAAAGCTATCTTTATCTGGCTATTTAATTTTACCTAATCTAATAAGCGGCTTCCCTGGTGGCTCAGAGGTTAAAGTGTCTGCCTCCAATGCGGGAGACCTGGGTTCAATCCCTGGGTCGGGAAGATCCCCTGGAGAAGGAAATGGCAACCCACTCCAGTATTCTTGCCTGGAGAATCCCATGGATGGAGGAGCCTGGTAGGCTACAGTCCACAGGGTCACAAAGAGTCGGACACGACTGAACAACTTTGCTTAGATTCTTAAAACGGTTAGTGTCCCTAAAGACATAAAAGGCTGTAGTAAAGGACAATAAGGAGACAAAAACAGTGCAGGAACCATGATGGGATACTTTGTAGTTAAGAATCTGTGGGTGACAAACGGATATTCTGTTCTTCCAAAACTTCCACAGTGACTTAACATCCACTGTGGTAATACTTGCTAAAGAGGCTAAGTTGTTTTTTTTTTTCCATTTTAAATTGTTTACGCAGTGCCAAATAATAACTGGGCTGCTGAGCTTTCATTTTTAGAAGGCACTTGGTTTATTCTCACAAGAATCCTACATTTGTCATAAAGAGCCTTGCATGGGTTTGAAATTGTTGCTATTACTTGTTAGCTCCATTACCTTGAGTAAACCACACTGGGTCTCATATTTCCTCATCGATAAAGTCAAGATAATCTGAGAAGTAAATTTATACATGAAAATGTTATTGTCATCATAAACTGATAGAATAGCTAATCATGAGTTTTTAATCAGAGCAATTTGTAGCTGCATACTTTGACATTTTGTGCAAATAGATTAGCCATGTACACATTTTAAGGTATATTTGGACTATTTTAAGTTGTTTAAGGAATTTTTCTCTTTCTCTACTTGCAGCAAATTCAACACCCAACAGCCTCCTTAATAGCCAAAGTAGCAACAGCCCAGGATGACATAACTGGTGATGGTACCACTTCCAACGTGCTCATCATTGGAGAGCTGCTGAAGCAGGCAGATCTCTACATTTCTGAAGTATACATGATTCTTGTGTTTCTTTGATACTTCGTTGTCAGTAAGAAATAATCTGTTTGACTCCTACAAACTGATGTACTGATAGTAGCTGAGGCCATATAATGGAATGTAAAGAGCAGAGGGCATAAATCTGGGAGCCAGAGTCTGTCCTTGTCTGACACAAATTTATTGTGATCCTCAATAAGTTGAAGAATCTTTGTTGGCCTGAAAGTTGTTTTTGTTTTGTTTTTTCAATCAAGTTGCATTCCATATATAATTTTTTATATGTCTATAGCATAGCTTAATAATTGAGATCTAGAAATGGGATATTCAAGATGGTATATTTTTATGGAAAAAGTCAACAAAATTTAAGAATGCCATAAATTTTTAAACTTTCAGTTGTTCCAAGGGTAAAGCAAACCTCAGTACTAATCCGATGTACGAAGGATTTCTTGGGAAGAGAGAGACAGTCTGAAAAACGGAGTCTCCCTGTTTTTCATTAGGAAATGATGTGAATTAATTTCAGATTACCTATAGAAAAGATGTAGTAGTCAAATTGCTATGACACAATTTTGAGTTTGGGGCATTACCCCTTGTGGTTTGCACAGTGAACACCCAAGTGTGCTTTGTAGTTCCCTTGGCTTTGACTCTGTGCTAGAGTAATGTCTGTTCTTTTCCTCTGCATTGAAAGGACTATTTATCCTTTTAAATGTATTCAGAAAGTCAGCACATTATATTAATTGTGTTAAAGGGTATGAATGATCCAGAATAAGCTTTCATAAATTTTGCTTTGTAATGAACCGTAGTTGCATCTCCCTGAAGATTTCTAGTGTTAGTGGTGGTTTTGTAATTGTGTGTTTACTCTAGGGTCTTCATCCCAGAATAATTACAGAAGGATTTGAAGCTGCAAAGGAGAAGGCACTTCAGTTTTTGGAACAAGTCAAAGTAAGCAAAGAGATGGACAGAGAAACACTTATAGACGTGGCCAGAACATCTCTACGCACTAAAGTTCATGCTGAGCTAGCTGATGTCTTAACAGAGGTATGTGTTAAGTTTGGCATGTGTCTGGTACTTTACGCCTATACTGAGAACCCGTGGCAACTGGAAATAGCAGTATTCTTACTATTTGCAACTAGAGAGTGCCATCTAAACTCTTCACAGTGTCATACTGTGTCAACTAAGTAGTCGGTCATCCATAAAGTTCATTTTTGTGGCAGTAATAACCTGATCTGTGTCCCTAGAAGAAGTAAAGTGAGAAAATCATAGTATTAATAGTTTTCCTGGTCAGGTTACAAAGGTATAATCAGACCTTTCAATAAAGGGGGTTTTATAAAATGGAGATTTTATTATTAAAAAGTTTCCTGTTATCAGTATTTTTATTGTAGAGGTGTCAGTGATTCTTTAATTACAATAGAGGTTTCAGGAATGTAAATTACTCCAGCCCTTTACACATAGTGCATTCTGTTCTATTAGCATGTAGAAAAAGACTTAAGATCAGTTCAGAGATTTTCAAAGACAAGAAACTGCTTTAAACACCTGTGAAGAATAAGTACCATAAATGTCTCAACTTCCACAAATTAGATTCATTGAATGGTTACACTCCTGTTGCAGGCCGTTGTGGACTCCATTTTGGCCATTAAGAAACAAGATGAACCTATTGACCTCTTCATGATTGAGATCATGGAAATGAAACATAAATCTGAAACAGATACAAGGTAGGTGTTAGAATGCTATGAAATACTTAGTACACATTTGGAGCTTACATAGTACCTATTTTTGCCCAGTTTTTAAAAAATTAATGTATATTGCCTAGACAAGTTATCATTTACTCAGCACTATTACCTCTTGAAGTCAATTTTATGTATTTATAGTCAGAATGATCCTGGAAAGTCAGCTACATCAGTCATTTGGCATTTATTGAACTATTGAGTACAGAGCATATAGGAGATGTTGAGGAATTTTAGAGATAATTATTTCAGAGACCTAGTTTGAAAACATTTTTAAAAGGAGGTACTCACCAGTTTAATAGCAACCAATTGTGACTGTTTCTGTGGAGAATTTTCTGTATAAGAAAGGGTTGTGGCTTTAATTTGAATGGCTTGTTTTTGTCATGTTCTGGAATTTTGCGTTTTCACAATTGAACCTTCTTAGGTAGTCCTAGTCACATAACTCAAGAAGTAAAGTTGATTGTGTGAAAATTGTCAATACAGTTTCAGTGTTTTAATTTTGTTAGCCTATTTTACATGCCCATCTGGAAATAAGTAAGAATATAATCTCTTATGTGTCTTAACAGCTTAATCAGAGGCCTTGTTTTGGACCATGGGGCGCGGCATCCTGATATGAAGAAGCGAGTAGAAGATGCATACATCCTCACATGCAATGTGTCATTAGAATACGAAAAAACGTGAGTGTATAGCTCCTTAAAAACAGAAAAGAGCTTGGCATTTGGGTCAAGTCCCCTCCTCCCGCCCCCAAGACTCAGTGTTTCCACTCAAAACAGCAAAATGCCTCCACCAGGGATTCAGAAAATTCTAGGAAATCGCCTCTGAAAGCACACCAGGGGGTGGCATTGGAGCTTGGTGATCATTTGCTAAATATTTCCTCCCCTGTCTGTAACTTCTTTTTTAGAGAAGTAAATTCTGGCTTTTTTTACAAGAGTGCAGAGGAGAGAGAGAAATTAGTAAAAGCTGAAAGGAAATTCATCGAAGACAGAGTTAAAAAAATAATCGACCTGAAAAAGAAAGTCTGTGGTGATTCAGATAAAGGATTTGTTGTTATTAATCAAAAGGTGAAAAATCTTGTTTTATAAACTAGTCTGTATCTATTTTTATTTTAATGGTAAAATATTGAAACTTCTTTCGTTGTTTTTACAGGGAATTGATCCCTTTTCCTTAGACGCTCTTGCCAAAGAAGGCATAATAGCTCTGCGCAGAGCTAAAAGGAGAAACATGGAAAGGTACGGGTGGCAGATTATCTGTGTGACAGGAATTTCACTTTATTTTGCAAGTTAACTTGGATTATTCCTTTTTTCCCCTCTTTTGTGAGTTTCTAATTTTCTATTTTTACAAAACATGCATAATATTAAATTTATAATTTTAAAATGTACAATTCAGGTGAAATTCACATTGTTGTACATCTAGCACCATTGTTGTTTCCAGAAGTTTCTCCATCACAAACGGAAAGTTTGTACTTCTAAATAATAACTGTACACAGTCTTGCCAGCAAATACTAGTCCACTTACTGTCGCTCATGAGTTTGGTGCCTCATGTAAGGGAATCATGGAGTATTTGTCCTTCTGCATTTGGCTCATTTTCACTTAGTGTAATCTTTTCAAAGTTGATGTTGCAGCATGTATTGGGATCACATTTGTTTCTCAGGATGAATAATACCACATGTTGTTTATTCCTTTATCTGTTCATGGACATTTCTTTGAGTTTCTACCTTGGCTCTTCTGAATAGTGGTGCTATGAGTGTTGATATATACTTATTTTATTTTGAAACGATGACCTATACGGTACCGTTTTTTCCTTATCAAGAGACTGCATTGGGGGTTTTAGAGACTACTTTCTCCCACAGAGCTCTTGTGCACCTTTAGATTTGATGTCAGAGGAGTATTTACTGACTTGAGGAGAGTGGTTTAAATGGAGAGTTAGGAGAAAAGACCGGTTTTCAGCTGGTTGGTGGCAAATGGAAAGGCTTATGTAAAATATATTTGAGAATATGATTTTAGTATGTAATTCTGAAAAAGATTGCTTTCTAAAAAGAATTAATCTCTAGATATAACTAATAAAAGCACTTCTGCATCTCTCTTAAAATACTTGAATATTTCAGGCTAACTCTTGCTTGTGGTGGGATAGCCCTAAATTCTCTTGATGACCTAAATCCTGATTGTTTGGGACATGCAGGACTTGTCTATGAATATACATTGGTAAGTGTACTTTTCTTCCAAAATAATACTACTTTTTGGTTCATGAATTTTAGAGTATTTAAAAATTCTTCCAAACTCATGGTAATGTTTTTGCTTTGTTTACATACATTTTGATGATTTGTGCATAGTAATAATAAGCCCTTGATGGGAAAATCACATTTACGTGACCTTTTTTCAAAGAAATTATTAGCTTTAATGTGATCAGTGTGGTTCCCTATTAATAACCCCATTTACTCCTCCATAAGCCCCTCTCCTCTGGTCCTCCCTTGCACAACCATATCCTGTTTTTTAAAATACTATCTCTTCACACAGGGAGAAGAGAAGTTCACCTTTATTGAGAAATGTAACAATCCTCGCTCTGTCACATTGTTGATCAAAGGACCAAATAAGCACACGCTTACTCAAATCAAAGATGCAATAAGAGATGGCTTGAGGGCGGTTAAAAATGCTATTGATGATGGTAAGATCCTCCCTGTGTTTATTCTTTTTGCTAGTCTAAAGGGCATGGCTGAATACTGTGTTCTTTTTGTCAGTAGTTTACACAGCCAGACACCATGCAAAAGTAAAGTTTTCCCTTTAAAATGGCTATGATGGTATGCTGAGTTTTCTCATAGCATGCTGTTGTTAAAAGGGGATACAAATGAACTAAAAGCTTGCAGGATTTGCCATGTGCTCCTTAAATCACTCTGTTGTTTGAGATGTTGCTTGTATCGCTTTCAAATGCAGTATTAAACTTGCTGTGGTTACATGGAATTCTTAAATTAATGGCTTTCTTGTGTTTTAATTTTATGTATATTTTTCCTTATAATTAAGTCAACAGTTTTATGTTCTCGGTATCTTAGTATTTTCCTCTTCCCCTCCCCCAACAGGCTGTGTAGTCCCAGGTGCTGGCGCAGTGGAAGTGGCGATGGCAGAAGCCCTGGTTAAATACAAGCCCAGTGTAAAGGGCAGAGCCCAGCTTGGAGTTCAAGCATTTGCTGATGCACTGCTCATTATTCCCAAGGTGTGAATGCTTTTAATAGTTTTCTAAACTATGCCAAAGTGATTCATCTGATGAAAGCTTTTGCTAATGTGGGTTTTTTCATAATGTGAATTTTGAGTAAATAGATACCCATTTTCATNACTCTGGTCACCGGGATAAATTCAAAAAGGGGGAAAAAAAGTAAAGGGCGCGAGTGCGGAATGGAGGAGACCCACCCGACACCCTAAGGCCGCAGAACTCCGCGAAAGAGCTGCCGCCTCTCCAATCTCGCGCCGACAAGTTCGCTCCGCCTACGTCCTCATGTCCGGGGTCCGTAAAGCCGGAACCCAAATACCTGCGACACTGGAGCCCCAGGAGCCCCGGTTGCCGTTCGCAGGGATACAAGCTCCGCCCGAACGCAATGGCGCCGCGGCTGACGGGAGGGTCGGGGCTACGTTCGGCCGCGACCCAATGAGCGGCGCCGGCCGGCCCACGGCCCAATGGCGGTGGCGCGCGGGCACGCTGGGGGGCGGGCCCGGCGCGCCCGACTATTCCAGAAGACCCGGATAGCGCCTCCCAGCCACGCTGAACCGGCTCAGGGCTTTTCGCCACGCTGCGTCCCCTTATCTTCCTCTGCTGGGTCAGCTATGGCGGCCGTGAAGACCCTGAACCCCAAGGCCGAGGTGGCCCGAGCCCAGGCGGCGTTGGCGGTCAACATCAGCGCGGCCCGGGGGCTGCAGGACGTGCTGAGAACCAACTTGGGGCCTAAGGGCACCATGAAGATGTAAGGCGGGACTGGCGGGGAGGGGCGGGCGGGCACCGTGCACCTCGCGCTGTCCCGGGCCTGCGCCGGGGACCGAGGCCTGGAGCTCGCCGCCCCTGGGCCTGTGCGCTCGCCGCTGCTGCCCTTCTTGCCCGTATTGCCCCGGTTGGGTCTTATTTCTTGCTCTGTCGGTTTCCTGGTGCTCGATTCCTTGTCCACCGAGAACAAAGCTGCCCGCGTGTGCGGCTCCCCTCCGCGCTTGGGTCGACTTGAGCGCCCTTTCAGACTCTTTCCCAGACAGGAGAGGGGTGAGCACTGCGCCATCCCTGTTACCGGGGTACAGAGACCAACCCCTTGGCCCCAGGTCCTGAAGACCTAGGTAAAACCCGATTGTTAAGGGCCTCTTAACTTGATCTCCATTGAAAAAGTCACAGTGCGATTCATTTCTGCCCATTGAACAGGCTTGTTTCTGGTGCTGGAGACATCAAACTCACTAAAGATGGAAATGTGCTGCTTCATGAAATGGTGAGAGGCTGCTGTCCTAGATCCAGAGTGTCTTGGTTTTCCGTAGTACATTTGATTTGTAGGAAGATTTTTACTCTCAAAAGGTAGTTTTCCAGACAGTGGAAAGAGGAGGAAAAAATGTTATCAGTACTATTATTGACAGTACCGAATAGTGAGGGGCCCTGGAGTCCAATAAACGTACTTTGATCGAATCCCCTACTCTTACCATTTAAGGCTTTCTTTAAAGGGTGCTAATTAAAATTCTAATAAAACCTAAAGAGCTAAGAGGAATGACATAGGCCAAATGCGACAGAATGGTTATACTATTTCAAACAACAGTTCTTGTGTGTTATATCACAGTTCACCACCACCATCTGAAGGAGAAATAAAACTCTACCATTTTTAAAGTCCCATTGACTAAGAATCTGAGGTTATTGAGAGGAGGGGTCATTTCCCTAAGTTCCCCAAAACAGGAACTGACTTGAAAATGACTTGCCTATGTTTTGAGTTTAAAGTAAGATTTAAGGTTTTGAAAATAGTGTATCGTGCCTTCAATGTCCAAATATTTTGTTAATATCTTCAGTATGAATTAGCTAACCTGGAAGGTGTAGTTTTTGTTGGTGGGTTAAGTGGTGGCCTCTGCTTGCAGAGAAAAATAGGTATCATAGTTTAAAGTCGATGTCAGAAAAGCTGTCTTTATCTGGCTATTTAATTTTACCTAATCTAATAAGCGGCTTCCCTGGTGGCTCAGAGGTTAAAGTGTCTGCCTCCAATGCGGGAGACCTGGGTTCAATCCCTGGGTCGGGAAGATCCCCTGGAGAAGGAAATGGCAACCCACTCCAGTATTCTTGCCTGGAGAATCCCATGGATGGAGGAGCCTGGTAGGCTACAGTCCACAGGGTCACAAAGAGTCGGACACGACTGAACAACTTTGCTTAGATTCTTAAAACGGTTAGTGTCCCTAAAGACATAAAGGGCTGTAGTAAAGGACAATAAGGAGACAAAAACAGTGCAGGAACCATGATGGGATACTTTGTAGTTAAGAATCTGTGGGTGACAAACGGATATTCTGTTCTTCCAAAACTGTTCCACAGTGACTTAACATCCACTGTGGTAATACTTGCTAAAGAGGCTAAGTTGTTTTTTTTTTTTCCATTTTAAATTGTTTACGCAGTGCCAAATAATAACTGGGCTGCTGAGCTTTCATTTTTAGAAGGCACTTGGTTTATTCTCACAAGAATCCTACATTTGTCATAAAGAGCCTTGCATGGGTTTGAAATTGTTGCTATTACTTGTTAGCTCCATTACCTTGAGTAAACCACACTGGGTCTCATATTTCCTCATCGATAAAGTCAAGATAATCTGAGAAGTAAATTTATACATGAAAATGTTATTGTCATCATAAACTGATAGAATAGCTAATCATGAGTTTTTAATCAGAGCAATTTGTAGCTGCATACTTTGACATTTTGTGCAAATAGATTAGCCATGTACACATTTTAAGGTATATTTGGACTATTTTAAGTTGTTTAAGGAATTTTTCTCTTTCTCTACTTGCAGCAAATTCAACACCCAACAGCCTCCTTAATAGCCAAAGTAGCAACAGCCCAGGATGACATAACTGGTGATGGTACCACTTCCAACGTGCTCATCATTGGAGAGCTGCTGAAGCAGGCAGATCTCTACATTTCTGAAGTATACATGATTCTTGTGTTTCTTTGATACTTCGTTGTCAGTAAGAAATAATCTGTTTGACTCCTACAAACTGATGTACTGATAGTAGCTGAGGCCATATAATGGAATGTAAAGAGCAGAGGGCATAAATCTGGGAGCCAGAGTCTGTCCTTGTCTGACACAAATTTATTGTGATCCTCAATAAGTTGAAGAATCTTTGTTGGCCTGAAAGTTGTTTTTGTTTTGTTTTTTCAATCAAGTTGCATTCCATATATAATTTTTTATATGTCTATAGCATAGCTTAATAATTGAGATCTAGAAATGGGATATTCAAGATGGTATATTTTTATGGAAAAAGTCAACAAAATTTAAGAATGCCATAAATTTTTAAACTTTCAGTTGTTCCAAGGGTAAAGCAAACCTCAGTACTAATCCGATGTACGAAGGATTTCTTGGGAAGAGAGAGACAGTCTGAAAAACGGAGTCTCCCTGTTTTTCATTAGGAAATGATGTGAATTAATTTCAGATTACCTATAGAAAAGATGTAGTAGTCAAATTGCTATGACACAATTTTGAGTTTGGGGCATTACCCCTTGTGGTTTGCACAGTGAACACCCAAGTGTGCTTTGTAGTTCCCTTGGCTTTGACTCTGTGCTAGAGTAATGTCTGTTCTTTTCCTCTGCATTGAAAGGACTATTTATCCTTTTAAATGTATTCAGAAAGTCAGCACATTATATTAATTGTGTTAAAGGGTATGAATGATCCAGAATAAGCTTTCATAAATTTTGCTTTGTAATGAACCGTAGTTGCATCTCCCTGAAGATTTCTAGTGTTAGTGGTGGTTTTGTAATTGTGTGTTTACTCTAGGGTCTTCATCCCAGAATAATTACAGAAGGATTTGAAGCTGCAAAGGAGAAGGCACTTCAGTTTTTGGAACAAGTCAAAGTAAGCAAAGAGATGGACAGAGAAACACTTATAGACGTGGCCAGAACATCTCTACGCACTAAAGTTCATGCTGAGCTAGCTGATGTCTTAACAGAGGTATGTGTTAAGTTTGGCATGTGTCTGGTACTTTACGCCTATACTGAGAACCCGTGGCAACTGGAAATAGCAGTATTCTTACTATTTGCAACTAGAGAGTGCCATCTAAACTCTTCACAGTGTCATACTGTGTCAACTAAGTAGTCGGTCATCCATAAAGTTCATTTTTGTGGCAGTAATAACCTGATCTGTGTCCCTAGAAGAAGTAAAGTGAGAAAATCATAGTATTAATAGTTTTCCTGGTCAGGTTACAAAGGTATAATCAGAACTTTCAATAAAGGGGGTTTTATAAAATGGAGATTTTATTATTAAAAAGTTTCCTGTTATCAGTATTTTTATTGTAGAGGTGTCAGTGATTCTTTAATTACAATAGAGGTTTCAGGAATGTAAATTACTCCAGCCCTTTACACATAGTGCATTCTGTTCTATTAGCATGTAGAAAAAGACTTAAGATCAGTTCAGAGATTTTCAAAGACAAGAAACTGCTTTAAACACCTGTGAAGAATAAGTACCATAAATGTCTCAACTTCCACAAATTAGATTCATTGAATGGTTACACTCCTGTTGCAGGCCGTTGTGGACTCCATTTTGGCCATTAAGAAACAAGATGAACCTATTGACCTCTTCATGATTGAGATCATGGAAATGAAACATAAATCTGAAACAGATACAAGGTAGGTGTTAGAATGCTATGAAATACTTAGTACACATTTGGAGCTTACATAGTACCTATTTTTGCCCAGTTTTTAAAAAATTAATGTATATTGCCTAGACAAGTTATCATTTACTCAGCACTATTACCTCTTGAAGTCAATTTTATGTATTTATAGTCAGAATGATCCTGGAAAGTCAGCTACATCAGTCATTTGGCATTTATTGAACTATTGAGTACAGAGCATATAGGATATGTTGAGGAATTTTAGAGATAATTATTTCAGAGACCTAGTTTGAAAACATTTTTAAAAGGAG
>SJYW01041611.1:603721-613836 GCA_006410735.1 Raphicerus campestris | reverse complement strand
CTCCTTTTAAAAATGTTTTCAAACTAGGTCTCTGAAATAATTATCTCTAAAATTCCTCAACATATCCTATATGCTCTGTACTCAATAGTTCAATAAATGCCAAATGACTGATGTAGCTGACTTTCCAGGATCATTCTGACTATAAATACATAAAATTGACTTCAAGAGGTAATAGTGCTGAGTAAATGATAACTTGTCTAGGCAATATACATTAATTTTTTAAAAACTGGGCAAAAATAGGTACTATGTAAGCTCCAAATGTGTACTAAGTATTTCATAGCATTCTAACACCTACCTTGTATCTGTTTCAGATTTATGTTTCATTTCCATGATCTCAATCATGAAGAGGTCAATAGGTTCATCTTGTTTCTTAATGGCCAAAATGGAGTCCACAACGGCCTGCAACAGGAGTGTAACCATTCAATGAATCTAATTTGTGGAAGTTGAGACATTTATGGTACTTATTCTTCACAGGTGTTTAAAGCAGTTTCTTGTCTTTGAAAATCTCTGAACTGATCTTAAGTCTTTTTCTACATGCTAATAGAACAGAATGCACTATGTGTAAAGGGCTGGAGTAATTTACATTCCTGAAACCTCTATTGTAATTAAAGAATCACTGACACCTCTACAATAAAAATACTGATAACAGGAAACTTTTTAATAATAAAATCTCCATTTTATAAAACCCCCTTTATTGAAAGTTCTGATTATACCTTTGTAACCTGACCAGGAAAACTATTAATACTATGATTTTCTCACTTTACTTCTTCTAGGGACACAGATCAGGTTATTACTGCCACAAAAATGAACTTTATGGATGACCGACTACTTAGTTGACACAGTATGACACTGTGAAGAGTTTAGATGGCACTCTCTAGTTGCAAATAGTAAGAATACTGCTATTTCCAGTTGCCACGGGTTCTCAGTATAGGCGTAAAGTACCAGACACATGCCAAACTTAACACATACCTCTGTTAAGACATCAGCTAGCTCAGCATGAACTTTAGTGCGTAGAGATGTTCTGGCCACGTCTATAAGTGTTTCTCTGTCCATCTCTTTGCTTACTTTGACTTGTTCCAAAAACTGAAGTGCCTTCTCCTTTGCAGCTTCAAATCCTTCTGTAATTATTCTGGGATGAAGACCCTAGAGTAAACACACAATTACAAAACCACCACTAACACTAGAAATCTTCAGGGAGATGCAACTACGGTTCATTACAAAGCAAAATTTATGAAAGCTTATTCTGGATCATTCATACCCTTTAACACAATTAATATAATGTGCTGACTTTCTGAATACATTTAAAAGGATAAATAGTCCTTTCAATGCAGAGGAAAAGAACAGACATTACTCTAGCACAGAGTCAAAGCCAAGGGAACTACAAAGCACACTTGGGTGTTCACTGTGCAAACCACAAGGGGTAATGCCCCAAACTCAAAATTGTGTCATAGCAATTTGACTACTACATCTTTTCTATAGGTAATCTGAAATTAATTCACATCATTTCCTAATGAAAAACAGGGAGACTCCGTTTTTCAGACTGTCTCTCTCTTCCCAAGAAATCCTTCGTACATCGGATTAGTACTGAGGTTTGCTTTACCCTTGGAACAACTGAAAGTTTAAAAATTTATGGCATTCTTAAATTTTGTTGACTTTTTCCATAAAAATATACCATCTTGAATATCCCATTTCTAGATCTCAATTATTAAGCTATGCTATAGACATATAAAAAATTATATATGGAATGCAACTTGATTGAAAAAACAAAACAAAAACAACTTTCAGGCCAACAAAGATTCTTCAACTTATTGAGGATCACAATAAATTTGTGTCAGACAAGGACAGACTCTGGCTCCCAGATTTATGCCCTCTGCTCTTTACATTCCATTATATGGCCTCAGCTACTATCAGTACATCAGTTTGTAGGAGTCAAACAGATTATTTCTTACTGACAACGAAGTATCAAAGAAACACAAGAATCATGTATACTTCAGAAATGTAGAGATCTGCCTGCTTCAGCAGCTCTCCAATGATGAGCACGTTGGAAGTGGTACCATCACCAGTTATGTCATCCTGGGCTGTTGCTACTTTGGCTATTAAGGAGGCTGTTGGGTGTTGAATTTGCTGCAAGTAGAGAAAGAGAAAAATTCCTTAAACAACTTAAAATAGTCCAAATATACCTTAAAATGTGTACATGGCTAATCTATTTGCACAAAATGTCAAAGTATGCAGCTACAAATTGCTCTGATTAAAAACTCATGATTAGCTATTCTATCAGTTTATGATGACAATAACATTTTCATGTATAAATTTACTTCTCAGATTATCTTGACTTTATCGATGAGGAAATATGAGACCCAGTGTGGTTTACTCAAGGTAATGGAGCTAACAAGTAATAGCAACAATTTCAAACCCATGCAAGGCTCTTTATGACAAATGTAGGATTCTTGTGAGAATAAACCAAGTGCCTTCTAAAAATGAAAGCTCAGCAGCCCAGTTATTATTTGGCACTGCGTAAACAATTTAAAATGGAAAAAAAAAAAACAACTTAGCCTCTTTAGCAAGTATTACCACAGTGGATGTTAAGTCACTGTGGAACAGTTTTGGAAGAACAGAATATCCGTTTGTCACCCACAGATTCTTAACTACAAAGTATCCCATCATGGTTCCTGCACTGTTTTTGTCTCCTTATTGTCCTTTACTACAGCCCTTTATGTCTTTAGGGACACTAACCGTTTTAAGAATCTAAGCAAAGTTGTTCAGTCGTGTCCGACTCTTTGTGACCCTGTGGACTGTAGCCTACCAGGCTCCTCCATCCATGGGATTCTCCAGGCAAGAATACTGGAGTGGGTTGCCATTTCCTTCTCCAGGGGATCTTCCCGACCCAGGGATTGAACCCAGGTCTCCCGCATTGGAGGCAGACACTTTAACCTCTGAGCCACCAGGGAAGCCGCTTATTAGATTAGGTAAAATTAAATAGCCAGATAAAGACAGCTTTTCTGACATCGACTTTAAACTATGATACCTATTTTTCTCTGCAAGCAGAGGCCACCACTTAACCCACCAACAAAAACTACACCTTCCAGGTTAGCTAATTCATACTGAAGATATTAACAAAATATTTGGACATTGAAGGCACGATACACTATTTTCAAAACCTTAAATCTTACTTTAAACTCAAAACATAGGCAAGTCATTTTCAAGTCAGTTCCTGTTTTGGGGAACTTAGGGAAATGACCCCTCCTCTCAATAACCTCAGATTCTTAGTCAATGGGACTTTAAAAATGGTAGAGTTTTATTTCTCCTTCAGATGGTGGTGGTGAACTGTGATATAACACACAAGAACTGTTGTTTGAAATAGTATAACCATTCTGTCGCATTTGGCCTATGTCATTCCTCTTAGCTCTTTAGGTTTTATTAGAATTTTAATTAGCACCCTTTAAAGAAAGCCTTAAATGGTAAGAGTAGGGGATTCGATCAAAGTACGTTTATTGGACTCCAGGGCCCCTCACTATTCGGTACTGTCAATAATAGTACTGATAACATTTTTTCCTCCTCTTTCCACTGTCTGGAAAACTACCTTTTGAGAGTAAAAATCTTCCTACAAATCAAATGTACTACGGAAAACCAAGACACTCTGGATCTAGGACAGCAGCCTCTCACCATTTCATGAAGCAGCACATTTCCATCTTTAGTGAGTTTGATGTCTCCAGCACCAGAAACAAGCCTGTTCAATGGGCAGAAATGAATCGCACTGTGACTTTTTCAATGGAGATCAAGTTAAGAGGCCCTTAACAATCGGGTTTTACCTAGGTCTTCAGGACCTGGGGCCAAGGGGTTGGTCTCTGTACCCCGGTAACAGGGATGGCGCAGTGCTCACCCCTCTCCTGTCTGGGAAAGAGTCTGAAAGGGCGCTCAAGTCGACCCAAGCGCGGAGGGGAGCCGCACACGCGGGCAGCTTTGTTCTCGGTGGACAAGGAATCGAGCACCAGGAAACCGACAGAGCAAGAAATAAGACCCAACCGGGGCAATACGGGCAAGAAGGGCAGCAGCGGCGAGCGCACAGGCCCAGGGGCGGCGAGCTCCAGGCCTCGGTCCCCGGCGCAGGCCCGGGACAGCGCGAGGTGCACGGTGCCCGCCCGCCCCTCCCCGCCAGTCCCGCCTTACATCTTCATGGTGCCCTTAGGCCCCAAGTTGGTTCTCAGCACGTCCTGCAGCCCCCGGGCCGCGCTGATGTTGACCGCCAACGCCGCCTGGGCTCGGGCCACCTCGGCCTTGGGGTTCAGGGTCTTCACGGCCGCCATAGCTGACCCAGCAGAGGAAGATAAGGGGACGCAGCGTGGCGAAAAGCCCTGAGCCGGTTCAGCGTGGCTGGGAGGCGCTATCCGGGTCTTCTGGAATAGTCGGGCGCGCCGGGCCCGCCCCCCAGCGTGCCCGCGCGCCGCCGCCATTGGGCCGTGGGCCGGCCGGCGCCGCTCATTGGGTCGCGGCCGAACGTAGCCCCGACCCTCCCGTCAGCCGCGGCGCCATTGCGTTCGGGCGGAGCTTGTATCCCTGCGAACGGCAACCGGGGCTCCTGGGGCTCCAGTGTCGCAGGTGTTTGGGTTCCGGCTTTACGGACCCCGGACATGAGGACGTAGGCGGAGCGAACTTGTCGGCGAGAGATTGGAGAGGCGGCAGCTCTTTCGCGGAGTTCTGCGGCCTTAGGGTGTCGGGTGGGTCTCCTCCATTCCGCACTCGCGCCCTTTACTTTTTTTCCCCCTTTTTGAATTTATCCCGGTGACCAGAGTTTTCTGGACTATGTACAGGTGCTGGACGGCGTTCTAGGTGCTTTGGCGGTTACACGGTGGACCTGAAAAGGACCCTTGCCTAGTATCCTAGGGCCTAGGGAAGAAGAGATATAAGGCAAAGTAGAAAGTGCTAGAAGCCTTTAGAAAGCTACCAGATTGGGGCGATGGCAGTTGAGAAGCAAGAGTCGGTTCACCCTTCGGGCTTATGATACAGTGCTGAGACTTCAGGATCTCAAGGCAGGTTTGAAAATTCAAACTTGGCCAAGCAGTGGTGTCCAGCCTGTGAGAAGACTCCCTTATTATGAAAGATGTCCACAGTTGTTTCTAGTATCCAGTTCCCGCCTCCCACCTAGATACCAGGTATTCTCTGATATTTTATTTTTATAGGTCATAGCTAAAATTGTTTAGAATGTAGAAGGTGCCAAAGGATATATGAAAAGTATTTCTCCCTCCTCTACTTCAGTTTTCTCCTGATGTATATATACCTTTAGATACTCTGACTTTCCTAGATGCTGTCTGGATTTCTAAATATGTATATAAATACTTTTTAAAATCCCCACCCCCACAAAATGGCAAATTATAATAGACACTGTTGGGTGAACATATCAATATAAAGGTAAGGGGTTCCTCATTTTTTTGTTTAAACAGCTGCATAATATTCTTTTTTTTTTTTTTTTCTTTCATAATATTCTTTGTAAGAATGACCTGACTAGCTAGTCACTTACTGGTTGGCTTTTAGGTTGTTCCCAATCTTGTCTTTGTAAGGCTGCAGTAAATATCCTGGTATGTAATGTTTTTCAGTGGCTTTTTATATTTGAGAATCACAAAAGCATGTGTTAAAAAAAAAAAAAAAAGCATGTGTATGAGTTACACAGTAGGAGATACATGGTAAGTCCTGAAGATCCTTCCTTAATCCGCAAGAAGCACATAGCCTAGTTAGGGAGATAAACTTGTAGACAATGACAATGAACAGTAAAGATTCGGATGTTATAAATTAAGGGATGAATGAAGTGCTGTGAGCATGAAGGTATTAACTCTGAGCATCAGGGAAGGCTTTTTGGAGGAGGTGAGGTTTTTTGTTTCGGCCACACTGCATGACACGTGGGATCTTAGTTCCCCTACCAGGGATCGAACCCCAGCCTCCTACACTGGGAGCCTGGAGTCAACCACTGCCAGGGAAGTCCCTGAAGGAAGTGAGTTTTGAACAATTAAGTAGATACTTTGCCGGAGAAGAGAGCCTAAGAGAGTGATGTCAGACTGGAAGACAGTGGGAGGGCCTGTCAAGCCCAACCGGAGATGTATGCATAGAATGGAGGGGAAAAGTTTGCAAGAGACAAATTCAGGGAAGTAGCTTGTCCTGACTGTCAGGGCCTGGTTTGCGAGTTAAGGTGTTTGAGCAGATGCCTACTGGCAGTGAGAAACCAAAGAACTAGTGATGAAGATATTGGTGGAATAGAAGATGAACTAAGGGAGAAGACTGAGGACAGGGCAATCAGAAAAGTGTTGAAAACTGTGCTTTTCATTTTTGCAGTACCCACACTTTATGTGTCCACAAAAGGGGGAGGCAGACATATTTACAGGAAAATATGTAATATACAAGTATGTCCATTGTCTTATTTTTATTAAATCATATTGAGATAAACATTTTAATTAAATCATTTACCTATATATGTATATATGATTTAATAAATATATATATAAAGGAAAGGATGTCCTCAAAATGTTTAACCTTTTGTTTCTGTCTGCCGATTTTATAGGTGAAAAATGATACATTAAAGTTTCATTTGTTTAGACTGATGTTGAGTGTATCTTATATGTAGGAGCCATTTGTATTTTTCTGTGAACTGTCTAGTCATGTCTTCTCTTTTTGTATTTGGTTTCTAAATAATCATAGGAGCTCTTTATGTTTTCTGTGTTGCAGTGAATTTGTCCTAGTGTTATTTGTATTTTGTATTTATGCCTTTCTCCCAATTAAACATTAATTTTTTTCATATAGTCACATGTTTCCTTTTTTTACGTGTGTTTGAATTTTGTGCTATGCTGTGTAAAGTAGGCCTTACACACTTAAATATTTTAAAAAATTTCCCATGTTTTCCTTTGTATTTTCAAGATTTTGTTTCATTTTAAAGTTTGATTCATTTAGAATTTAATAAGGAATGAGATAAGAATTTGTGATAGAATAAAAAATATATGTTGTCTTTGTCCCTGATTCCTAGAACCTAACTAAAACCGTGGTTTTCTGAGTGAGAGGGGTGTCTTTTGTTACCTACTACAGTCACCTTTAGAATACACCTGAGTCTTTGCTAATGAGGTGTGAGTCAAAATACGGAGCCTAGATAACCTCAGATAGAAGCTGGTCCCTAGAGAGAACAAATGGGATTAAAGAATGAGAAATCTCAGCCCACTACCCCCAACCTCCAGAGAATGGATGGGGTGGAGGTGGGTTATAAAAATGCTTAAACAATCTGTGAATGGACACATTGATATCCTGGTAGCATGGTATATCCAGAGGGCGTGGAATCTCTGTGTCACTCCTCCCACCTGGTCCTGAGCATCTCTTCCATTTGGGTGTGCCTGAGTTGTATCCTTTATAATAAACTACTAAGTCAAGTGATTTCCTGAGTACTGCGTCAGTCTCAACATTTTTCAGTTTCCCCTATGGAAGGGATTATGGAAACCCCCAAATTTGTAGCCAAGTTGGACAGAAATGTGGGTTGCTTAGAGACCTTGGACTTGTAACTAGTGTGTGAAGTAGAGACAGTCTTGTGAGACTGAGCCCTTAACTGTGGGGTTTGCACTAACTCTAGATAGTGTCAGAATTGAATTGAGTTTCTGGATGGTAGTTGGTGTCTGAGAACTGGAGAATTAGTTATTGATGTTTGGGAAAAAAGTCACACAATCCAATTTTTTTTTTTCCAGGAATAATGTTTTCTACCATTACTGTGTAATGTAATTATTAGCATGTGCTACGTTCCCAGGTGTCTGGATCTATTTTGGACAGTATTCACTGTGTACTGTTGCAAGTATACACACCATATTGTTTCATTTACTATAGTTTTGTAATATGTTTTAAATTTTGGTAGGGCCAGATCCTCTTCATCAATCTTTTTTCAGAAAATTTCTGGCTATGTTGTATGTTTGTTTTTCTTTTTAAATGAATGATAGAATTAATCTAGTTTTTAAACGTCTCTTTTTTTTTTTGGATCATAGGTTGCTTTCAAAGCATGTTAATACTTTTCAAGTAAAACATATGTTTAATAGGTAGAATATTCAAATTAATGCAATAGAAGTGGAGCTAGTGAAAGGCCAAGGGGTTAGAGGCATTTCTGACAAAATAGAATTTCAAAATATATGCTACATAGTTACCATTTATAGAGTAAGAGTCTGAAGAGTTCAAGAAAACTCCAGAATAGGGGCAGGTTTTGTATGAGGAGGTGGGGTAATAATACTGATTTTGGGTAATGTTTTTCCTTTGTTGGCCATTCATTCTTTGAGTGTCTACTTTGTGGCAGAGTACTGTGCTTGGAGTAAATAGACACATGAAAAGAGAAGGCCCTTCCAAAGATTTCCTTCCCAGTGTAGAGACAGACACCAGCACACATAAGGTACACAATGTACTAAAAACCTAGAATGGTATATATGGTCTCAATTCCATGCTATTATAGAAGACTTCCTAAAACAAATCTTTTTCCTAACTATTGAAAAAAATGTATTTGATTTTCTTATTATAAAAATAATACACATAAAAATAATACATAATCATAGAAAAAGTAGCAAAAGCAAATAAATTCATAATCTCATCACTTAGAGATGACTGTGATGGGTTAATTTTATGTGTCAATGTGACTGGGCCATGGCCCACATATTAGGTCAAACATGTTTCTGGACATTTCTGTGAAGGTGGTTTTTTTTTAGACGAGATTAACATTTATTAATAAATTGGATTAAATATACTCATAAAGCAGAGTATCGTACATGAGTGGGCCTCCTCAGCTGAAGGCCTTAATGTAATCAAACAATTATCTCTTCCCCCTGGCAAGATGGGATTCTGCCAGCAGATAGCCTTTAGACTCTGTGTCTCTTCCCTGTGCCTCCCGCTGCCAGACTACCTTGCAGATTTTGAGTTTACCAAACCTCTACGGTCATGTGACCCAGTTCCTTAAAGGAAATCAATCTTGGACTTCCCTGGTTGTCCAGTGGTTAAGACTCCACACTTCCACTGGGGGAACTAAACTAAGCAAAAAAAAAAAAAAAACTCTCTGTCTCTCATTTAAAAAAATTTTTTTTAAAATTTATTTTTGGGTGCACCAGGTCTTTGTTGCTGTGTGAGGGCTTTCTCTAGTTTCAGAGCGTGGGGGCTGCTATTCGTTGAGGTGCATGGGCTTCTCTGCAGTGCACAGGCTCTAGGCTTCAGCAGTTGCAGCTTGCAGGCCCTACAGCTCGGGCTTAGGGGTTGTGGTGCACAGCTTAGTTGCTCCACATCATGTGGAATCTTCCTGGACCAGGGACTGAACCCCTGGCCCCTGCATCGGTAGGCGGATTCCTATCTCTCTCTCTCTCTCTCTCTCTCTCTCTCTCTATTTTGCAGATGATGCCATTTATAAATATCTTCACTTTAACAGCAGATACCCTGTGAGGTTGGGTGTGTGTGTATGTGTATAGATAGATAGATATACACCCTGTTGGTCTTGTTTCTCTGGAGAATCTTGACTAATATGGATAAAGCTGCAAAAGGAGCAGAAATTTAAGAATGAATTTTCTTTTTTTTTTGGCCATGCTGTGCAATGTATGGAATCTTAATTCCCTGACCAGGGACCAAACCTGTGCTACCTGCAAAGTGCAGACCTAAGAGACGTTACTTTAAATATATATATTTAAATTTTATTAAAGTATAGTTGATTTACAATGTTGTCTTAATTTCTGCTGTATAGCAAAATGATTTAGTTATACATGTGCCTACTCTTGAGTCACGTCCGACTCTTTTCGACCCTGTGGATAATAGCCCACCAGGCTCCTCTGTCCATGGCGATTCTCCAGGCAAGAACACTGGAGTGGGTGGCCATGCCCTCCTCCAGAGGATCTTCCCAACCCAGGGATTGAACCCAGGTCTCCCACATTGCAGGCAGATTCTTTACCATCTGAGCAGGGAAACCCTTAGTTATACATACATACATATATATATATATATATATATATATATGTGTGTGTGTGTGAAAATATATATACATATATATGTATTTTCTTATTTTTTTCTATTATGGTTTATCACAGGATATGGAATATAGTTCCCTATACTATACAGTAGGACCTTGTTGTTTATCCATC
>SJYW01041611.1:531155-599957 GCA_006410735.1 Raphicerus campestris | reverse complement strand
ATGTGAAAATATATATACATATATATGTATTTTCTTATTTTTTTCTATTATGGTTTATCACAGGATATGGAATATAGTTCCCTGTACTATACAGTAGGACCTTGTTGTTTATCCATCTTATATATGATACTTTGCATCTGCTAATCCCAAACTCCCAATCTTTCCTATCCCCAATCCCCCCCCTTTTGGCAACCACAAGTCTATTTTCTATATCTGTGAAGCCAAATAATGTAGCGAGGTAAATTCTTCATTCTTTTTACTCCCCAGAGTTAACAACTATATAGAGACTCAGATATATAATCATATACTGCACATGTTTACAGACATACACAGAGTTCTTTTTCAAAACTGGGGATCAAGCTGTATATAATGTTCTGCAGCCTGCTTTATTCATGACATATCATGGATATATTTCCAAGGTATGACTTATTTGACTGTCACATTCTCATAGGTGACTCTTGACAGCTCATGTATGACTTTCTTCTGAGTTGTTTTTTTTTTTTTTCTTTAATTTTGGCTGCACTGGGTCTTCCTCACAGTGTTTGGTGTTTCTCTTATTGTGGTGAGTAGTTGCCCCACACGGCATGTGGGATCTTAGTTCCCAGATGGGATCAAATCCACATCCCCGGCATTGGAAGGTGGATTCTTAATCATTGGACCTCCAGGGAAGTCCCTGAGTGCATTCTTGAGATGGAATTGCTGGGTCATAGAAAATGTACAGGTTCAGTGTTGCTAAATAATACTATATTGTTTCCTAGAGTGACTGTCCAGTGTACTATATTTTAGAAAGCTATTTTCTTAGCACTGAATTAATTTATAAAAATAGCACTTGATTCTAAAATAGTTAATCATTAGAAAATGTGTTAGCTTATAGAAATATGATCTATAAAAAACCTTTCAGGAATACTAGTATTACTTGTATTAATAACCAGTTATGATTAAATGCAATATTAACTTTTTAATAACCAGTTACAATTAAAACTGCAAAATAATTTGTTAGTGTTTTTATTAGACTTAAAATATGTTTATATTTGGTTCAGGTATGCTATTTACCATTACTCCAGAAGAACAACAATGAAGCATTATTAAAATCTGTTTATATAGTTATCTCTTGTCTGATTGTTCCATGTATCTGTGACTACTCATTAACAACCTCTGGAAAACTTTTTTTGCCGTGTTGCGTGGCTGGTGGGATTTTAGTTCCACAACCAGAGACTGAACCTGGGCTCCTGGCAGTGAGAGCCTCCTGGCAGTGAGAGTCCTAACCACTGAATGACCAAGAATTCCCTGGACAATTTTTTTTTTCTAGTATGTGTTCTAGCTAAACAGTGTGCAGTGTGTACAACACTGCCACCTCACATCCACAAGTGTTAATACAGGTGTGAATGTGAGGTGGGTATGGGCATCATAAGTAGTTGACAGAATTTATTTGGTATATTTTACTTGAAATCTATTTAACATTAAGCACCCATGAAATATGAATAATAGCAAAAGTGAACTCTTCTACTGTTTCTTTTCCTCTTGAAATAAACTCAATTACCATTTTAATACTTATATACAAGTATTTGGTGTTTATCACCTCGTTTCTTCTATTCTCCTGTATTTCTAAATTACTTACCATAGACTATAAACAGGTTTTTGACAAGATTATTTTTTAGACCCCCTTGTTTTGTCCTCCCCTATTAGTTATATAATCTTTTACCTCATATTTCAAATCATCAAAATTTCTCCTTCTTGTCCTTCATCAAAACCATCCCTGGCAGATCTGGGAAAAACTGAATGGGTTGTGCCCCAAACCTGCAAACATTTTCTTACTGATGAAATGTGAGAATATTGAACTTCAAAGTCACGTGTGACCTCGGAGCATCAGGACTCTTGTTTCTGTATAGAACTGTGTTTTTTGAGAGGTCTGGTAGCAAAGGGCAAGGATGCTGTGTCCCAGCCTCGCTCCAGCATCCCCTCTGTGTGAATCACCAGTTTGGAGGGAGCCTGCAGACGTGAACTGGCAGTATCCGAGGTTTCCGTTGTTTTAGGGTAGGACCTCACTGCCTAGCTCCAGACAGCTCTGCCCAAAGGTAAACGTTTGTGGGCAATGACTCCTTATTTATAGTAGTCAACATAAAACTAGCTGGGCAAGTGATACCAAGAAGAAAGTAAGAGGACCCCCTCAAAAAGCTGGGGGTGCAAAGACTCATTTTGTCACTCATGGGTTTCTAAATTTTAGCTGCGAATGTAAGCAGTTTTTGCAGTTCTCTTGGGACTTAAATTCCAACAAGAGCATAAAGCCAAGTGTGGATTTAAAAAAAAAGCCCCTAAGGGGCTTTCGTTAATTGCAACATCAGTACAGAGGTCCCTCTCTTCTCTCACCGACTCTTATCCCAAGTGGGTGGTGACGGTGGGGAGCGCTGGGAAAGAACCGGAGCTGTGGCATTCCTCTTCTGCAAAGTGGAGGTGGAGTGGCTCGCGGCTTCGCAGGAAAGCGTCCACCGCCAAGTGCAAGTCGAGGTCCGCAGCGCCGAGCCCCCGGCGGCAGGAGGGGGCGGGCTCAGGCAGTCCCTCCCTCGGGGGCGGGGCCAAGGGCTTCTTCCCATCCCGGCTCTGCAGAGAGGAGGTCTTGCAGGCTCCAGTTGAGTATAAAATAGATGCAAATCCCGCAAGAAGCCGCCGCACTTGTCAGCGGATCTGGTGATTGATAAAGTCCCTGGGGCTCTGCACCGGTCACCTCCCTCAAGCTCCACAACTGAACGTCGGAGCCAACCCTCGGCCCCTTGCAGTCGGAACTTTACAGCTGCGGGAGAAGTGAAGGCGGTGGCAGCGGCCCAGGAAGGAGCAGCAGCGCCGGGGTAAGTCTGGGCAAGTGTTTGTCTCGTCGTGTGCCCAACTTTCTGATTGAGCGGCCCGCCTGTCCTATACCCGGGGCCTTTATGATTCTGCATTTCTTTCTCTTCTTCAGGATAGGTAAATTATGTCATGGGATTTCAAGGCTTTCTTTTCATCCGTTTACTTTTGATGGTTTTCACTTGTTTTATCCTACTGCTGCCTGTTACCAAACAGCATGAATGAATGATGCAATCCCACATAGAGGAGTCATCAGTACAGGAGTAGGAAAAGTTCCAGAATTTAGAGTTGCATTGTCTGACTTCGTCAACTGCTTTTTCATCAGAATTCGAATTTTAGATATGTACTTACCAGATACATTGTTATACGGCTTCAAGTCGGGAATTAAATAAATAATGCTTCCATTCATCAAACTTAACGTTCTAAGTTTTCCTTATATGTGACCTGCACATGGTGTTTACTCTTGAAATATTTGACTACCGAATTGGAATGCAGATCAGAGAAGAAAAATGAAGTCCAGAATTTGTATATGTTATCTCCACTGCCTGATGTGTTTTCAATGTAATGATCCTAGTCCTGTCACTTTCATATTGGAAAACAAAGTACTCAGGATGTTTTAAGTTTTCAGATTATCTGATACATGTCTAATAACTTTTCTTTTTTGGCCGGGAAACTCGGCATGAGAAATCTTAGTTTTTCCCTGACCAGGGATCAAACTCAAACCACCTGCTTTTGAAGCAGAGTCTTAACCACTGAACCACCCACCAGGGAAGTACCCCTTATACCTTATTTTTTAAGCTTACGTTTTATTGATGTATAATCTAATGCAACAATATGCACCCATTTTAAGTGTACGTTTGGATGAATTTTCACAACGTTGTACACACTTACTTTCACCATCGCAATAGAATACTTCCATCTCTCCTAAAAGTTTCCCTAGGGTGTCTATAATGATTTTTGTCATTATAGCATTTGTTGGTATTTTCTAGGGTTTCATATAAACAGAATCATACTCTTTTGTGTCTGGCTTCTTCTGGTCAGTATAATATTTTTAAAAGTATTTATTCATGTTATGATGGTGGTTGGTCTAGTAACTAAGTCATGCCCAACTCTTGTGTACCCATGGACTGTGGTCTGCCAGGCTCCTCTGTCCATGGAATTCTCCAGGCAAGAATACTGGGGTGGGTTGCCATTTCCTTCTCTAGGGGATCTTCCTGACCAAGGGATCAAACCTGGGTCTCCTGCATTGCAGGCAGATTTTTTACCAATTGAGCTATTCATGTTATAGTATACATTGGTAATTTATTCCTTTTTTGTTGCCGAGTAGTGTTCTGTTTATCCCTTTATCTATCAGTGATGTTTATTCTAGTTTGGGGCTATCATGAATAAGGCTGCTTTGAATGTGTTTTCATTTCTCTCAAATACACCTCCAGGTATGGGATTGATGACTGACTCTTACAATAAGTAAATGTTTAATTTCGTAAGGAACTGCCAAACTGTTTTCTAAAGTGGCTGTACAATGTTACATTGTATAAGAGTTCCAGTTGTTCCATGTCCTCACCAATACATGATATTGTCGATCTTTTTAAAGTTATTTTTCTTTTGAGCTTATTTGCACATCTTTTTTGAAATGCCTTTTAGGATCTCTTTTTGCTCATATTTTTAATGGAACGTGTTTTACTGAGTTGTAAAAGTTCTTCATTCTAGATAAAAGTCCTCTCAAATATGTGGATTGTGAATATTTTCTCCCATTCTGTGACTTACCTTTTTTTCCCATTCCTTAATGGCATCTTTTGAAAAGCAGTTTTTAATTTGATGAAGTCCAATCTATCATTTTTTCCTTTTATTATTCATGCTATTTGGGTTTTATTTAAGAAAATTTTTTACCAATTATGGTTGTTCTATTAGGTATCTATCCCTGCATAACAAATAATCCCCAAATTAGGCAGTTTTAAAAGACAAACTTTTATTTTCTTAGAGTTTCTGTGCGTCAGAAGTCTGGGAACAGCTTACCTGGGTGGTTCTGGATAGGGTCTCTTAAGGGGTTCCCTGGTGGCTCAGAGGGTAAAGCGTCTGCCTGTAATGCAGGAGACCTGGGTTTGATCCCTGGGTCAGGAAGATCCCCTGGAGAAGGAAATGGCAACCCAATCCAGTACTCTTGCCTGGAAAATCCCATGGACAGAGAAGCCTGGTAGACTACAGTCCATGGGGTCTCAAAGAGTCGGACTTGACTGAGCAACTTCCCTAAGGGGTTGCAGTCAGCCAAGGTCAACTTATCTGAACACTTCAGTGGAGGAAGATCTGCTTCCTAGTGCGCTCATCTGGTTGTTGACAGGATTCAGTTCCTTGAGGGTAGTTGGACTGAGGTCTTTGGTTTCTCCCTGGTCGTTTGCTGCCAGTTCTGCCACATGCATGTCTTAGGGCAGCTACCAACATGGCAGCTGCCTTCCTGTAGAGCGAAGAGTGGGGGTGGGGCAAGAATGGAAACCACATTCTGTTTTTAAAGCAACACAGGCACACACACTCTTTATTTTTTGGCCATGCTACCTGGCTTGAGGGTCTTAGTTCCTTCACCAGGAATTGAACCCAAGCCCTGGCAGTGAGAGCACTGAGTCCTAAACACTGGACCACCAGGGAATTTCCCTAGATAAACTCACTTTAAAAAAACGCACTTTTTTGTGTGTGCTTAGAAATAATTATGGATTCACAGAGGGCTGCAAAGAAATATACAGGGAAATCTCATGCACTTCTCCTTCTTCCATGTCCCTTCCCCTGAAGCCAACCTCTCAAGGAACTGACTCTGGCACAATCCATAGAACTTGTTCAGATCTCACAGTCATACACACTGATTTGTGTCATTTTGCAAGTGATGGCCTATCACCTCTGCCTCATTCTGTTCACTGGAAGAGTCACTAAACCCAGCTTACTGTCAAGGGCAGGGGGTTAGAGATGGGTTGGAATAGCAGGAAGTTGGTTCATTAGGTGTTGTTTGTTTGTTTTGGTGTTTCGGCCAAGTTGTGTGGCTAGTGGGATCTTAGTTTCCCAACCAGGGGTCAAACCCAAGTCCTCTGTCCTGGAAGCACAGAGTCCTAACCACTGGACCTCCAGGGAATTCCCGCTAGGGACCATTTTAGAGGCTGCCTGCTACAGGAGTGCAATTTTCCTCCTGCATTTTAGAAGTCGTATAGTTTTAGCTTTTTTGTTTAGGTCTTGACTCATTTGGAGTTGATTTTTGGCATTGGACTACAAGTTTTATTATTAATTTTACATAATTTGTCATTGGACTATAGGTTAGAGAAGGATGTACATTTCAGTATTTCTATATATAATTAAAACTACCAGGTAGGATTTCAGTATAATGATTATCTTGTCATTTTCATATTGGTGAAACAAAGTAGAACATTTTAAGTTTTCACATGATTTAATACATGCCCAATTGAAAAATAAAAAGGTAAGTAGCAATGTACGGATTCTAAATTAGAAGAGAAAAAGAGTCTGCCTTTATAATTAAAAGAATTTCTTCTTTAGATGTAAATGGATCAAAGGAGAAAGAATACATTATATTAAAGAAGCAAATTAGGGCCTTCTCTGGTGGTCCAGTGGTAAAGAATCCTCCTGCCAACGTAGGGGACACAGGTTCGATCCTGGGTTTGGGAAGATCCCACATGCCTCCGGGCAAATACCAATGTGCCACAACTACTGAGCCCAGACTCTGGAGCCCGTGAGCCTCAACTACTGAAGCCTGTACACCTAGAGTTCGCGCTCTGCAACAAGAGAAGCCACCTCAATGAGAAGCCCAAGCACCTGAACAAAGAGCAGCTCCCAATAGCTGCAACTAGAGAAAGTGCAGGCACAGCAAGAAAAACCCAACAGAGCCAAAATAAAATACACACACAGAGAAAAACAATTCAGGCTTGAAAAAGAAACAAATAAAAAAGAAGCAAATTGGAAATAGTACCATTCTTGGGCTGCCATTCCGGGCAGCGGGTTGTCTCTTAGGAGGAGCAGCTTCTGGAGAGGGCCAATAGGATGCAGCTGTCCGGGCCTGCAGGGCAGCGGGATTCAGAACACCTGCAGAAGCTCGGCAGTGTGGGGAACATGCTAGGCTTGCATGCTCAGGTATGAGGCTTTGAGTACAGCTTGTGCTCTTCCTCCTTCTCGGGAGTATTATCCTCTATGACTCTGGTGAGAGAAAGGGTACTCCAAACCCTTTCTGAGTGCAGTGAGGACTGTATTTGAACCTCCCTGAAGATTTCTTTCCATTTTGTCATCTTTCCTTTGTCAAGCCCTACTTTGCTCTTTCTTGCTGCTTGTTCTTAACTGCTTCTTTTTGTCTCTTTGTTTCTTCTGAGATTTAGCACCTTTGTCCACTTCTTTTTAACAGTTTAAATGATGAGGATAATAATTGGAAGTTGTTGGCTTTGTTCCCTTCTTAGGGGGCAGCAGAATTCCTCTCTGACTATTCTTGGAATGTTGTTGACTTTCCTCCTTTTGAAGATAGCAGGGACCATTTTGTACAGTCTGTAATGTTTCTACACTGGCTTCTCTGTATTTGTATTTTGTTTTCCCCCAAGATCCTCTTTCCCTTTTCCTCTCCTTTCCCTTGCCACTGAGCCATGCCAATCAGGTGTAGGTGATTTTCTATCAGATTCGAAGCTTTTTGTGGTTTAAAGCCACAGAAAAGGGTATGTTTCCTCTTCTGTGGAGCTTGAAGGAGGCAGATGTGAAGTATTTCCCAGAGAAAGTAGTCTTAGGAGACTTTGCAGCCAACCTTTCTTTGTTCCAGTCCTACATAGGGACGATAGTGAAGCTAGATGGTCTCTTTCTTCTCCTGTGTCTGGACCTCGATGTTGATTTCCCCGTTCTTTCTAGGCTGTTACTCTTGCGGAACTCACAAGATCTCTCTTAAAGAAATTTGTAGTCAGAACTTTATGCTGTTTCTGTAATCCCCCGCCCTGCCCCCACCAGGAAAGAAGTGGGAAGAAAAGACTGTTGTCTCCTGGGAATCCAGCACTGAAGAAGCGTGAGTCCGCTCTGTTGTTGTTGTCATTGTCAATGTTATGTGTTTATCAGTTTACTCTACCTGCGTAAAAAGAATTGTCTGCTGTAAAGTGGTATACATACAATCTCGGTTTCCCTGAATAAGAGCTGTTTTGTTTTGTTTTAAATCATAAAATGTACTATAAATGCATTGGCAGGAACCCCCGTCCTAGTTAGAGGAAGGCTCTTTGACTCTCCTCTGATCCAGAAGCCTCTCAGACTCCATTCGACCTTGTTTCATTGCTTGGAGGGCCCCAAACAGCCTCACCACCAGGACCAAAGCCACCCTAGATGATGCCCATCTGAGTCCAGGAAGCTTTGCTCTGTTGGCTTCCTTAACCTCTGTACCAGCTTATATTTGTTCTTACATAGGTGAAGGTAAGAGGTCAGTCCCAGCAAAAGTGAAAGTTGGTGAAGGTGATCTTAGATGTCTCTTGTGAGCCACTTAGATGAGAAGGTGGAGGAGAGTTCTTTGGGATGAGAAAGTTTTTTTCCCTTTTCTCTAACATCAGAATTCCTAAGGTTGGCCTTGAAGGAAAGCTTGCTTTTGTACTTTTGGAACTGGGAGTAGGTGACAAGGGGTTGTCAGCTGTGGCTTCTTTACCAGTTGGCCCTCTGCTTCCCCAGGATGGACCTGCTTGGGGTCGGGTGGGCAGGAGTCCCGTCCTGAGCCCCAGAAAGGCAGTGGTCTAGGGGTTGGGACCAGGCTTGGCAACTGCCATGTCTAAACACAGACCTTTTCCACCAGGATTTCTTCCACCCCTGTCCTGTCTCCCTTCCTTGCTAGTCTGGATGTGAGGGCTCCAGAGTCCATTCTCCAGCAACAGTTTTTCTAATGTACACAGTTCACTTTGAAGCAACTGAATTTACTCAGCAGATTTCCCTTCCTGCCCCTGGAACTATGAGAATTTCGAATTTGTACAAATCATGGGTCACTCTTGGTGGAGACAATGAAAAAAGAGGGAGGCAGGGCATTTTACAGTGGGGGCTACGAAGTGCTGAAGGAAGCTGAATTTGCTCTGTAGTCTAAGCAGGGGATTGAAACCCATGTAAGCTGAGGAGTGGAGGGCTTATCCCCTGGCACAAGCATTCTGGGGGCAAGGATAAGGTCATATAATCTAGCTCTGTCTTCTAGGGAGGGCACGGAGAAAACAATTAGCCTTCCCCATAGCTTCAGTGTAATGTTTGTGCGTGGCTGTTAGCATAACTAGCACTGTCTTGAGTCCTTACAGTTTCTCCTGTCCTCCTGCTGACCCTACCCAGAACTGTATTGTGCAGTGAATCGCTTCTCTGTAGTCAAGTGCTTTGCAGTTAATAGACATTGTTTAATAATCATCAGGGCCAGGTAGCTCTACGCTCTGTTAGTCCCAAGACAATGATGAAAACCCTCCCTGACATATTTCCAGCACCCCCAAGACTACTTACCCATTCGTTGGTCTCGGCTTAGAAGTGCACGCCCTGTTTTCAAGGACCCTGATTACATGGATCTGCCTGCCTCATTTGTTGCTCACAAGATGCCTTCTCAGTTTGTTGGTACTTTTTGTTCCCTCTGTCCTCCAATAGTTTGTCTCAAACATCCTGTCTTGGGACCCACAGTGCAACCTACAGGTGTCAGCAGTTCTAAGTCAGGACTACTGTTCATCCGGATTTGTAGAAATCAGTCCTCACTTCATTAGAGGAAATGTATGTTTCCTTTTGTATTTGAGGCTCATGATCTGGTTGAAGCTATTGCTGGTATCAGTGGTTGGAAAGAGGCTCAAGGCTCTGGCTTTTCAAATGTGAGCAATAATGATTTTTCCAGCCATCCAATGACACTGAGAGCGTCTTGAAGGTGGTGCCCATTCTGTGTTTCCCAGATCGTGTGCTGGGCACAGAGTGGCACTGTGCACTGGCTTCACTGTCTTTGAAAAATAGTCTGAATTCTTTTTTTTTTTTTTTTTTAACATTTGTGTTTATTTCATTGTGTTGGTCTTAGTTGCAGCATGCTGTGGTGCACGGATTCTCCAGTTCTGGCATGTGGACTTAGTTTCTCCATGGCCTGTAGGATTTTAGTTCCCTGACCAGGGACTGAACCCACAACCCCTGCACTTCAAGATGGATTCTCAATCACTGAACTGCCAGGGAAGTCCCAGTCTGAATTCTTGGTGGAAGTCTTTGACATTTCCTGGATCCATGTTATGTTCTTAACAATGTCTAACCTTACTTAATTCTGCTTAAATTATCCACATCTTTTCTGTTGTCTGTGCATTTGAGATCCAAATTTCAGTTCTCTGGCCATCACTTAGGAGCTATATGACCTTGGGTAAAGCATTTCATTCCTTATAGCTCTATTAGTTAATTTGTCAAATGGATGTATCTATATTGTTCCTGTAGAAAGGCACAGGACTAGCCCCAGATAACGGCTTTGAGCTTCCTTCCAACTTCGGAACATATGATGTTGATTCTGTTTCTCTGTTGTAGTCATCATTTCTGGTTAAGGATTTTAATTTTAGGATAATAGCTTACTGAATTGGAATTGTTTAATTGAGAACAGTAATGTACTCGATTCTGTGTGGGTTCTCATTAACTGCTTAGATTCAGCTCTAATTCCTGAAACATTTCAATTTAACACCCACTGTGCTGGAACAGAAAAGTAATTCAGTCAAGGTCCCTACCCTGAAGGAACTCACATTCTAGGAGAGGAATGGGGGTGATTAATTAATTAATTCTTGGAGGTGATTATGAAGGAGATAGTACAAGGAAAATAGATTAATCTGCACCTTGAAGAATAAATAGGAATTTGCCCTTTAAACATGAGTAATTAGGTGATTTCAGGCAGAATAAACAGCATTTGCAAAGATAAAGAGAACTAAAAAACCATGACATGTTTAAGGAGCAAGAAGTCCTCTGTATTCCTTGAGCATAAAGTGTGTGTATGTGAGTATTTGTCAGGGGAGTAAAGTGGTGGGGAGCAGACTGGTGAAATGGAGAGGATTGGAGTCATGAAGGGAATAAATGAATCAAGTAACAGAGACATTATATTGATTTCTGTGATAATAATGAGAAATGGATAAGCAGGGGCATTCTGAGGTGTGCTGTGATTAACCTGACTTGATTCCATGGTTGTCAGCAGCCAAACCTGAATACAGGCAGATGCCAACAGTATAGTTAATAAAAACATATAGTTTTATAGTTAATAAATAGTTTTATAGTATAGTTAATAAATTCCATATCTTAAAGCAGGTCTCCATAAAGTACTTTGGAAGTTCTAGGAGAGATGTTTTTCCAGCTCAGGGGGTCAGGGAAGACTTCATAGTGAAGATGGCATTTGAGCTTTATTCACTTACACACATTACTGAGCCTTGTGCGTGTGTTAGATTGCTTCAGTCATAGCCGACTCTTTGTGACCCTGTGGACTGTTAAAAAGAACCTTTACCTTTTAAGTATATACACTGAAATATTTTTGTATGAAATGATATGATTTACTTTGAGATAAGTCAGATTTATCTCAAAAATGGAATTGTGTAGGTGTGAGAATGTGATTTGTAATAAACATGTATTTGGACCTGTCCTGTTTCTGACACAGAGCTCCTGTAACCCTTGGAATTTTCCATGATGAGACAGATAAAGATGTCTCTTGTGTGAATGAGTGACTTTTGGACCTGCCTAAGGATGAGGGCTGTTTGCTATGAGAGCCAACCATGTGATGAGAGGGTTGGAACCTTCGGTCCCACTGACATGACCCTGAGGGGTTAGAGGCTGAGCTCGGGCACCAGTGACCAATGATATCATCAAGTGTGCCTTTGTAATGAGGCCTCCTCAAAACCTGCAAAGGACGGGGTTCTAAGAGCTTCTGGGTAGGTGAACACGTGGAGATTTGGGCAAAACAGCGAGCCTGGAGAGGGCATGGAAGCTCCCCTCCCCTCCCACATATCTTTGCCCTGTACATTTCTTTCATTGGCTTTTCCTAAGTTATATCCTTTAATAATAAACCTAGTAAATTTTGTGAGTTGCTCTAATGAATTAATTGAACCCAAGGAGGGGGTTGTTGGAACCTCCACTCTGTAGCTGGTCAGTCAGAAGCACAGATGATGATAATCTGGACTTGTGACCGATATCTGGAGAGAGAGAGAGAGTGTGTGTGTGTCGGGGGTAGAGTGGGGTCAGTCTTGTGGACTAAACCTTTAACCTGTGGAATCTGATGCCCTCTCTGGGTAGTGTCAGAACTGAATCGAAAAGTAGAACACCCTGCTGGTATCCAAGAACTGCTTGAATGTGTCGGGACCCCAACCCCCATGTTGGAATTGGGGTGCAGAACCTTTTATAGTGGGGTTGTTGATGAAGTAAGATTTGCTATGATTATTGAAACAGGATGATAAATACATGGAGTTCATGTATTCATACTTCCTATTTTTATATATATGTGAAATTTGCCACAATAAAAAGTTTTTAAAAATTGTTAGCTGTGGGTATGTAATTCACAATTGAATCATTTTATTTATTCACTCAACCTTCAGAAATTAATTGAGTATCTACTCAAAAAAGGTTCAAAACAGTAGGTGTTTTGGAAAATTTTTTATCTTAGTACAAAGAGCTTGCCATCCAGGAGTGAAAGTGAAATGCACATAAATCAATATAAGATAAGTTGGAATATTATAAATTCCATATCTTAAAGCAGGTCTCCATAAAGTACTTTGGAAGTTCTGGGAGAGATGTTTTTCCAGCTCAGGGGGTCAGGGAAGACTTCATAGTGAAGGTGGCATTTGAGCTTTATTCACTTACACACATTACTGAGCCTTGTGCGTGTGTTAGATCGCTTCAGTCATAGCCGACTCTTTGTGACCCTATGGACTGTAGCCTGCCAGGCTCCTCTGTCCATGGGGGTTCTCCAGGCAAGAATACTGGAGTGGGTTGCCATGCCATCCTCCAGGAGATCTTCCTGACCCAGGGATTGAACCTGACTCTGTTATGTCTCCTGCATTGGCAGGCAAGTTCTTTACCACTAGTGCCATCTGGGAAGCCTTACTGAGCTTTACTATGTGCCAAGTACCATTCTCAGTCATAAGGATCCAGCAGTGAACAAAAATGATAAAGATCCTGCTCCAGTGAAATTTACATCTTAATGGGAACAGATAGACAACACATAATAGACATGTGTTATCAGGTGTTAGAAGATGAGAGATGTTACAGAAGAAAAGAAGGGCATCATGGGGGAGATCAGCAATGTCGGGAGTAAGGTCAGGGAAGGGGGTTACAGTGATAGGCAGGGTGACCAGGTTGACATCTGGGCAAACTGCTTCTGAGGGAACTGGCCAAGTGGGTATTCACGTGATGAGCATTCCCACAAAGGGTGAAGCTAGAGCAAAGACCCTAAGAGGGGAGCCTTCCTGGTGTATTTGCAGAGCAGCAGGAAGACCAGTGAGGCTGGAGCAAAGTGAGCAAGGGTGAGAGGGGTAGGAGATGAGGCCAGAGAAGTAATGGGGAGGGCATGCTGGTGGTGGTGGTGCCAGAGTTGGGGGCCAGATCTTATAGATAATCATAGGAACTTGGGCTTTTAGTAAAATGAAAAGCCACTGAAGGATTTTGAGCTAAGGTTGTGACATGATTTGGCTTATACCTTACAGTGATTCTCTGACTGTTATGCTGAGAGCAGATAGTAGGGGTGGGGACACTTTAAGAGGCTGTTGGTGCAATCTTGGCTAGAAACATTGGTGACAGGCTGGAACAGCAGCAGTGGATGTGGTGAGAAGCGGTCATACTTTGGTTAGGTTTTTTTAGTTAGTTCTTACTGGAAGAACCGGACTTTCCAGGAGGTCCAGTGGTTAAGACTTCACACTTCCACTGCAGTGGGTGTGGGTTTGATCCCTTTTTCAGGGAACTATGATCCCACATGCTGAGTGGCTCGGCCAGAAAAAAATTAAAGGCAGAACAAATAGCATTTCCTGAAAGATTGGATGTGGGATTTCAGGGAAAGAGAAATGTTTAAGGTGACTGGGGAGTGGAGTTGCCATCAAGAGAGGGAAGGAAGGCTGCAACAATGGCAGTTTTGAGGAGGGGAGGGAAGACTGGGAGTTCTGTTGTGGGAGAAAACTGAGCTACAGCTGTACATTGGGAGTTACTGTCATAGGGATTCTCCAGGCAAGAATACTGGAGTGGATTACCATTTCCTTCTCCAGGGGATCTTCCTGACCCAGGGATCGAACCCAGGTCTCCTGCATTAGAGGCAGATGCTTTAACCTCTGAGCCACCAGGGAAGCCCTGTCATAGAGGTGACATTTAAAGCTATGATCTTGGATACATTCATTCGTCTAAGGAGTGACCAGGTGTCGCTAGTGGTAAAGAATCCCCCTGTCAATGCAGGAGACATAGGAAACTCCAGCTTGACTCCTGGGTGGGAAAGATCCATGGGAGGAGGAAATGGCAAACCACTCCTGTATTCTTGCCTGGGAATTCCCAGGGACAGAGCGACCTGGTGGGCTACAGTCCATAGGGTCGCAAAGAGTTGGTCATGACTGAAGTGACTTAGCACTTAGCAAAGAGTGTATATAGGTAGAGAAGACCAAGTACGGACTGTGGGCTATTACATTAAGAGAGTGAGTGAGTGAAATCGCTCAGTCGTGTCTGACTCTTTGCAACCCCTTGGACTACCAGGCTCCTCTGTCCATGGTATTCTCCAGGCAAAAGTACTGGAGTGGGTTACCATTTCCTTCTCCAGGGGATCTTCCCAGCCCAGGGATTGAACCCAGGTCTCCTGCATTGGAGGCAGATGCTTTAACCTCTGAGCCACCAGGAACCAACCAGCAAAGAAGCTTAGCCTCCAAGAACAGATATGTGAACCTGGGAAGCTGGTCCTCTAACTTGAGGGGTCAGCTTGAACAAGAACATGACGTTGGGGTTAAAAACCAGATCGTATTGTGTTGGCCAAAAAGTCAATTGGGTTTTTCCATAATCTCTTACAGAAAACCTGATAGATAACCAGCAGCAGATGTGTTTCGTATTCATGTTTTTGAAAAACACTTCTCCTCTTCTATGGAGACTTATTCACATTTAAGTTAATAATGTCAGTGCAGAGTTTTAAATTCTGTTATCTAACTGGATTCATTAATTTACCCTCCTCTGCCTGTTTTTTTGGAGTCCTCTCTTGTAAGAGCTCAAAACAAGGATCAGCAAAATTTTTCTCTAAAGGGCCAGACAGTGTGTATCTTAGGCTTTCCAGACCATAATGTCTCTGACATAGCTACTCAGCTTGTCTGCTGTTGTGGGGAAGTCACTGTAGACACGTAAATGATGTGGCTATGTTCCCATTACATTTTATTTACAGACACTGAATTTTGAATTTTATGTGACTTGCATGTGTCACAAAATACTACTCTTCTTCTTTTCCCAACTATTTAAAATGTAAAATTCATTCTTCACAGGCTGTACAAAAACAGGTGGCAGGCTGCATTTGGCCTGCTGGCTATGTTTTGCTGACCCCTGGCTTGAAAGATTTTTTTTCCCCCATGTCAACTTTGAACTGGATCATTCTACCAAATGCACTGGTCTGTAATCAGTTACAAAGTGGGTTGGCCAGGCTCCTGTGAGTCAGCTGTCAGCCACTGTTTATGCTGATTTGCATGGTCCGTGTACCTTGTACATGACGTATTAGTTTCTTTGATGGGAGAGTGGCCCCAGACAACCTCTGGTTCACTTCCAAGACTCTAGTCCATTGATTTTCTTTCTTTTTAAAAAAATAATTTCATTTGTTTGTGGCTGTGCTGGGTCTTTGTTACCGCTTGAGCTTTTCTCTGGTTGCGGCGAGCGGGGGCTACTCTTTGCTGTGGTGCGTGGACTTCTCACTGCAGTGGCTTCTCTTGCTGTGGAGCACGGGCTCTAAGGTGCAAGGGCTTCCGTAGTCATGGAGCATGGGCTTAGCTGCCCCATGGCACATGGGATCTTCCTGGACCAGGGATTGAACCGGGGTCTCCTGCATTGGCAGGTGGATTTTTTTTTTTTTTTTTTTTTTTTTTTTTCCACTGAGTCATCAGGGAAGCCCCAATTTTCTTAAAAAATAAAAAATACTGAAAATTCTTTTGAAACTGTCCTTTGCAGCTTCTGCAGCACTGTGGTCTCTCAGCTCCTCCCTGTGACTTCTCCCTCTCATTCTCCTTCACGGGTTCCTGGCTTGACAGTCCTGTTCCTGCGTGCTCTGTCCTCAGCCTTCTTTTTCTCTTTCTCTACTCTCTTCCAGTAGTCTGTGGCTTTAGTTACCATCTCTGCACTGGAAACAAACTCATGTATATGTTTAGCTCTGACTTCTGAGGTGTAAGGCCTTTCAAGGTTTCCTATTAGCTAAAAGTTCCTCCCCACCAATATTTGCTTATTTGGTTGCACCAAGTCTTAGTTGCAGCACATGAACTCTGCTGAGGTATGTGGCATCTAGTTCCCTGACCAGGAATTGAACCTGGGCCCCCTGCATTGGAAGCATGGAGTCTTAGCTCCTGGTCCACCAGGTAAGTCCTTCCGTTAGCTAGAATGTTAAAATCCAAACTCTTTAAGACCTACCTGGTGGTCCAGTGGATTAGAATCCGCCTACCAATGCAGGGGACACGGGTTCGATCTCTGGTCCAGGAAGATCCCACAGGCCGTGAGGTGACTAATCCCGTGCACCACAACTGCTGAGCCTGAGCTCTCAAGCCTGTGCTCTGCAATAAAAGAAGCCATGGCAACGAGAAGTCCATCTACCGCAATGAACAGTAGTCCCAGATTGCTGCAACTAAAGAAAGTCTGTGTGAAGCAATGAAGACCCAGCAAAGTAAAAAAAAAAAAAAAAAAGAAAAAAGAAAACCTCTTAGCCTGCCCATACTAACTGCCCACGTACTGCCTGCCAGCTGGCTTGGGCCATTGGGCAACTCCCAACTCATCAGCCATCATTCTGCCACCTTGTCTTTGCACATGTTCTTCCCTTTGCCATCACTACCCCCCTCCTTGCTGCTGTTCTCCCTCTGGCTTATTCTCAGGACACAACAAACTGATACCCTTCCCTTTGAGAGCCCATGCAGAAGGCCACTTACTCTGCGAGATTCAGCTCCAATGCCTGTACCTCTTGGAAGCCTGTCTCATGAACAAGGTTAACCATTTACTCAGTGTGCTCACAGTGTCTTATGCACATTTCTATTATAGCACTTGCCTTATTGCTCTAATTGTTAGGTCAAAAGTACGTGAATATTGGTTGAAAACCAAATACATTCATAAATTGATAACCTTCACTAGACTTAATTCCTGGGAGCAGAATCTGGGTCTTCACTCATCTTTGTAGCCCCAGAGCCTGACAATTAGAAGGGGCTTAATTTGCATTTTTTAAAAAAAATGAATGACTTTGATGCAAAATACAATATATTGACATTTGTAGGCAAAATTAGACCTTTTTATGATTATATTTTGTCTGATGCTGGGAAGGACTGAAGGCAAAAGGAGAAGAGGGTGACAGAGGATGAGATGGTTGGATGGCATCACCAGTTCATTGGACATGAACTTGGGCAAACTCCGGGAGACAGTGAGGCACAGGGAGGCCTGGCATGCTACAGTCCATGGGGTTGCAAAGAGTCAGACAGGACTTAACAATGGAACAACAACAACAAATGATTATATTTTATGTCTTTAAATAGGTTCATCTTCTTTTGTTGTAGGAGGAAAATTCTTTCAAAGATGGTCTCCCATTCAGAGCTGAGGAATCTTTTCTGTTCAGCTGATGCAGTGTGCTTTGATGTTGATAGCACCGTCATCCAAGAAGAAGGAATTGATGAGCTGGCCAAATTCTGTGGAGTTGAGGATGCTGTGTCAGAAATGTAGGAACAGTATTTATTCATCTTATGAAATGATAGAGGATTGCAAAAGAAGAGTGACTTTTGAATGATGCACAGGACCAGAGCCACATTTCCCTGATTTTAGTCCCTTCCTATGAAACATGGGCACTGGGTTATTTTCTTCCATCACTTAGAGCTGAATTTGTTGGTGTAGTACACATCCAACCATCCATTTACATAAATATATTTGTATATGTATGTGGGCTTATATAAATCTATGTGTGTGTGTGTGTGTGTGTATGTGTGTGGACTTCCCTGGTATCTCGGCTTCTAAAGAACCCACCTGCGATGCAGGAGACTTGGTTCGATTCCTGGGTTGGGAAGATCCTCTGGCGAAAGGATAGGCTACCTACTCCATTATTCATGGGCTTCCCTGGTGGCTCGGATGGTAAGGAATCTGCCTGCAATGTGGGAGACCTGGGTTCAGTCCCTGGGTTGGGAAGATTCCTTATAGGAGGGCGTGGCAACCCACTCCAGTATTCTTGCCTGGAGAATCCCCATGGACAGAGGAGCCTGGTGGGCTACAGTCCATGGAGTCACAAAGTTGGACATGACTGAGCAACTAAGCATATATATATATATATATTTGTATATGTATATGTATATTTGACTATGCTACATGGCTTTCAGGACCTCAGCTCGCTCCAACCAGGGATCAAACTTGTCTCCCTGGAGTGGAAGCATGGAATCCTATCCACTGGACTTCTGGGGAGTTTCCCATTTATACACATATTTATGCCCCCAAAGTGTATGTATAACACTAACATATACACTGTGACAGATAAATATGGATGACATACCCTTAGGTTGGCCAGGGGAATGATGACCACAAATAACCAAAGAAGATACCCTAGCGGATCTCCAGGGTTCCAGTACTTTGTGTCATGGTTGAAAGTATGGCCTTAAAGCTTTGCTAGAAAGCTAGTTTTGGTTCAGAGTCTCCACGGATGCCCCGGTGAGAGTTCCTGCCTCCCTTCTGCTCTCCCCTGTGCCACCCACACTCACCAGGTCCTAGACCGTTTCATGTTCAGCTTCATCTGATGCAAGCATGCCTGGCCTAGTAAACCAAGCTGTACAATTTAGTTTATGATAGCAGCATCAGAGCTGCTCCAAAATGTATATAAATCAACAGTGGTAAATATTGTAGATTTATATATATATGCAAAAATATATGCACACTATTCTTACATCATCTATGACATTTTTTTATCTGTATACTTCAAAAATTCTTGCTTGTTTATTTTGGCTGTGGTGGATCTTTGTTGCTGGGCATGGGCTTCTGATTACAGTGATTTCTCTGGTTGTGGAGCACAGGCTCTAGGGCAGGCTTCAGCAGTTGCATCTCCTGGGCTCCAGAGCACCAACTCAATAGTTGTGGCTCACGGGCTTAGTTGCTCCACAGCATGTGGTATCTTCCTGGACCAGGGATCAAACTGGCGTCTTCCACATTGGCAGGCAGATTCTTTACCACTGAGCCACCAGGGAAGCCCCTGTATACTTTTATTTGATGTGATTGTTTCTAACATGCTGAGTTATATATGTGTGTATGTGTGTGTATGTGTATAAAGAGTACTGGCCTTTAGTCTCTTTCTTGGTTTACAAAGTGCTCACGACTTCTAAGGAAGGTACCTGTGGATAGTACATGCGTTTTTCTCAGCTCACTGGATGGTGTATTTGTAGATGCAGAATACTAATGTGATTCTCAAGCAAACCCTCCCTAGTTTATCTCTGGCCCCACTCACTCCCCTGGCAATGTAGCACATCTGTTGTATGGTGGGGCACCGTCCTTGTGGATGGACCTTGTGAGGAACTGGGGAGGGTGGGCATGTAAACTTTGATGACAGCTGACTTGGCTGGCTTGATTGTTGGGTCTTCCTCCTCCTAGGACACGGCAAGCCATGGGCGGGGCAGTGCCTTTCAAGGCTGCCCTCACTCAGCGCTTAGCTCTGATCCAGCCCTCCAGGGAACAGGTGCAGAGGCTGCTAGCAGAGCACCCCCCACACCTGACCCCCGGCATAAGGTAAGGGATGCCCAGGCTGAATACACTATTGGGGGCATGCGCTTCGTTACTGTAGAGCTTCCGTGTGGTTCTTTCGGTACTCGTGAATGGTCTTGTCTGGCTGGTTGGTCCTGCCCATGTCTGCCTTCCCTCTCTCCCAGCAGAGAGCCAAAATCTCCTCTTCGTCTTGTATTTCTAGGTCCATGGGCAGAACAGAGGTGTGGAATGGTTTCCTAAAGCAGTCAAGCCCCACCCACTAATTTCTAAGTGCATTTAGAAAAACATATATGGTACATTAATTCACTAGGTGATATACCTTGTCTGATGTACCTTGGACAGATGCATTAGGAGAAAATACATATTTGAGTTTCCTTCTCACGTTTCCTGTTTTCACTTTTGTATTGATCAGCATTTGGTATATGCAGTTTCCTTTTTTCTTTTTTTTTTTTTTACAGGGAGCTAGTAAGTCGCCTACAAGAACGAAATGTTCAGGTTTTCCTGATATCTGGTGGCTTTAGAAGCATTGTGGAGCATGTTGCTTCAAAGCTCAACATTCCTTCAACCAATGTATTTGCCAATAGGCTAAAGTTCTACTTCAATGGTGAGACTTTCGCGGTCACGCTTCCCCCTCTAGTCAGTGTTAGTATTTAATGGCTGTTGGAATGCGGCTTCAGCAAGGTGGCGCTGGAGTTAGATGCTGAGATGAGGGTTCTCTTTACTGATGTCTTTCACACCTTGGTATCCTTTACTCTGCAAGATACACTTAGGGCATCATCTCTCCTACTTTCAGTATCCATAAAATCATCTATCTATATATATACAAGTCTGCATTTTAGTAAATAATGTCATGTCACCCATATGACTTAGTTATACTTAAGTTATACTTCAGTTTTATGAAAGCTCTCGTGTATTGAGCCAGTTTGGCTCATGTGTTTGACTCAGGAAGGAGAGTTAATTTGTGAGCAAGTCACTGCACTGTCGCTGCCTTTGGAGGCGCCTCCTGGCCCCTCTCTGGACCATCACAGAGCCACAACTGTAATCTTCTCATCATCTCAAGATGTCCCCAGTTATGTCAAGGGGTGGCTGGCATTCCTAAAACCAAATGGTATTAATTAAAAACATTTAAATGTGTTACTAGAAAATTTTTGAAGAGTTTATAAGATAGAGATAATTTTAAAAAGAGTAGAATATAAGTGTATTAATTACTGTAAGATGGAAATAATCCATCAAATATAAATTAGAATCTCCTCTTAGAAGAAATTATATAATAACATGTTTTAAATTAATATATTACTGTTTCATGGTGTTCTGCCATTTCAGTAAGTTTTGAGACTTGCTATACTGGAAGCTTAGAAGATAAAACCAATTAACATGCAAGGTGTTTATCACCTAAAGGAATAACCTTGACAAGAAGTTTGTAATTTAAAAGCATAGCTTGTTCATTCTGAAAAATAAGTGTGGAAGTCCAGGCTGTGTTACTTTATCAAAGGCCATTTTTAGCTTTGCCAGTAGTATGTAAATGAGGATATCATCTATGCAAAAAAGTGGCCCTACTGATCTAATTCTGTGGATCTGTTTTATAGGGGAATATGCAGGTTTTGATGAGACGCAGCCAACAGCTGAATCTGGTGGGAAAGGAAAAGTTATTAAATTTTTAAAGGAAAAATTTCATTTTAAGAAGATCATCATAGTTGGAGATGGAGCCACAGACATGGAAGCCTGTCCCCCTGCTGTATGTATTAAGCATACTAGTTTTTTTGCAGTTTGTGAGAATGAAACAAAACCCTGTATCACCATAAAACAAAAAAACAAAATAAATAAAACACAGTCAGTCTCAATATATTAATTGACTTTTTGCAAACCCAAGGAAGGTTGCAAATAAGGAACTTAAACCCCATTTAAAACTTCCAAAGACTGCTTGTCGCTGCAGTGTGGCTGCTGCCTCTTAGCCCAAGTATGTGCTCAGTGAGGTTTGGCTTCATTTCCACAATTAATGCAGCTCTTATACTACAACCAGAATTTGTGTTTTATATTTGATAAACTATTTCCTCATACATTATCTCATTTAATCGTCATAACAGCCCTGTGAAGTAAAAAGTATCATCTTTTCCTTTTGACTGATGGGGTAACTGAGGGTCATGGAGATTCGACACCATGCCCATATTGAAGCATTTTATTCTTCTTCTGCGTTTACATTGCTTTCTGAGACTAGCAGGAGACAAGTGCTCTATGTATGTGTGTGTGCGCGCACGTGTGCTCAGGCGCTCAGCCGTGTCCGACTCTTTGGGACCCCATGGACTGTAGCCAATACCTTAAGTATCACATGTCCATTTCACATAGGACTGTAACTCTAACATTTCGTTCTACCTTAAAAAAACTGAACCAGAAATATAGCGGCAAACCTTTCGCTACCTAGATTCCTCAGATCTAAAAATAACATCTGTCTGTCAATGATTAATCAAAAGTCGTTAAAGAATTTGGGGGGATCCTTTTAACATTACTTGAGTCAGTTTGAAATAATGTGTTCTTAAATGATTTGTAGCCAATGTCAGGGTCGACTAAGTACTGAAATCCAGGCTAGTGGATATCAGAGTACAAGGCATAAAATGCAGGGTTCTCTCCGGGGCCCTGAAGGACAGACTTACAAAGTACAGAAGATCCTACCGGTCAGAAGGTGGCACAGCCCGACTGAACCAAGGGAAGGTGGTGTGTGTGCAGGTCTGTAGCCCTGGAAGGTGGTCCGAGGAATCTGCACCCTAATGAAGGGGTTCCCCAACCTTTGTGGCACTGGGGACCGGTTTCGTGGAAGACAGTTTTTCCATGGACCGGGGGTTGAGGGGTGGAGGATGGTTTCTGAGTGATTCAAGGGCTTTGCATTTATTAATGCCGCCACTAACCTGACAGGAAGTGGAGCTCAGGAGGAGTGCAAGCGATGCGGAGCAGTGTGTAAATACAGATGAAGCCTCTCTCACTCTCCTGCTGCTCCCCTTCTTCTGTGTGCAGTACCAAGTGTGTGGCCCGGGAGTGGGGAGCCCTGCCCTAAAGGGCAGTCAGCAGTCGCCATGTGGAAGCCAAGCAGAACTTGGCGGGGAGGGCTCCTAGAAGGAAGGGAAGCAGCAAAGCGCAGTCCTGATGTACTAGGCACAGTCTCTGGCTGGCCACTGCGCAGGGAGGTGTGGCAGTGGGCTTTCTCTTCAGCAAGAGAAGAAGACCCCACGCACTAGGCTCTCTGGTGTTACCTTTGGGTCATGGGAAGTCCTGGAAGCCTCTGGACCAAGAAGGAACAAGTCAGGGTGTTAGGACAGCAGAAATGGTGTTGGCCTGCAGAGGACTGCCGCAGAGGCAGGAGTTCAAGAGGCTCGATTTATCTAAATGTAAGAATCTACTTATTTTCCCCCATTGTATGGTATGAAAATAAAAATGAAGAGAAAGGGCAAGTAAGATAAACCTGTACTTCTAAATCAGTGTATATTGTGTCTGTGTCCTGGCAGAAAAAAGAGAAAATACCACTTTAAAAGACCCTTGACTGTGGGATTTCCCTTGGAGAAGGGCATGGCAACCCACTCCAGTATTCTTGCCTGGGAAATCTTGTGGACAGAGGAGCCTGGTGGGCTACAGTCCATGGGGTTGCAAAAGATTCAGACACAATGTAGTGACTAACAACAGTGAGGCCCCTCTGGTGGTCCAGTGGTTAAGACTCCACTTTCCAGTGCAGGGGTATGGGTTTGATCCCTGGTCGGGGAACTAAGATTCCACGTGCTGTGAAAGTACAGCCAAAAAAAAAAATTCAAAAGATCATTGACTAAAAGAAGGTATCACTGAAAAGAAATGAATGAAATAACGCACCTTTAAATCATTCTACCAGTGAAAAATAGAGTGCTGCTAACATACTCCGGGGTTGTCATCTCCTTCAGCCCAGGATAACAGGCCTCCCTTCTTTCTTTGAAATTGGCCTGGATGTGAGTGCCACCCAGTTTAGAACTCAGATGTTTACCACCTGGTGTGGTTTTATTTACTTTTTAAAAAATATTTATTTGGCTGTGCTGAGGCTCCCTTGTGGCACTTGGGGTTTTTAGTTGCAGCAAATGGGATCTAGTTCTCTGACTAGGTATTGAACGCAGGGCCCCCTGCACTGAGAGCATGGAGTCTTAGTCACTGGACTACCAGGGAAATCCCTATTTAAAAAAAAAAAAAAAAAATATATATATATATATATATATTTGGCCGTGCAGGGTCTTAGGTGTGGTGTACAGGATCTAGCTTCCTGACCAGGAATTGAACCTGGGCCCCCTGCATTGGAAGCAAGAAGTCTTAACCACTGCACCACCAAGGGAAGCCCCAGGTTTTACTTTTGTAAGCAGTTGTCTTGATTTCCCAAGGACTTCAGTTCTCCTGAAGCCCACGGTGTCCAGCTGAATGCCTCTGCTGCAGTGGTGGTCAGACTTATTTATTCGTGTGGTGGGAGGAGGGGAGGAGGCAAGCAGGCTCACAGGGAGCTGGGAAGGGAGGCATCCCAGGTGATGCTGGGCTCACTTGTCTTTGTTCAGAGTTTCTTCTTTTCAATAATACTTATCTCCCTAGGCTGCTGCTGTCTCTTCTTTCTGTCTCTCCTTATAAACTATTTCCCTTTGTTTCTCTTCGTAGGATGCTTTCATTGGATTCGGAGGAAATGTGATCAGGCAGCAAGTAAAGGATAATGCGGAATGGTACATCACTGATTTTGTAGAGCTTCTGGGAGCACTGGAAGAATAAGATCCATTTTTATAAAGTTCATAACTTTAGGTTAATTTTGAAAAGTTATGCAGTTTGGTACTCTTTGCTTCCAATTGCTGATTACAACCCAATCTATGAATTTGGTATTGATTATCTGTACCTCCAAATGAATGATAGTTAGGGCTCATAACATTGTGGTTTGTTTTTTTAAACTGTAGTTTTAGTATTATTATGACCATTTAATTGCCTGGAGAGTTTTATAATCTGCATTCTTTATCAATCTATCAATTCTTTATCAATCAATCAATTCTAGCTATGTTTTATTTGAAGCCTTTGGAAGGTGGATGGTAAATTAAACACCTTCACCGTTGGGAATGTGGATTAGGCAGCTTTAAATGAAATTGGTTTTCCCTTTATATATAAATAAAAGTTTATCCACATATCAAAACAGAGTTGTAGTTTTTTTTTTTTTTTTTTTTTTTTTGAACCACACCACTTGGCTTGTGGGATCTCAGTTGCCTGACCAGGGATTGAACTGAGGCCTTTGGCAGTGAAAGCTCAGAATCCTAACCACTGGACTGCTAGGGAATTTTTGATTTGTTGAATTTTAATTCTGCCTATCATGTATTTCAATATCCAATATTTCAGATACTTTAAGTATTTGAGTAGAAACCACCCCCAGGCAAGGAACCCAGGGGTGGAGATCCTGCTGAGCACAGGGCTGGTCACAGCACATGCACTGTCAGCCCCACCCCTGGGGGCGGTGTTGAGTGTGAGGGATGGAAGCCCTTTTCTTCCCTCTTGTATTTGTCACACAGGAAATGTTACAAAGGCTTTTTTCAAAAAAGGTAACAGTGGAGCCTTGAAAGTACTGACCTTAAAAGATGGATATTTGAGCTCAGCTCCGTGTCTGTGATGACCTAGAGGGGTGAGAGGGAGGCTCAAGAGGGAGAGGATATATGTTTACTGATGTACCTGAACATAGCTGATTCATGTCGTTATACAACAGAAACCAACACATTATTGTAAAGCAATTACACTCCAATTTTTAAAAATGGATATTTGATAACGACATGAATTAAAAGAACTAAAAACAAACCAAAAAGAACTAAACACAAATTTTATTCATTTCAAATAAAGATCAGCATTTTCCCTTAAATGAATTAAGGAATAATTCATCAGAACTTATACGAACCACTGATTTATTTGGCTGTGCCAGGTCTTTGTTTTGACACTCAGGATCTTCTAGTTGGGACCTTTGAACTGTTCACTGTGACATGTGGGATCTAGTTCCCTGACCAGGGGTTGAACCTGGGTCCCCTGCATTGAGAGTGAGGAGTCTTAGCCACTGGACTACCAGGGAAGTCCCTGAACTATTTCTGAACTATTTCACAAATGGTTTGGGAGGATCCAAAAGGCCAGGTTCATGTTTATTCTGAGCAGTGGCCTTAAAAGGGACATTTCAGAACATGCTTTGAAAATCTGAGATTTTGTACTCTTGCTGGTTTGAAAATTTGAGATTTTATACACTCCCTGGTGAGAAACTGGGGGACGACGAAGACACACAGGTTTCAGAAGAGGCAGCTTCAAGTGGACACTGTTGGATAATTAAGTAGCAAAAGCCAGAAGGGTTTAACATCAGAAGAGATTTGAAAAATGTATAATTTAACCAAAGAATCAACTTTGGTCAAATAATTAGATCATTATTTAGCCAGATAATCAAATCAGATGAACCAAACCTCCTTCTAAATCAGAGTTTCTGGAGGAGAGCTTATGACATAGGTTTGGCAACATTTAAATGAGACCACAGACACAAGAGGGCGGTTGTTTCTCCATTGTGAGCTCTCACTGGCAGCTCTCAAAGCTGTTTCACAGCTTTAGTGCCGTAAAGTGGGCAGGACCAAGCAGGCCAGACTGTGGAGAGCTCCGCAAACCGCCTCAGCCTTGGCCACCGCCCCGCGTGTAGGAGCTGGAGCAAGCCCGGTGGACAGGTGGAGGACAGGGCTTCCATCCAACCCCCTGGCCTCCGTTTCTAACCACCAGGCCTGAGAAGCGGCCTGAACTGGAGGTGCATGCTGAATGTGGCTCAGGGCTGTCTGATCTGTCGAGGAACCTGAGACCCACAGAGAACCTCTTACACCACTCGCACGGCCCCTCCTCCCGCCCCCAGGCTGCCCAGAAGCAGCAGGCACAGTCCTGTCTTTGTTGTGTCGGGGGTGAGTCTGACACGTCCTAACAACTAAGCTAAATTTTCCATGCTTGTCTCATTTTGGACTCACTGGAAACAGCCACAGAAAAGCTCTCCCAGGAGTTCTGTGTACAGTGGTGCCAGCACAGGGTTCACAGGTTCAGGTGACAGTGTTATGAGGTTTCCTATCCTTGTGACGTCTATCATTTTTCATTCTGAAACAGACTAGCACTGAGAATTGGGTTCAAACCAGTCAATCCTCAAGGAAACCAACCCTGAATATTCATTGGAAGGACTAATGCTGAGGTGGAAGCTCCAATACTTTGGCCATCTGATGCAAAGAGCCGACTCCTTTAGAAAAGAACTTGAGGCTGGGAAAGACTGCAGGCAAGAGGAGAAGGAGGCAAAAGGGGATGAGATGGTTGGATGGTATCACTGACTCAATGGACATGAATTTGAGCAAACTCCCGAGATAGTGGAGGAAAGGGAAGCCTGGTTTGCTGCAGCCCATGTGATCACAGAGTTGGACATGACTGAGCGACTGAACAATTCTCTCTTTCAGTGGAGACAAGTGTTTCTTCACAACATCTCAGGAGGCCTGCTTGGCTGCCACTCCCAGAGCAGGGCACAGCACTCTAGATCTGGGGCAGGAGTGGAGCAGGTGATGCCAGAGATGGAAATGGTTGGCCTCAGTTGTGATGGCATAGCGTGGTGGCTCTTGCCTCTCTGACCTTTAGAATCTTTATGATCAGGTTCAGCAAATTTGGAGAGTCATCTGGTCACAAGTCACCCTGCATTTTTTTTTTAAGATTTTTTTTTTTTTTGACGTGGACTATTTTTAAAGTCTTTATTGAATTTATTACCATAGTGCTTCTGTTTTATGTTTTGGCCTCGAGACATGTGGAATCTGAACTCTTCCACCAGGGATCAAACCTGCACCCTCTGCACCGGAAGGCAGAGTCTTAACCACTGGCCTGCCAGGGAAGTCCCAAGTCACACTGCTTATTTTCACATTTTCCAAGATGTGTTCAACTNCTCGAGACATGTGGAATCTGAACTCTTCCACCAGGGATCAAACCTGCACCCTCTGCACCGGAAGGCAGAGTCTTAACCACTGGCCTGCCAGGGAAGTCCCAAGTCACACTGCTTATTTTCACATTTTCCAAGATGTGTTCAACTGTTTCCTCATGTGATTTTCACAACCTTGTGGTCAGCAGTATAGAGGTCACTGTCCTATTTTTGACAGATAGGAAACAAGCTCACAAGTTAATGACTACTACGAGCTCTCATTCAGAGCTGGAACCCAGGCCAGTGATTTTCACAGCATCCTTTATCTAATGCATGACTAGACCATAAACTATTTACTGGGGCCGAGAGAGTCCACCCTAAGCTGTGATCGCAGGTGTTAACATAATACACAGAAGAAATTTTACCTCTTAGGATTGAAGACCGTTTTGCAAAAAAATTCAAGTGGTTTCTTTTTTAAAAAAAATTGGTGGTGGTTGAACTGGGTCTTCGTTGCTGTGTGTGGGCTCTCTCTAGTTGGCGGCGAGTGGGGACCGCTCTTCATGGCAGTGCGTGGGCTTCTCGTCGTGGTGGCTTCTCGTCGNTCCATTCTAAAGGAGATCAGTCCTGGGTGTTCTTTGAAAGGACTGATGCTAAAGCTGTAATTCTGATACTTTGGCCACCTCATGTGAAGAGGTGACTCATTGGAAAAGACCCTGATGCTGGGAGGGATTTGGGGGCAGTTGGAGAAGGGGATGACAGAGGATGAGATGGCTGGATGGCATCACTGACTTGAAGGACATGAGTTTGAGTAAGTTGGTGATGGACAGGGAGGCCTGGTGAGCTGTGATTCATGGGGTCTCAAAGAGTCGGATGCGACTGAGTGACTGAACTGAATTCATCTTTCACTGGACTGCAAGCTCACAAGGACAGGGATCATGTTTTGTTTATGTTATTCCAAGTGCCTGGTGTTGGGCACATAATAGAAACTCAATGTTTGTTGAACCGAATGAAGGCCCAAACCCAGTTTTTACTGCCTCAAGTTGTGAAACCTAATGACTTAATTAGAACAGAAATTGCTCAAGACTCTAGAGGAGAATACTGACAGAATTCCATTTTAGACTTGGCTTATTGCTCTGTGCTTTTTTGAACAGAAAGATTGTTTAAGAAAGCAAGACAAAAAGGGAATAGCAAACTATTTCTAAAAGACCATTTTTTCATAGGCTATTGATATTCAGCACCCAGACATCCAGGTTCTCACTCTGAATGGCCCATGGACAAGCAGTCAGCTAGATGAGGCAGTTTAGGGAGATTCTCAAGCCCAGTTCGTTTTATGAATCAACTTGTCTGGCCTAAGGGATGCCCAGACAAGTGGTAAAACTTTATTTCTGATAGGTGTGTCTGTCAGGGTTTTCTTGGAAGGGATTAGCAGGAGATCCCATAGACGGTAAAGTGCACTGCCCTCCCCAGTGTGGGTGGATATCACCCCATCCATTGGGGGCCCAACTGGAACAAAAAGGTGAAAGGAGGGCGAATTCACTCTCTTCGTGAGCTGGATGCCCACCTTCTGCTCTGATACTACAGCTTCTGGTTCTTGGGCCTTTGACCTCGGACTGGGATTTACATCATCTGCTCCCCCTGATTCTCAGGCCTTTGGACTTGGACAGAATCCTACCACTGGGACTCTTGGTTTGCCAGCTGGCACACAGCAAACTATGGAACTTTTTGATTTCCATAATGGCACAAGCCAANCTGGGATTTACATCATCTGCTCCCCCTGATTCTCAGGCCTTTGGACTTGGACAGAATCCTACCACTGGGACTCTTGGTTTGCCAGCTGGCACACAGCAAACTATGGAACTTCTTGATTTCCATAATGGCACAAGCCAATTCCTATAATAAATCTCCTCTTAAATACATCTTTCAAAAAAATTTTAATTGAAGTACAGTTGATTTATAATGTTAATTTCTGCTGTACAGCAAAGTGTCTCAGTTATACATACACACACACACATTCTTTTTCATATTCTTTTCCATTATGGTTTGCCATAGGACATTGAATATAGTTCCCTGTGCTATACAGTTGGACCTTGATATTTGTCCATCCTATACATAATAGTTTGCCTCTACTAATCCTAAACGCCCCATCCTTCTCTCCCCAAAATACATATATATCTAGATAGCTTACTGGTTCTGTTTCTCTGGAGAACTCTAATACACCAGTGAACGACAGAAGATTAACTTCTACAGGGTTTGTTTCATTTACAAGTCCACATAATTTTGTAAGTGAAAATTCCCTCTGTCCAGAGCATTTTTTTCAGTTCTGAATAGCCTTTACTAGTAATAGTCATTCTACCAGTTTTCTTTAAGTGGTTTAGAAAGCAGTTCCATATCAATGATTCTTTCATTCACATCCTGCAAACATGCTCTGAGCATCTAATCAGTAGAGAAGCTGCTGACCTTCAGGTGTGCTATGGCAGATTTCACTATGCCCACTCTCCCCCACTGCTTCCTGTGCCAGCAAGAAGAGCCAGTTACATAAATTCAGAGCTGAAGGGACCTTAGACGCTACTGAATTCCACCACCACATTTCATAGGCTAAGGACCCAACCAAAGAGGGCAAGTACTCCATCAAGGAGCAGAACCTATTCTTCCATCAGCGCCCCAACTCCCAAACACCAGGCCATTATGCACTGGTATACAGACACCCACTCCCCATAATACCTACCACGTGGCCATAAGCAGCAGCTGATGAGCTTATTTTACCCTGTAGACTTACACATGCCCGCTGAACTGGCACAAGCCATCCTTCAAGAGTGATGGGCTCACTCTCAGCATCAGTTCATTAAAAAAGATCGCACCCATGTAATATGTGAAAATTAAGAGGATTTTTATTAACTTTTATATGTTGTTGGAGAAAACCATTCACATGTAAAAGCTTGACATTTGATATGAGATTTATTCACACTTTAACATAAATTCTTTGATCTGGGGGTCAGACATAATTTTTCATTTCAACAGGACTTTCACATGATTACAGTCACAAAATTGGCACTATTAAAAAATGAAATCAGAGCTAGACAAAGTATGCAGTTTTATGTCAATTTAAATCTCAACATGCACACCCCCCTCCCCCATTCATGATCCTGGAAGAATCTGCTGTGAGCTTACTAAAATGCAGGTCACAGATGACTGTTTACAAAATAAAACCTCTTTTCCTAGTGCTACTCGTTTTGTTGTAGAAAAATATTACAAATAAAAATTAGTGCTATTCAAGGTGTTCATTTCAAAGTCACATATGATACACAGGTTCAAGCCATCTTTTCCTCACGTATAAAGACATCACAATACACAAAGTGGAGAGTGAATTACTGATCAACCACTCCCCCCTCAGTAACGACACAGTTTACTATGCTGACATTGAAAATGAGAGTGAACTAAACATTTCCAGGTATTGAGTACACTTATAATTTGTTCCTAGTCTGAAACTCAGAAAAAAATGCTACAGAAACATGATGAAATTTATATTTCTTCCTGATACAAGAAATTTGTCTAAAAAACCTGTAATTATAAAACAGATTTGCTCTTTATAAAGAAATGGCTAACTTTTTTTTTTTTCCCATGGTTAGATTCTTACTTGGAGATGACTCCGATTTTCAACTGGGCTCTTTTCCTGGCAGGTAGGGAGAGGTGGCTTGGTGTTAATATTATACGGTACATTCGACAAACTTAGGGATGTTTTAGAGGACTACAGCGCACTGTTACAATCAGCCAAACTGTAATAGTTTCCTGTCTTGTGATTATGTAAATTTTAAAGAAAAGAGGTCTCTTAGAAGCTATATACAGCAGTTTACACTTCAGTGTTTCTCTCTCACTTGTAACACAGTTCAAGTTGATTGATGACAAGCACTTGTCACAGAAAACTTCTGTAGGCACATCTCCATTCTGTCGCTTCACTGGAGGGGCGAAGTCTTCTGTGGGATCATGATTCTGGATTCCATTTCCTGAATAAGTGGGACTGAAAACAAGGGCCGTAATCACTGGGGCTCACTGTTTTCTAAACAGATGGCAATAAATACATGCTAACAAGTAGGCTGCTGAGGATATTCATTCAGAAGACAAGCTGCCTGAAATCAGAGTACTGGAATACTTAGGACTGGTCTCGGGCAGAAATATACAAGCTAATGACAGATCAGCTGACATCCTATAATGTGTCATTAAAATATTCTGTCAGGAAATGTATTTCACGTGTTGGAAATCAAGAAAGTCTATATTGTGAGAAAAATGGTGCTTTCTTAAAAGGTCCTTTGAACTGAATTAAAATGTATATAGAACCAAATAATCCGACTCTATCCTATATGCAGCAACAATACACTGTCCCTGTAACACTTGTCAGTGCTGAGGAAACATGTCTTTAGGACCTGATGGAAGTGTAAGAATAAGCAGCAAAGCCACATACAGTTATAGGATTTATGATATATGAACTAACAGACAAGATAATAGTTATTTTCCAGAACAAATTACTCCTCAATCTTCCTGGCAGGGTACAGGCTTAAGTGTACCTGACGTGCAACATGGGTGGTACTTATTACCTGCATTGGTGTCACTGGGTGGTATTCAGTCTGGCTATTCTAAAATGAAGCAACTAGGATTTCATAGTGTATGTATCATATATACACATATGAGTATACACAGATGTATAGGCTTACATGTATGTACACAGGCATATACACGTACATATGGAAAGTTTAAATATCAAAGTAATTTCCAAAATTATTTTAATTGCTGTATTAAATTGTAATACTTTAGGGAATAAACAATTCTGATGAGAAAGCTTAGGAAAAAATTTATCTGTATGATAAATTTTCAGAGAATACAGAAATGTATAAAAAATGTAATGATATACACAAAGATCTGAAAACTATACTAGACAACATGTATACTTGAAAGAATGAATATTCTCTATTGAAAAAGTCATGTAACTATCAAAGAAAAATATGACTATTTCTCTATTCCCTCAATCTTACAATTCACCATCTGACAGCAACACATTTTTTTTTTTTTTTCAAATACACCATGAGCTTCAGGGTGAAAGAACATCTAAACAATGAAATGAGAAGAATGAAAGGCTTTCTGCCTATTAAGATATTACCTGTATAATATACCAGTTCTTCCCAGCCATGTTTATGCCATGCTGCATTCCGTATATCTTCCCTGGTCTGAAGATCCTTGTAAGCTTAAAAATAGCCACACAGAAGAATTAACCAAACATAATGCCCTACATTCCACTAGTACAGTGGGGGAATGACTCCAGGACCTGCTATGAACACCAAGACCGGCAGGTGCTCATTTCCCACTGCTGGCTCTAGGTATCCATGGTTCTGCACCCTCGGATTCAGCCAACTGGGAGTTGCATAGTACTGTGTATCAACTGAAAAAGATCCATGCGGTTCAAACCTGTGTTGTTCAAGGGTCAACTGGATGTCCAGTAAGTGCTGATTCAGCTGCTCATCTTGTTTTCTCAAACAGCCTACATATCTTCCTCGACTTATGATGGGGTTACGTCCCAGTAAACCCATCATAAGCTGAAAATATTGTAAATCGAAAATGCATTCAATACATCTAATCCACTAGAACATCCCAGCTGAGTCTTCCTTACCTTGTGTGTGTGACATGTGTTAGTCATTCAGTCATGTCCGACTCTTTGTGACCCCATAGACTGTAGCCCACCAGGCTTCTTTGCCCATGGGATTCTCCAGGCAAGAATACTGGAGTGACTGCCATTCTCTTTACTAGAGGATGTTTCCAACCCAGGGATCAAACCCCCGTCTCTTGCATTGCAGGCAGATTCTTTACCGTTTGAGCTACAGGGAAGTCCTTCCCTACCTTTAACGTGCTCAGAACACTCATGTTACCCTACAGCTGGGCAAAATCATCTGATGCCAAGCCTATTTCATATCAAGTGTTTAGTGTCTCATGTAACTGAATACAGCACAGAAAGTGAAAACCACACTAGCTGTAAGTGTACTGGCTGTTCACACTTGTGACTGTGCAGCTGACCGCGGCCACCGCCCAGCATCATGAGAGACCGTACCAAAAGCCAGGCGGAAGAGCACAGTTCACACTTCAAAGTTCCTACTGAACATGGATCACTTTTGCACTGTTGTAAAGTTGAACAATTGTAAGTTGAACCATTGTAAGTCAGGGCCCATCTGTATTCCGTGAACTTAGTACTAAGCTGGGCTAACTGTGAGCGGGTTATTCTGAGTAGAATTGTCAGGCCGTGTGGGTGAGGCAAAACAATCTGCTCTCAAGGTTTACAGTCTAGTGGATTCAAGATGTGCCTTTACCAACCAAGTGAACTTCNCAGCAAAACTGTCTCAGAATATCTGCACAAAGTTGCTGGATCCTCCAAAATTTAGTGCCTATTTCTATATTGAGCTTGACTGTTGTTTCTATAAATTTATTTTTTAAGCAATTTTGGATACATATATATATATATTTATATAGGTAGATGCAAAGATAAAAGTACTGATCCACTTTAAAGTATAAGACTATGAACTTTTGAGACTTTGGTGATCCTATGTCTTTGTCACTCTCTCAAGATTCAGAATCCCAGGACCTGAGTGTCAAAAGGGCAACCTAAATCACTAGCCTGCTTCCCAGGTAGGTGCCTGGGGTCATAGCCGGAGGGCTTATCACTCACGCTTCAGCTTCTGTAACGGACAATGGCATTTCCTCTTTCATTAGAACCCACATAGTAGGAAATTCTGCCCCCACAAGGGCGGGTGGTTTGGAAAACACATCACAGCAACAACTTGGCTGTCTTAGTATACCATATCCAGTAACTCACCGAGCTAATTTGCCAAGTTTTAGTTACCTAAGAGATTTTAAATAATTCCCACAGTGATGTNGGCATTTCCTCTTTCATTAGAACCCACATAATAGGAAATTCTGCCCCCACAGGGGCGGGTGGTTTGGAAAACACATCACAGCAACAACTTGGCTGTCTTAGTATACCATATCCAGTAACTCACTGAGCTAATCTGCCAAGTTTTAGTTACCTAAGAGATTTTAAATAATTCCCACAGTGATGTCATTCATACCCCCATTACCATGAAAGTTACCCACTTTAAATGAATTTCTTTGATCAGAGTGACCTAGAAAATAATGATATCAATAATGATTAAGCTCTTCCTACCTTTTAGGCACTGCGTTAGGTTTAAGATAAAATATTTCCAAAAAGTCACTGTGTATCTTCATAGGCTTGGTAAATCATATATTCAGAAACATAGACTGAAGATTTGCAAACAGATTAATTATGCAGTGAAAAGGAGTTTGGATTATCAGCCTAAGAACAGGGACTGTAGTTACACTGATCTCAAGAGATGGAATGAATGAATTTGTTAGTCACTCAGTCGTGTCTGACTCTGTGAACCCATGGACTGTAGCCCTCCAGAATTCTGTGGAATTCTCCAGGAAAGAATACTGGAGTGGGTTGCCATTTCCTTCTCCAGGGAATCTTCCTGACCTATGGATCGAACCCAGGCGTTCTGCATTGCAGTCGGACTCTTTACTGTCTGAGCTACCAGGGAAGCTTCAAAAGATGGAACTGGGAATAATTCTGATTCTAATACAGCAGGAGTCAGGAGAACTTTATCCTGGTTCTCTGTCATTAACTTATGACTTGTTTGTCTCCTCAGCTCTGGGTCTTTTCTCAGCTACATCACTTCCAGCTAGAACTCTGACCTGTGCAATGCTTTTTGACTCAAGCTCCATCTCCTTTTAGTGACTTTCTCAACCTCATAGCTGCATTCTAGAGAATCACCAGTTACCTGTTTTTCTTTCCAAATTCAAATTCTATAAACAAGGATGATGGGCTCAACACATGTTTCATCCCAGATTCCATCATAATCACTGACCAGGTTAAGGACCCAAGGGTCTGGTGCTCAGGTCAGGTGCCCACCCCTGGCCAGTCGACAAGACAGGAGAAACCTTAAATCCTACACAGTGTAGTCATCTGGGTCACCTCTTCAGCAAGGGTTGTGGACATGGTAACATGTTCAATGCAGAGACTACTTAGTTAATTATTAATGAAAGATTTACTGGGGGGTAATCCACCCACTTTATCTTTCATATATGATGACATTTTATCCAGGTTGTATTTTCTGTATAATACTGAAAGGCAACAGCTTACAAAAAATTTTAAATGTTAGTCACTTAAGTTGAGATGTTAAATTACTCTAAAAGTGTAATGAAAATCTTCTCCTTATCTGATGTAAGTAGTCAATGTGATCTAAACCATTAGAGGTGTAATCAAAACCAAACTATTTTATCCCAGTTGCTTTTTCCACAAGGTAGCAAATCGTCTTTTAATTTTTTGAAGTATAATAGTAGAAGGAGTTTATCCTTGAGTAGATATGAGGTGGTAGTATTATTTTGATTGCTAAGGGAGTTACCTCAAGTTCCAGCCTAGCCCAATGCCTTTCACATGGTAGACATTCAGTAACTATTTCTTGAAGTAAATCAAAAAGCCTGCCTTTATTTAAAACCAAACTGCAGCAAATATTCTGTTAAGGGCTACAGTCACTGTCACCTAGGAATTCCAAGTTCTAAAAATTGATGCTTCCACAGTAATAAATTCACTAACAGACTAGAAAATGGTTACAAAGAAGTTCACAACTTCAAGTCCATGAAACCCCTGAGTACCCATCCCCACATCAAGAGAAACAAACCTTTTGTTTGAAATGTATTTACTATCATACAATTGTATAATAATGTATAATTGCATAAATGTATTCACAATAAATATATAATAAAATAACAGAATTAACAACTATTATTATTCATTCAACTAAAACAGACTGTATTGTGAGTAATCATGAGTATATGGAAAGATAGATGACAGCCTTGTGTGTCCCTTTTAAAAAAGTGGTGTGTTTCTCAACTTTGAGAGAAGAACATTTAATGGGAATGAATATGAATTCCATTTTCTCTCATTGAATTTATTAGGTGGATAGTGAAATTTGCAAGGACATGATTCAGAACTGTAATTTTTCCATGCAAGAGACTTACTCGAGACACATTAGCTGTTAATGTCCTGTTAAGAACAATGATTCTTTGTGTGAGAGAAAGAGATCCATTTCCATATAATTCTTAAAGTCTGAGACACTTTAATTATTTAGTAATCTTAGGAAGCTGAAGCTTTATGCCTAGGCTCCTAATTCATTTTGAAAGAAAACTGTTACGTTCTCATCAATTTTAATGTGTGATATTTTTTCAAAGGTTACTGTTGCTATGTAAATTCACCCAGTGCTACCTGTGGGCTGACTGTATCCAATACTGCAGTGGCAGAATTTGGCACATTGACACAGAAAACCCACACAGCAATGGCATAGATACAGAGTTATGCAATAATTAATTGCTAATATGTTCATTTTATTTTCCATCCACATTAGGAGATTTTGCTGTTAAAAAGAATAAAATTGCTGATCATTGGACAGTGCATTTAGCCATCACCTTGTTTTTTGGAATAGATCCAGTTCTTATTCATGGGCTACTATGGAAACTATTTTAATTATCTCATCTAAAAATTGAGGCTCTTATGCATAAAAATTCGTACACTGTTATGTGGAGAAGTGCATCTCACAATGTGACATTCATGCAGATTCGCTGGGCATCTCGCTAAATGCCCTTTCCAGTTCAGTGGGTCTGGGATGGGGCTCAAAATTCTGCTTATTTAACAAGGTGATGCTGATGCTGCTTGAAGTAGCAAAGATGTAAGGAACTGGACCTCAGAGGGAGGTAAGCCAGGTATAGTCATTTGTGAATGCCTTTATCAGAAACACATGGTTACTTTTGTATCCCTTTGAGAAGCCTCACTTGCATTTCCTCCAAGAGGTAAAATAAACTTTGGACCACTTAGGAGGGGCGCTTGGTATATATGTGCAAAATGACACATTGAAGCCTAAGTTTACAGAGAACAGTTTCCTTTGAGATAGGTGTACTCCACATCCAAGCTCCCACATGAGGCTTCATTACAGTGGTCTCTACTACTGTACACCCAGGAGAGTGAAAAACAGCAAAAAAAAAAAAAGTCTTACTATCATTATGATAATAGCTTTGACCTCGTGGACCTCCTGAAAGCTTCTCGGGGACCTCCCAGAGATGGCTGGGCCACACTCTAAGAAATGCTGGCATGTANTTTCTTTACCACATGTGAGTCACGGTATCTCATTTGTGGTGTGTGGCTGTCAGGATTAAAGGGAATGGTGCATAAATAACCAGTACAAGGAGGTGCTTGGTAAGTGTTGGTTCCTTCTCTAAAAGAGATGGATAAATGAGGGTAAGTTGTGGCCAACTGAGAATGCATCTCTGCACATCTCAATACCTTTTCCCTATGAGGAAGGAAGTGGGCAGTGGACATTTGGGACACTGGCTGGAGACACAAAGGAAGGTGGAGATGGGCACTGCCTGAAAGTACACACGTGTCTGATCTTGGCCTGTGCCAGAGTACGGGGTCCGGACCCTCCAGTCCCCATGCTCACTCATCACAGAGGCCACTCTCAGAGGCCCCTCCAGGCTGAGGAAAGGGAGGGGTCTGTCTTTTCAGTTCAAATCCTCTGAACAGATCACACATTAAAAAATCACAATAAAAACGATCTCATCCCTACCTCAAGCCTGTAAAGGTTAAGTCGTACTTAATAGGTATGCTTGCCAGACATCACCCTGTCCCTGAGCCTTCAGCTGCCCCAGCAGGCGCACGCCCCTGCAGCACTCGGCGGGACCAGCGAGGGCAAACCCACACCTCGGTGAATTAATACAGTTTAGGGTTTGGAAATGTCAGGCCATTTACAAGTGTTCCCTGGTAGCTCAGATGGTAAAGGATCCTCCTCCAATGCCAGAGACCTGGGTTTGATCCCTGGGTCAGGAAGATCCCCTGGAGAAGGGAATGGCTACCCACTCCAGTATTTCTTGCCCAGAGAATTCCATGGATGGAGGAGCCTGGTGGGCTACAGTCCATGGGGTCCACAGGGTCAGACATGACTGAGTGACACACAACTATTAACAAATGTGCCCAGAACAGGCCAAGCTGCCACTGCGACCTGCTTCCTGCTCAGCCAGGGAGATGGACCCACACAGCCACAACCACGAACACGAGTGTGCACCAGGCTCTGGGGGCTCGGGGACAGTGACATTCCCTGGGGGATGAGGAGGAAGATCCGAGCCAGGCCCAGAAAGGCACCAAAGGAGGCGTCAATCCAAAGCGGGTGGGGACGGCAAAGGCGAGAGAAGATGCCTCAGAGGACAACGGGCCCAGACCCGAGGCAGGCAGTGGGCCCTCTTGCAGGACACCTTTCTGCGTGGAGTGTGGCACTGTCCCCGAGGGAGCAGGGGGATGTTCAGAGAGGGAGGCCGAGACCACCCTGTGAAAGGCCGCAGCACCTCTCACAGCCCAGCTCTCACTCTCACCAGCTCACGATGAGCTGCGTGTCTTGGGACCCTTCACTGTGGACCTCTTGTGCTGGGGGCCTAAGACCCACCTTCCATCTGGGGCATCTGATCAGCTGCAGTGTTCCAGGTTCCTAACCTGAGGCATGATTTACGGGCTAGGACAACTTATTTAGTAATGAATTCTGAAATCCCAGGAACGTAAAAATGAAAGGAAAAAAAACATACCCCAAAGATGGTGCACCATATAGAGCTGCCCAATCTGGGAGAAGAACCCTCCAACTGCTTCATTACCGTCCTGTCTGAAGCGAATGGCACGAGCCCTATGAGAAAAAAACAACGTTCAGACACCGCATCAGGCATGTTAAGAAAGTGAGTTTCCTCCATTCTCAGTGCAAGTTGTTCAGAACAAAGAATACTTTTAAGATTATTGAATGTATTCAAAAGCTATTTTAATGTACATCAGATGTCAATCTACCTTTCTGTAGCAATTATTAGTCATTTTTGTAAAATTTGTGATTCGTAACTATTAAAATAAAAACAGCATGAGCTATGTGGTTGCAGTCCTGATTTTTTAAAAAATTGGAGATGTCTTTTATTTTGTGTGGCATGTTGGATCTTAGTTACCCGACCAGGGATCGAACCTGCAACCCTGTGCCTTGGAAGCTTGGAGTCTTTTAATCATGGACGACCAGGGAAGTCCCTAACGCTAACTTCTTTAACCTTACATTTAGTGTTATGTGATCATAATCATCACCCCAAATTATAAACCTGATTAGCAAATTATGAAAATTAGGCAAATCACTATAGTGTGCATTTTAACCCAAAGAGGGGAAAACCCTCCATATTCATCAATAGTGATACGTGTTCAGGATTGTTCACTTCATTCGGAATTTTTCTCACCGACTTTCTCAGTAGGCAAAGAAAACATACTTGCCTTGGCCTGGAAATAATCAGAAGCATGTACTGAAGAGGAGACCACCATCTTAAATAGTTACCTATGTGCCAAAATATAAATTGCATGCTGAACTGGGCTTTGTAAATAATTTTTTTTAAATAACTGAAGAATAAACTCAGTACTTCTCTGTGGATTCCACATTGGATATGTCTCAATTAGTAACATGGAAAAATAGAAATGAGTGATTCTATCCTGTGGGCAACTAAATTACTACACTTTGAGGGATCACTCACCAATTCCTTAATAAAATGATGTCTATAATCAAAGTGTTAGGTAGTTAGAACAGGAAAAAGGAATCCAAAATGACGGTGGTTGAAGAACAAAGAAAGGAAAAGCCCATGAAAATGAAACAAAAGAAAATCCAAAGACTGGAGTGAAAATGTCAGGTCAAACAAACAGCCCTCCTCCCTAGCCCAATTTGCATAGTGCAGGCTCAGAGGGGAAGAGACAAAATGTATAAAAGGAGGAAGCGAAGACAGATTGGGGCCTCTCCTTTGGGATGGGCAGATGCCTATTCAGGACCACAAATGAGTGCCATTCTAATGAACACCCCCCAAATTAAGTTTCTGGAGAAAAGATTTCTCAGGATAGCTCTGAAGAGCCAACACAGCTTGAAGGAGTCTTTTGGGCCTAGAAAAAAAACAACAGTTTGAGAAAACAAAACAGAACTTTAGGTCCCACCCTGATGCTCCAGGCCAGTTGCATCTATCTGGGACTTACCATCCCCTGTCCAGAAACCTTTCACCCCCTACACTTGCATAGAAGACTGATCACCCCCTGCCCAACTATAAATGCCATCTCAACTAAAGAATACCCAAAACATCCGGCCTGATTAACACTTCCCTTATTGCTTCCACAAACATCCCTATAAATATGGAGCCTCCCTGATCCCTCTCCAAGCTCAGCCTGGTCAGGCTGACTGTTGCCCACCTTGCCTGAATAAAGGTAACCTACTTCTGTTGAGGTCATCTTTCCTCTTTCCACCTCTGCTCGAACTATACTTTACGTTCTTGGTGCCGAAACCTGGGAAGGGGTGAGGCAGTCGTCTCACTCTCTCTCACTCTCCCTCCCTCTCATTGCTTTCCCTCCCCCCTCCACCCCGCCTGAGTCTGGGAGCGTGAATATCCTCCCTCCGAGCTCACTTTTCTGCCAGGGCTCAAGTTCCCCTCGGGGGCGCCCAGGGCCTCCGTGAGTGGTGCAAGCCTTGTGCTAAGGCCTCGGCTTTACCTCCTTTTTCTCTCTCTCTGATAACCTCCGGAATAGGGAACTCTTGCCATTCCACTGCTCTACATGCAACACTCCACTCAAGCCAGCCCCTAGATTAAGGTAAGATCCGGACGGTGTTCTAGAGGCGCCCTAGAGCTCAGTCCTCTCCAGGTCCCGGGGACCCCTGGCCCAGGGCCACTCTGTAGGTGACGGTGGGGGATGCTCCACCTTGACACACAGCTCTCTTCTCATAACTCCTATTGCGACTCCGGGTGACGACTTGAGCTCTCAACAGGAACCTCTGCTTGCCTTCAATTATGGGGTCTGGCCAATCTGTCCCAAAAGACTCCTTCACAGCTTGTCAGGAATTGTACTCCAAATAGACAGGAGACAGATCGCCTGATCCCTGAACAAGGAGGGACTTGAGCCATTGTGAATGAGGCGAGTTTTTTCTGGGAAATACCTCCAGCTAAGCTGAAGAAAGTTTCACAGTCCTCAAGAAAAATATTCATATCCTATAGGATCTCAAAGAACAAGCTGGAGAGTTCTCAGGGTGGCTACAATCTCTCTTTGGGGGAGCCTTCTCCTGGCAAGGGGGAATTTGGTTGGCTAATGCCCCTACTAATCCCTGTTATCACCATATTGATGTTGCACATGATTTCTCCATGTATTATCAATTGTCTAACCTGTTTTATCTCTGCCCAGGTCAACAAGCTACAACACGCAGTGCCAGTTCAACAAAGACATATAAAACTACACCTGACCACGGAAAATATCACTCACCCTTAGATGGATGCCGCTGTAAGGACTCTGAGACTTAGATTACCAAGAGGGGGAGCCCCAATGCCCCTCACCATTCCAGCTCAGTAGGAAGTAGCCAGAGAAACCTCAATACCCCTATTCCCAAAGAATTGGACCTCCCATCTCTTGAGGGGAGAATGTTAGGCAGTTGGAATAGGAAAAAGGAGTCCAAAATAGCAGTGGCTAAAAGACAAAGAAAGGAAAAGCCCACAAAAATGGAACAAAAGAAAACCTACAGAATCAGGTGAAACAAACACGCCCCCCTTCTTGGCTAGCCCAATTTGCATAGGGCAGGCTCAGCGGGGAGGAGACAAAACAGATAAAAGGAGGAAGCCAAGAGGAAGCCAAACGAGGAAGGCCTCTCCTTTGGGGCTGGCCCACCCTCACACCTTGAGGGTGTACTATCCTTTGCTTGCCAAATAAAACTGAGTTGTAACCAAGCTTTAACACTGGTCCACCATTTCAAATCTTCGCTGCGGCAAGACAAAACTGAGGAAATTACACACTCACTCCCCCAACAATAACATACAATCAAATGTTTTTCTTAGTTTTCAAATGAAAGGGAATTCTCTCTTGTATTAGTTAGCTTTGATGATCTAAGAGGAAAAGACTCATTAGAAAGAAAGGTCCCAGAACTGTTTTTGGAGGTAGAAAGATCTTAGAAATTATCAAGCCCAAAACAATAAATTTCAAAACTGAAGAAAAGAGAACATATATAAACTGAAAATAAAAAGTCACAGCTCTCCTGTTTCAAAGTGGCTGTGCCATTTTACATTCTCACCACCAATGTATAAAGGCAACAATTCATTAACAACCTCATCAACACTCGTTATTCTTTTTAATTATAGCCATCCTAGAGGGTAAGAATCACTATCTCAATGTGGTTTACTTTGCATTTCCACAATGACTAAGGACATCGAGAAGCTTTTCACATGTTTATCAGGCATTCATAGAGCTCCACTGAGGAAATGTCTATTTAAATGCTTTGCCTATTAACTTTTTTTTCAAATTTATTTTACAGTTTTATTTTTTATTGTGGTAGAAAGCACCGGACATTAAATTTACCTCAACTGTTTCCTACTGTGCAGGCCAGTGGGGCCAAGTCTAGTCACACATTGTTGTGCAACACATCTCTCCAACTTTTCATCTTGCAAAACTGAAACTACCCGCTAAGCACCAACTCCCCTCCGCCCTCCCAGGCCCCGGCAGCCACCATCCTGTTTTCTGTTTCTTTGGTGTTGACCACTTTAGAGACTTTTATTAGTACTTGTCATTTTATAATGGGCTTACTTTGCTTAACACAATGTTCTCAAAGTTAACTGTGCATGTGGCAGGATTTCCTTCTTTTTGAAGGCTGTATAAAATTCCACTATATGTACATGCCACATATGTATCCATTCATCTGTTGATGGAAATTTACTTTCCTTCTACCTCTTACCTCTGTGAATGCTGTGATGAACAGCGCTGTGCAAATATCTCTCTGAGATGCTGCTTTGCATTCTTTTGAAGTAGGATTGTTACATCAGATATAATGCTATTTTTAACGTTTTTAAGAAGCACTGTATGAAAAACCATTTTCCATAATGGCTACCCCATTTCATATTCCTATTTACATTACGCAAGGATCTCAGCTTCTCTGTATCTTTGCTAACACTTGATATTTTCTGTTATTTTGATAATGGCCCTTCTAAAGGGTATGAGATGGTTGGCATATATTTGTGGTTTTGAATTGAGTTTCTCTTATGATCAGTGATGCTGACCATCTTTTCATCTCCTTTTTGGCTATTTGTCTATCTTGGGAAAACTGTTTTTACAAGTCTTTTGCCCATTTTTCAGTCGGGTCATCTTCTCATTATTGAGCTGTATGATTTCCTTACATATTTGGGATATAAGTCTTTTATCAGATATGTGATTTGCAAAATTTTCTCTCAGTCTGTGACCTCTCTTAATTTTTAAAACTGTATCCTTTGAATTACACAAAAGTTTTTAATTTTGGTGAATTATAATCCATTTTTTTCTTTTGTAGATTGTGATTTTGGTGTTTATCTAAGAACTCTTTGCCTTACCTTACGTTACAAAGATTTTCCCTTATGTTTTCTTCTGAAAATGTTATATTTTAGCTCTTACATCTACGTCTACAATTCATTTTCAGTTAACTTTTATATATGAGATAGGGATCTAAATTTATCTTTTTATAAGAGATGTGTATAAGAGNTTTTTCTTTTGTAGATTGTGATTTTGGTGTTTATCTAAGAACTCTTTGCCTTACCTTACGTTACAAAGATTTTCCCTTATGTTTTCTTCTGAAAATGTTATATTTTAGCTCTTACATCTACGTCTACAATTCATTTTCAGTTAACTTTTATATATGAGATAGGGATCTAAATTTATCTTTTTATAAGGATATCCAATGTCTCAGAACCCTTTGATGAAAAGTCTATCTGTCCCCATTGAATTGCCTTTGTATATTTGTCAAAAACTAACTGTTCACATACATGAAAATTTGTTTCTTGTCCTTCAGTTCTATTCCACTGATCTAAATGCCTGTCTGTATGTCAGTACCATACTGTCTTGATTACTCTAGCTTTGTAGTCAGTTCTGAAGTTGAGCAGTGAGTCCCCCAACTTTGTTCCTCTTTTTCAGGACTGTTTTAGCTATTTTGGGGTTCTTTGCATTTTTAGAGATGTGTATAAGAGACAGNCTTGATTACTCTAGCTTTGTAGTCAGTTCTGAAGTTGAGCAGTGAGTCCCCCAACTTTGTTCCTCTTTTTCAGGACTGTTTTAGCTATTTTGGGGTTCTTTGCATTTTTAGAGTCTGCTGAGATTTTGGCTGGGATTCTGTTGAACCTGTAGATCTACAAGATAGAAAAACTGGTATTTCACTAATTAAACAAAGAAGAAGAAATGGAAGCAGTTATATCATTGTGGTGTTCTGTTCATGTGACAAAAGCAACATTTCAGAAAAGATAATATCCAAGAAGAATAGGAAATAACCTCATGTACCACTGGGGTTTTGTTTTTATAAAAAGTCCTTATCTCTTGGGAGATATATGCTCACTCAAATTCCCAGAGATGCAGTGTTATGTTGTTTGGGATATACTTTCAAATACTCTGGCTAGGGGCATTTAGACTTAAGCAAGACTGGCCATGTGTTGATAATTACTGAAGCTAAGCAATGGGGGGAAAGAAGGGGGGACTGGTGGTATTATTCTCTCTAGTTTTGTACTTGTTCGAAAAATCTCATAATACAAATATGTCAAACAAAACAACAGTCTAATATCAAATTGTGGCCTGAACCCCAGATTTTAATTCTAGAATTAACACTATAGTGTAAAAGACTCTAAGACTTACAAACTCATCATTTGGTAATATACTCACCAGTAATTGCCCCATTCAATCATAGTTCCTGGCTGAAAAGAGATTTGGATTTTGTTAGTCCTTCTGTGAAGAAATATGGAAATAGCANGTTCTAAAAGTCTAAATGCATCCTCTAATTCTTCCAATTTTCCAAGCCAGATCTCTCTATAAGGTCATGGTAGGATATTTCTCAGTCAGGTTTGAGAGAATTTATTAAATTCCCATAATCTTCTTTCTCTAAGATCTCTTTCTGCAATAATTTTTTTTAAAATTCATTAGGAAATTTAGAAAAAATACTGACTAACAAAAAGCAAATAAAAATCACTAATTCTGCGAGAGAGGACCAACCACTGTAGTATTTTGGCATGTGCCTTCCCAGTTTTATCTTGCATGTGTATGTACAATATATATTTCAAAAAAGGACATGCAACATACTGTTTCATAATTTTTTAATTAAACTATATGTTTTTGGAATACTTTTGTGTAAAATGCCATTAGGTATTCTCTACCAGTTTTTGATTGCTATCTAATGTTTTACTGTGTATATCTCTACCTCAGTTTATTTAATGAATTCCCTACTCAATAATTTTTTAAACATGTATTAAGTATTTGACACTTAAGATTTGGGTACGTTTAATGAAATAAGCTCTATACAGTCAGCAAAAACAAGACCAGGAGCTGACTGTGGCTCAGATCATGAACTCCTTATTGCCAAATTCANAAAAATTATTTTTAAAACTACTTTAAAAAACTAAAAAAAAAAGGTTATATATAAAAACTATTAGATCTTTGAAAGTCGCTCAGACGTGTGACTCCTTGTAACTCCATTGGCTCCAGTTCATGGAATTCTCCAGGCCAGAATAGTGCAGTGGGTAGCCTTTCCCTTCTCCAGAGGATCCTCTCAACTCAGGGATCGAACCCAGGTCTCCCGCATTGCAAGTGGACTCTTTACCAGCTGAGCCACAACAGAAGCCCAAGAATACTGGAGTGGGTAGCCTATCCCTTCTCCAGCAGATCTTCCCAACCTAGGAGTTGAACCCGCATCTCCAGCACTGCGGATTCTCAACCAATTAAACTATCAGGGAAGCCCTTAAGTATTAGCCCTTCAGCAAAAATCAAAATCATATGGTATTTATCTCTGTTTTCAACTCACTCTTCAATTATATAAACTAATTCTGAAGATGGCAGTTCTCCAAATGAATCATGGTAAAATTCATTTCAATAAAAATAAAAACATTTTGTCAATTTGTTTCAGGTACTTCCCCCGCCCCCTCCTTTTTTTTTGTGGTCCTATCCCATGGCTTGTGGGATCTTAGTTCCCCAACCTGAATCCAGGTCCTNACTCCATTGGCTCCAGTTCATGGAATTCTCCAGGCCAGAATAGTGCAGTGGGTAGCCTTTCCCTTCTCCAGAGGATCCTCTCAACTCAGGGATCGAACCCAGGTCTCCCGCATTGCAAGTGGACTCTTTACCAGCTGAGCCACAACAGAAGCCCAAGAATACTGGAGTGGGTAGCCTATCCCTTCTCCAGCAGATCTTCCCAACCTAGGAGTTGAACCCGCATCTCCAGCACTGCGGATTCTCAACCAATTAAACTATCAGGGAAGCCCTTAAGTATTAGCCCTTCAGCAAAAATCAAAATCATATGGTATTTATCTCTGTTTTCAACTCACTCTTCAATTATATAAACTAATTCTGAAGATGGCAGTTCTCCAAATGAATCATGGTAAAATTCATTTCAATAAAAATAAAAACATTTTGTCAATTTGTTTCAGGTACTTCCCCCGCCCCCTCCTTTTTTTTTGTGGTCCTATCCCATGGCTTGTGGGATCTTAGTTCCCCAACCTGAATCCAGGTCCTTTGCAGTGACAGCGCCAAGTCCTAACCACTGTTCTACCAGGGAAGACCCAGGTTTAAAGTATTTTAAACACACCACATTTTTGGATACTGGGCTAAATAATATCATGAAGCAAAATGGCAAGCATATAAAATTAGTGGTATGCAAAGCAGAAAATTTTAAGATTTGTGAGCAGGACTTTGTATAGTTTCTAGAGTTTTTAGATTTCAAATTTACTAAACAGAAATTGTGTTTAAAAATATGCTTTGGTTAAATGAATTTTAAGACTTTAGGAAGGCAATGGCAACCCACTCCAGTACTCTTGCCTGGCAAATCCCATGGATGGAGGAGCCTGGTGGGCTGCACTCCATGGGGTCGCTGGGAGTTGGACACNAAAAATATGCTTTGGTTAAATGAATTTTAAGACTTTAGGAAGGCAATGGCAACCCACTCCAGTACTCTTGCCTGGCAAATCCCATGGATGGAGGAGCCTGGTGGGCTGCACTCCATGGGGTCGCTGGGAGTCGGACACGACTGAGCAACTTCACTTTCATGCATTGGAGAAGGAAATGGCAACCCACTCCAGCGTTCTTGCCTGGAGAATCCCAGGGACAGGGTAGCCTGGTGGGCTGCCGTCTCTGGGGTCGCACAGAGTTGGACACGACTGAAGCGACTTGGCAGCAGCAGCAGGAAAGAAATACAATGGAAGTTTCTAAAAATATCAGTACTAAGGAACTTCATTAAGAAGTAACTCCCCAAGGTAAGCACTACGCACAGTTCTTAATGAATCCTTAAAGAAGTATACGCAGAAGCATATGACATGCGCACACATATAGCTATTTAACTCTTAGTGTATTTAATGCTTTATAAAATAAGAGCATAATAAAGAATTATTGTCAGGCTAAATCTGGAGGGAAAAAAAATTCTGAAGTTATTCTTCCCTTCCTCTTTAGAATTTAAGGGGATTACAAGTTAATAAGCACATGCTTCCTGTCAAGCTCTGGACAATTTGTCTATGTCTTCTCATTTAAGCTCCAGAACAATCTAGCAAGGTAGGTTACTACTGCATTTTAAGGACTGGACCCCAGAAGTCCAACCTGAGCTAAGAAGTGGCGAGATAAAAAATATGAACCCAGATCTAACTATAAAGTTCAAACTATTTTCACTGATAAGGGACACCTCACCCACACGGATCTCCCCAAGTAAGCATTTGTTCTAGATTTTTAACACCAAAGGGATTTACTTTAGGATGGGTAAGATGAAGTAAGGGTTATGACAACACTTCGTAAACGAAGATTAACGTAAGAAACAGTCAACATCACGGGACACACATAAGAACCCACGTGCTGTTTACTTGTCAAAGTTGCGTAGCAATTGTCTTGACAAATGAAAGGCAGTGTGACTCAGCATCAGCGCCAAATGACTCGACCTCTGAAATCTTTCGAGTGGCAGGTGATTGAAGCTGCCCGGTGTGCCCAGAGTCCACCTCACTGAACCATGGCAGTGGGCTGAAGTAGCCATGCCAATAGCCACCAGGATTCTAAGGCCTGGGTTAGGCTGGGTCTTTACTGAGAGCAACAAACACAGGGATCAGCTGTTTTTACACCATCATGTGCACGTCAGGTGGCACCTTACGGAGTGCCACCCAGGGGGCAGCACATTCAACAAAACACACTTCTTTTACTAATTCGCCATTACTTCTTCAGGCTAAGTCACAGGAAGTGCGGGATTTCTTTAGACCCCGGACCAGAGATCGGAACCTGGGCCCTTGGCAGTGAGAGATCAGAGTCCTAACCACTGGATTGCCAGGGAATTCCCCCAAACACTAGATTTTAAACAGAACAAGCATGGAGTGCCCGGTTCAGTGCATACAAAGCTGACTAGATGCTGAGTCTGCCCAGTCTCAGGGGAAAAACCCATCAGTGAACAGCCAGAGGCGGTCATGGACACTGTGGACTTGCAGGCACTGTGGGAACTTGAGGGACTGAACTGTCTTGGCCTTGGCTGGCAAGGAGCCGGAGGAACTTCAAGGCAGAGACTCCAGCTCCATCTTGGAGGGCAGGCAAGACAGGTGCATGAAGCCGGTGATAATTCCAGTCACAGGAACAACGTGTCCAGGGGTATGGAGTCGTGAAGCTATGTGGCATATTTCTGGAACAGCAAAGTGTTCAGGAAGGCACGAGAACACGATGTGGGAGGACACGGAGGGGGACAATGGGAGGGCAAGGTAGGGGGTGGGGAGGGCTGCACTCTATCCTGTACGTGGGGCAATGTCAGCAAGTTTCAGAAAAGATCTAGGTGTAAAAAGCAGCCTGGCAGTGGTAAGCCAGGTGGACGGCAGTAAGAAAGGCACGGGGCATGGCTCCTGGCTGGGTACGCAGCCCCGCAGTACCAGGCACAGCCGAGGCATTCGATACACGCTGGACAGATCAAAGGATGATCCTGGGTTCAGACGATGACAGGAGGGATGAAGGGGAAAGAATACATTCAAAAGATACTCCTGGGAATTCCCTGGCGGGCCGGTGGTTTGGATTCTGTTCACTGCTAAGGGCCTGGGTTCAATCCCTTTTCAGGAACTAAGATCCAACAAGCTGCATGGCATGGCAAAAATTTTTTTAAAAAAACCCAGCCAAACAAAAGGAAAAACTCCTAAAGTGAAGAGGAGGAGACTCGGGTCCTGATTAGGTATGGAAGATGGTTTGGGGTTCAGTTGGAGCAAATTACAGAAGGGAAATACATTTAACGTGGAGACCATGGGCTGAGGCAGTAGTAGTGCAAAGGGCTTTGGTTGCCTCACCACCAGATATCTAGATTGCGCACTGCACGTGCCAGACGGAGGAATAGACCCGGCCCTGACTTCACAGAGCTTGCTGTGCTGTGGAAGCAGGCGGGCAGAAGCAATCACAGCACAAAGCAGTAGGAAGGAGGCCCTGCTGGACACAGAGGTGGTGGGGGTGGGGCAGAGCACAAGGAGGCCGGCCTCATGGAGACACGGGCCAACTCTCCAGGGAGACACTTGTTGAGCTTCGGACTTGAAAGATGGGGAGCAGTCTGTCAGGTTGCTGCTGATGGGAGGAAGGACATTCTCGGAAGCAGAACTCTATCTGCTGGCAAAGCCAGGAGTGTGTGGACTATGGCAGGGGTGAGAGGCAGAGGGGAGGCCGAAGGACTGGATCCAAAGTAGAGTCCTGCCTTAAAGCAGGAGATGGCGGGCTCCCCTGCCCACCACCCAACACCCCCAGAATCCCAGTGAATCTGTCTTCACTGTGGCTGCTAGAGAGAGCTGTCCCCAGCATTTCATTTTGAAAAACTTCAAACACAGAAATGAAAGAACAGTATAATAAAGACCTCTATGCCCTGCATCTAGATGGAAAAATGATGACTATTTTATCCTGCGTCTTTATATGTATTTTGTTTTGTTTATTTTTACCAAACCATATGAAACCAGACTGCAGACATTATGCTACTCCATCCTTCAATACTTGGGCACACAGCTCCTGAGATCAAGGACAAACTGAATCTCTAATATCACATTTAAGGAAAACAGTAATCCTATAACATCTAATACCTACTTCATATTAAAATATCCCCAATGGTTCCTAAAACGTTGTCTACAGCTTTTCTTGGCGGAGGTGGGGTGAAAGGGAAGAGGGATGAGGATCTGGTCAAGCTTCACGCCACAGAGATCTTTCTAGCAAGAGACGGTCCTGGTCAGAGTTCTCCAGCTGCCCCCTTACCAATGGCTTCAAATCCACACTCTTCACAGGAACCTAGCTAAGGGCTGCCAAGAGCTGAGCTAGGGAGTGTTCCTGCAGAGGCAGAGTCAAGACATGCTGGAGGCAGAATTGACAGGTCTAGCACCTGACCAGATGGGCAGGAGCAGGCGGGAAGGTCTTCTGGCTCCTGGCCTGGGGCACTCAGTGGAAGATGTTCCCTTAGTGGGGAGAGCGAGCCCAGGACGGGCAGGCAGGCATAGCATGAGGAAGATGAGTTAAGTTTCCTTACGTGGTCATTTCCAGGGCCTGGGGGAAAGTTCAGTAAGCAGCAGAGCGGGGGGCCTGGCACTGGGCAGAGCTAAGATGTGTGTGGCAAATAGGCCTCCCGGGAACACTTCTGCCTTCCCCTGCAACCACTCCTGCAAGGTCACCCACAACAGCCCTGCTGGTAAGCGGTTTTCTTCTGTCATCTTAACCTTTTATCAGCATCTGACACAGCTGACCCACTCTCTCTTTGAAATACCTCCTGCCTGGGCACTGACCCATAACAATGACCTTACAGCTGCCCCTTCTGGCCCCTTGCTGCCTCTCCTTCCTGTGTCCGGCCTGTAAATGACCAGATGTCCCAGGGTCTGTTTCTCTGCTCTTTTCTAGCCACACTCCTCAAGCAATTGCACCCATTCCCATAGTTTAAAAAAGCACTTTATTATGAAAAATGTCAATCAAATAGAGTACACTGAAACCCACGGATCTATTAACGTTTTGGATTCCTATATGCTCACAACTCTCAACTGCGGTTCAGACATCTCGTGGAGGAGTCATACAGCTCCAGAAGGCCAACTGCCTACGGGGCCTTTCTGTCTGAATAGCTCACAGCCATCTATAGCCTCACCAGGTTCAGAACTGCCCTGGATCCACCTTCTGTACCTGCTCCTCCTTCTCTGAATGACCAGTAGTCTCCCAGATGACAAGTACCTGTGTGCCTTATTCACTGATGTCTCCTTGGCATGCAGTGGGCATGCTCACCTTTGGAACAGCTGACTCTCGGTGAATGGCACCAAGATCTGCCCAGCTGACCATTCTGATGTGGTCCCCTTTTCAAGTCAGACTGATCTTCTAAAAACACAGATCAGATGAAGTCACATTCAAGTGTACACTTTTAAGTGTTTTCCATGGCTTTCAGGATAAAATCCAAGCTTTCAAAATGCCTTGTAAGGCCTGGAATTATCCAGCACCGCTCCTGGCCACCTGTTCTCTGTCTTCACTTCTGCTTCTAGATTTTTCTGGGGTTTCCCAGCATGCCTATTTACATTTGGGACCTTCATGGCCACTGATCCTTCTGGTCTCAGCCTAATGTCACNCAGCATCTGACACAGCTGACCCACTCTCTCTTTGAAATACCTCCTGCCTGGGCACTGACCCATAACAATGACCTTACAGCTGCCCCTTCTGGCCCCTTGCTGCCTCTCCTTCCTGTGTCCGGCCTGTAAATGACCAGATGTCCCAGGGTCTGTTTCTCTGCTCTTTTCTAGCCACACTCCTCAAGCAATTGCACCCATTCCCATAGTTTAAAAAAGCACTTTATTATGAAAAATGTCAATCAAATAGAGTACACTGAAACCCACGGATCTATTAACGTTTTGGATTCCTATATGCTCACAACTCTCAACTGCGGTTCAGACATCTCGTGGAGGAGTCATACAGCTCCAGAAGGCCAACTGCCTACGGGGCCTTTCTGTCTGAATAGCTCACAGCCATCTATAGCCTCACCAGGTTCAGAACTGCCCTGGATCCACCCCCTCCCCTCCCTGTACCTGCTCCTCCTTCTCTGAATGACCAGCAGTCTCCCAGATGACAAGTACCTGTGTGCTTTATTCACTGATGTCTCCTTGGCATGCAGTGGGCATGCTCACCTTTGGAACAGCTGACTCTCGGTGAATGGCACCAAGATCTGCCCAGCTGACCATTCTGATGTGGTCCCCTTTTCAAGTCAGACTGATCTTCTAAAAACACAGATCAGATGAAGTCACATTCAAGTGTACACTTTTAAGTGTTTTCCATGGCTTTCAGGATAAAATCCAAGCTTTCAAAATGCCTTGTAAGGCCTGGAATTATCCAGCACCGCTCCTGGCCACCTGTTCTCTGTCTTCACTTCTGCTTCTAGATTTTTCTGGGGTTTCCCAGCATGCCTATTTACATTTGGGACCTTCATGGCCACTGATCCTTCTGGTCTCAGCCTAATGTCACTTTCTCAAAGAGGCCTTCCATGAGCTTGGGTGGGAGGTTCCCTGAGTTTCCTCCACGGCACCTACCTCATTCTGTAAGTCTACCAGGGTTTTCACTATGGCTTCCTGGGGAAAGCGACCTGTGCTATTATGCTCAAGTCAACAGAGCTTCAGTGACATTGTATCCATTTAGTATTTCAGAGAATCAGTGAATTCACTGGGTCTAGGCTTAGTCCTTTCCAATGAAGGAAAAAGTCCTAATGCTGGGAAAGACTAAAGGCAAAAAGAGAAGGGGCAGCAAGGGATGAGATGGTTATATAGCATCACCAACTCAATGGACATGAACCTGAGCAAACCCCAGGAGACAGTGAAGGAGGGGTGCCTGGTGTGCTGCAGTCCATGGCGTTGCAAAGAGCTGGATGGGACTGAACGACAAGACTGAGTCCTAAAGAACACGTACAGTTAAGACAGACTAGAGCCCAGGAAAGAGTCAGAAGGTATTGGGGATCCTGGATAAACAAAGACTCCAGTGTCAAGAGCACTGGTCCCACCAGGAAGTGGGGGTACCAGGCACACGAGGTCCAGTTCTCCAGTTTACAAGCTTCAGCTGATCTTGGACACTTTAGGTGAACACTGTCATGTCAGCTGTCTTTTTTTTGTCAAGAATAAAATATCAATTTCATGGGCTTTTATCACTTGTGTGAAAAAAAAGCAACAGGAGATACTAAATAACAGAATAAAGATAAAAGGAGGCTGACTTGGTGATCAACTTGGAAACAATATCAAATAGTGAAACATAACTTGAGCATGAGTCCCAGGAAGGGTACTAGGCCTGAAGCCTGCCAAACTTGGGTTTAAATGCCTTTTCCAGTAATGTGTCTCAAGTTCTCTGAGGTGCCTTCTCTCTAAAATGCAGATCCTATTACTTCTTAAGATTGTTACAGGATTACGTTAAATAAACCATCATATCAGAATCAAGCTGGCCCGCATTAACATTTAATAGACAGGTAGATCCTTCCCTCTTTCATTTTTAAGTGTCAATTGTATTTTCTCCGGGCTCATTGTTTAACGAACAAAAACATAACGGTTCAAAGTACCTAACAGACACCGATTCAGCAAACTGACGTGCAACTTAGTGTGGGCTTTGCTTTTTCGATTTGGGAAAAAGGGGAATGGTGATGTCAGGGATGGATTCAGAAAACGGAACATTTAATCCAATGAGGTTAGGAAAAAAAAGTTTAAACATGAACCCTATGCCAACTCAGTGCTGATCACTGTCCATACTTTTTTGTCCGCTACCTACTTTTAAATAAACCTCTTCACTACCACTCCCCTGACCTCCAAGGAGGGCTCACCCGGGACGATGCGTTATTTTATTTTCTTCCTCCCAACAACCCAGGACGTGAGGGTGTCTCTACTGCCATGTGCGGATGCTGACACTGAGGATTCGCGCGGGCGAGCAGCGCTTTCGGGCGGTCGGGCCGGAGCCCCGTGGGCCAAGTTCAAGGCCTGCGGCCTCAGCCACGCGCCCGCCGCTCGGCCACCGCTCCGGGTCGCGGCGGGTCAAGGTCCCACAGGCCGGACCGGCTCGGCGCGCGGACGTGGCTTCGGCGCCGAGAGTCGTTCTCGCCATGACCTTGAGCCCGGCCGGCCGGACAGGCGCTCGGACCCGCCAAGGCTCCAGCTCGCCCCGCCGCGCCGACCGCGGCCCCGGTCCCGCCGCCCCGCAACCCGGGCGGCCCGGCCCCGTGGGGAATGCGGCCAGGGCGGAGACCCGCGTCGGGGACCCCGCGCCCTCCGCCCCGCAGCGGCCCCTCCCCGGCCGCTCCCGGAAAGGGCGGCGCTGCTCACCGGAGCCCGGGCAAGAGGCTGCCGGGGCTGGCCCGCCGCAGGAAGCCGCTGGCTGAGACCGCTCCGCCAGCGCGCAGCACTCGCGCCGCCATCTTGCTCCGGCGCCTCGGCTCCCACCGCCCGGGCCGCCGCTTACGCCGCCGCTGCCGCCGCCGCCGCCGCCACGGCCGCCGCGACCCCTCCCCCGGCAGGGCCCGCCGAGGCGGGGGCGGGGCAGGGCGGGGCGGGGCGCGCGACCGCTGCCTTGCCGGGGCGCGGCCGCCAGGGGGCGCTGTGCGGCCGCAGTGGGTCACAGCGCAGAGGTCCCGCGACTGCGAGAAAGGAGCGGGAAACCGGAGAGGAGCCGATTTTGAGACTTCAAGCGCCAGCGATAGGAGTTTGGTGCGCAGCACAGGGTGCGCCAAAGGAACAAGGGCCAGGCTTGTACGTACGTGGAGTGATCCACAAGGAGAGAATAACACGGTTCCTAGAGGAATCCAGGGCCTGGGGGGCGAAGCTGGGAGGCAGGCTTCTCCCCAAATACCTTGTTTTGGACTTCGCACCATGTAAATATATTGACTTTCAAAAATAAATTACGCTTTAGTAGAAGCATCCTGGGTGGAAGCATAAGAGGTTCTCTCCTGTGGTCTCAGAACTCCGATGTTCCTGTTGATCTCAGCACCGGTGGCCCCGTCCTCGCCCTCAAGCAGTCCCAGTCGAGTGAGGCAGGGTGTGAGTGTGAGATGGAGAGAAGGGAACTGGGACCGGGAAAGCATGTATAACCTGCTCTGGTGCCTGGGAAGGGGAACATAGACCCTGGTGTGCTGGCAGGATAGCTCAGTCCCAAGGGAAGGAGGTGACCTGTGCAAGGAGGTAGGACGACTCCGCCTGGCCAAGGACACGACTTAAAGGCATGGGCCAGGATGGCACTGTATGAGGAAAACGGATCCTGCGGAAAGATAAGAGCCACAGGTATACTCATGAAACTGCAGCCAAGACAAGGTGGGCAGAGAGCGAGCTAGATGGCTCTTCCCTGGTGGTCCAGTGGCTAAGACTCCCAATGTAGGGGGCCCAGGTTCCATCCCTGGTCAGGGGACTAGATTCCCACCCGCTGCACTGAAGATGCATGCACTCAAATAAATATGTAAATATGTAAAGGAGGGGAGCTAGACAGAAAGGAGGGAGAAACAGGGAGGAGTTCCCCAGCTGCCAAGGGGAGCATTTGGAGGCCAACTGGAGTCCCAAAGAGTCAAGTGCCCTCAGGATTGGGTGGGGCTGGGAGGTCTCTGCTACCTTCTGGTCTCTGCATAGGAGTGATGGGGTCAATAACTGGGCTTGTGGGACTGGGGTTGGGAGATGAAGGCAGGACGACGAGGCTCTGACTGGGGCAATGTTCTAATATGTTAAGGCAAGGAGCCACCAGGGACAGAACTAGGTCCTGTGGACAGAGAAGTGACCACATCAGGGAAAGACAAAGGTGGGAAGGAGGCCCAGGTACTCAGGGACAGGAGGCTGGAGGCTGAGTTCCTCATTTGGCTGACACTTCATGAGACTGTAAAGGATGCAGAGACCCAACAAGAAGGCTGGGGTGAGCTCTCCCCAGGGCGGAAAGGACACGTCCTGTCAGCACTGCGGAAGGCAGGGCCTCTTCAAGCCAGCGGTGTCCATGTGACTTTCTCACACCTTCCCGATTTCTCAGTGCTACTTCTGGAGACAATATCTTTCAAATCTATTTTCCTGACATGTAAACTTGGTAGGCATGTCTTTGCTGACCTGGCTTTTGTGTTTAGTGTTAGGTCCCTCGTTCTGCACCTTTTTTCCCACCATCATTTTGCTCTGAAGTTGCATTAACCCGATGCTTTCTCCTGAGGGGAGGGAGGTACTCTTATTTCACAGGTGTCTGGCTGAGGTCAAAATATCATGGTATCAACAGAGGGCATCTTCCTGGAGCAGAATTTTATGAGATTGTCAGGAAAACTATCTACGTTAAGATAAAAATGACGTACGTATGTACATGTAAACATTTAAAATATTTGAACTTTTTGAGATAACTTGGACAGGTGTCTGGTTCCCTCTGTGGTAACTGGTACCACAGAGCCCCACTTAGATATAACACTGAGGTGCCTCCCTTCGGCTCACTCTCCCTGGTGCCAAGTCCTGGGAGCCTGGCACATCATCTACCCAGTCTCTATTCACTTCAGGTCTTAGGACCAGGTCACTGCCTCCCTCTCATCTTTCTCACTCCTGACACTGATGCTGTTATTCTTACTGACTCTTATTTACTCTTTAAAAATGTTTCATGGGACTTCCCTGGTGGTCCAGTAGCTAGGACTCTGCACTAGCAATGCAGGGGGCCTGGGTTCGATCCCTGGTCAGGGAACTATATTCCCACAAGCCAACTAAGAGTTCACAAGATCCAACTAAGGATCCCTCATGCTACAGTGAAGATGGAAGATCCTGAGAGCTGCAACTAAGACCTGGCACAGTCAAATAAATAGATTTTTTTAAGTTATATAACCCAGACTTCCCTGGTAGTCCAGTAGTTGGCTCTCCACTTCCACTTCAGGGGGTGTGGGTTTGATTCCTGGTCAAGGAACCAAGACCCCACATGCCTGCATGCTGTGCAGTATGCCCCCCAAATGCTGAATAACCCACTACCATTTATAGTATGAAAGGGAAAATGTGAGGCGCTCAGTCATATCTGACTCTTTGCAACCCCATGGACTGTAGCCTACCAGGCGCCTCTGTCCATGCATTTGTTCAGGCAAAAATACTAGAGTGGTTGCTATTCCCTTCTTCAGGGGATCTTCCCCACTTAGGGACTCAACTCAGGTAGCCTGCATTCCGGGCAGTTTCTTTACTGTCTGAGCCACGTCTAACTCCTGCCTACTTCTCTACCTGAAGTGCTCACCACTTCCAGAACCCCACAGTTACACTCTTCTCTTCTCCTTTGAGGACTTTATACTCCCTTCCCTCTGCCTGGAATGTTCTTTCCGCATGCCTCACACACTAACCTGGAGACTCTTCCTTTAAGACTCAATTCTAGCATTCTCTCACTTTTTCTGGAAAGTCACCTAACTTCTCCCGCATTCATGTGCTTCTGTGTTTGCCATGAAGGCACCTGTGCATACCTGTCCAGGAGATTATAAGCCTGGGGCAGGGTGGGAGAGGGAGGAGATGTGTATAAGAGACAGGTGTGCTGCAGTCCATGGCGTTGCAAAGAGCTGGATGGGACTGAACGACAAGACTGAGTCCTAAAGAACACGTACAGTTAAGGCAGACTACAGCCCAGGAAAGAGTCAGAAGGTATTGGGGATCCTGGATAAACAAAGACTCCAGTGTCAAGAGCACTGGTCCCACCAGGAAGTGGGGGTACCAGGCACACGAGGTCCAGTTCTCCAGTTTACAAGCTTCAGCTGATCTTGGACACTTTAGGTGAACACTGTCATGTCAGCTGTCTTTTTTTTGTCAAGAATAAAATATCAATTTCATGGGCTTTTATCACTTGTGTGAAAAAAAAGCAACAGGAGATACTAAATAACAGAATAAAGATAAAAGGAGGCTGACTTGGTGATCAACTTGGAAACAATATCAAATAGTGAAACATAACTTGAGCATGAGTCCCAGGAAGGGTACTAGGCCTGAAGCCTGCCAAACTTGGGTTTAAATGCCTTTTCCAGTAATGTGTCTCAAGTTCTCTGAGGTGCCTTCTCTCTAAAATGCAGATCCTATTACTTCTTAAGATTGTTACAGGATTACGTTAAATAAACCATCATATCAGAATCAAGCTGGCCCGCATTAACATTTAATAGACAGGTAGATCCTTCCCTCTTTCATTTTTAAGTGTCAATTGTATTTTCTCCGGGCTCATTGTTTAACGAACAAAAACATAACGGTTCAAAGTACCTAACAGACACCGATTCAGCAAACTGACGTGCAACTTAGTGTGGGCTTTGCTTTTTCGATTTGGGAAAAAGGGGAATGGTGATGTCAGGGATGGATTCAGAAAACGGAACATTTAATCCAATGAGGTTAGGAAAAAAAAGTTTAAACATGAACCCTATGCCAACTCAGTGCTGATCACTGTCCAGACTTTTTTGTCCGCTACCTACTTTTAAATAAACCTCTTCACTACCACTCCCCTGACCTCCAAGGAGGGCTCACCCGGGACGATGCGTTATTTTATTTTCTTCCTCCCAACAACCCAGGACGTGAGGGTGTCTCTACTGCCATGTGCGGATGCTGACACTGAGGATTCGCGCGGGCGAGCAGCGCTTTCGGGCGGTCGGGCCGGAGCCCCGTGGGCCAAGTTCAAGGCCTGCGGCCTCAGCCACGCGCCCGCCGCTCGGCCACCGCTCCGGGTCGCGGCGGGTCAAGGTCCCACAGGCCGGACCGGCTCGGCGCGCGGACGTGGCTTCGGCGCCGAGAGTCGTTCTCGCCATGACCTTGAGCCCGGCCGGCCGGACAGGCGCTCGGACCCGCCAAGGCTCCAGCTCGCCCCGCCGCGCCGACCGCGGCCCCGGTCCCGCCGCCCCGCAACCCGGGCGGCCCGGCCCCGTGGGGAATGCGGCCAGGGCGGAGACCCGCGTCGGGGACCCCGCGCCCTCCGCCCCGCAGCGGCCCCTCCCCGGCCGCTCCCGGAAAGGGCGGCGCTGCTCACCGGAGCCCGGGCAAGAGGCTGCCGGGGCTGGCCCGCCGCAGGAAGCCGCTGGCTGAGACCGCTCCGCCAGCGCGCAGCACTCGCGCCGCCATCTTGCTCCGGCGCCTCGGCTCCCACCGCCCGGGCCGCCGCTTACGCCGCCGCTGCCGCCGCCGCCGCCGCCACGGCCGCCGCGACCCCTCCCCCGGCAGGGCCCGCCGAGGCGGGGGCGGGGCAGGGCGGGGCGGGGCGCGCGACCGCTGCCTTGCCGGGGCGCGGCCGCCAGGGGGCGCTGTGCGGCCGCAGTGGGTCACAGCGCAGAGGTCCCGCGACTGCGAGAAAGGAGCGGGAAACCGGAGAGGAGCCGATTTTGAGACTTCAAGCGCCAGCGATAGGAGTTTGGTGCGCAGCACAGGGTGCGCCAAAGGAACAAGGGCCAGGCTTGTACGTACGTGGAGTGATCCACAAGGAGAGAATAACACGGTTCCTAGAGGAATCCAGGGCCTGGGGGGCGAAGCTGGGAGGCGGGCTTCTCCCCAAATACCTTGTTTTGGACTTCGCACCATGTAAATATATTGACTTTCAAAAATAAATTACGCTTTAGTTGAAGCATCCTGGGTGGAAGCATAAGAGGTTCTCTCCTGTGGTCTCAGAACTCCGATGTTCCTGTTGATCTCAGCACCGGTGGCCCCGTCCTCGCCCTCAAGCAGTCCCAGTCGAGTGAGGCAGGGTGTGAGTGTGAGATGGAGAGAAGGGAACTGGGACCGGGAAAGCATGTATAACCTGCTCTGGTGCCTGGGAAGGGGAACATAGACCCTGGTGTGCTGGCAGGATAGCTCAGTCCCAAGGGAAGGAGGTGACCTGTGCAAGGAGGTAGGACGACTCCGCCTGGCCAAGGACACGACTTAAAGGCATGGGCCAGGATGGCACTGTATGAGGAAAACGGATCCTGCGGAAAGATAAGAGCCACAGGTATACTCATGAAACTGCAGCCAAGACAAGGTGGGCAGAGAGCGAGCTAGATGGCTCTTCCCTGGTGGTCCAGTGGCTAAGACTCCCAATGTAGGGGGCCCAGGTTCCATCCCTGGTCAGGGGACTAGATTCCCACCCGCTGCACTGAAGATGCATGCACTCAAATAAATATGTAAATATGTAAAGGAGGGGAGCTAGACAGAAAGGAGGGAGAAACAGGGAGGAGTTCCCCAGCTGCCAAGGGGAGCATTTGGAGGCCAACTGGAGTCCCAAAGAGTCAAGTGCCCTCAGGATTGGGTGGGGCTGGGAGGTCTCTGCTACCTTCTGGTCTCTGCATAGGAGTGATGGGGTCAATAACTGGGCTTGTGGGACTGGGGTTGGGAGATGAAGGCAGGACGACGAGGCTCTGGCTGGGGCAATGTTCTAATATGTTAAGGCAAGGAGCCACCAGGGACAGAACTAGGTCCTGTGGACAGAGAAGTGACCACATCAGGGAAAGACAAAGGTGGGAAGGAGGCCCAGGTACTCAAGGACAGGAGGCTGGAGGCTGAGTTCCTCATTTGGCTGACACTTCATGAGACTGTAAAGGATGCAGAGACCCAACAAGAAGGCTGGGGTGAGCTCTCCCCAGGGCGGAAAGGACACGTCCTGTCAGCACTGCGGAAGGCAGGGCCTCTTCAAGCCAGCGGTGTCCATGTGACTTTCTCACACCTTCCCCTGATTTCTCAGTGCTACTTCTGGAGACAATATCTTTCAAATCTATTTTCCTGACACGTAAACTTGGTAGGCATGTCTTTGCTGACCTGGCTTTTGTGTTTAGTGTTAGGTCCCTCGTTCTGCACCTTTTTTCCCACCATCATTTTGCTCTGAAGTTGCATTAACCCGATGCTTTCTCCTGAGGGGAGGGAGGTACTCTTATTTCACAGGTGTCTGGCTGAGGTCAAAATATCATGGTCTCAACAGAGGGCATCTTCCTGGAGCAGAATTTTATGAGATTGTCAGGAAAACTATCTACGTTAAGATAAAAATGACGTACGTATGTACATGTAAACATTTAAAATATTTGAACTTTTTGAGATAACTTGGACAGGTGTCTGGTTCCCTCTGTGGTAACTGGTACCACAGAGCCCCACTTAGATAAAACACTGAGGTGCCTCCCTTCGGCTCACTCTCCCTGGTGCCAAGTCCTGGGAGCCTGGCACATCATCTACCCAGTCTCTATTCACTTCAGGTCTTAGGACCAGGTCACTGCCTCCCTCTCATCTTTCTCATTCCTGACACTGATGCTGTTATTCTTACTGACTCTTATTTACTCTTTAAAAATGTTTCATGGGACTTCCCTGGTGGTCCAGTAGCTAGGACTCTGCACTAGCAATGCAGGGGGCCTGGGTTCGATCCCTGGTCAGGGAACTATATTCCCACAAGCCAACTAAGAGTTCACAAGATCCAACTAAGGATCCCTCATGCTACAGTGAAGATGGAAGATCCTGAGAGCTGCAACTAAGACCTGGCACAGTCAAATAAATAGATTTTTTTAAGTTATATAACCCAGACTTCCCTGGTAGTCCAGTAGTTGGCTCTCCACTTCCACTTCAGGGGGTGTGGGTTTGATTCCTGGTCAAGGAACCAAGACCCCACATGCCTGCATGCTGTGCAGTATGCCCCCCAAATGCTGAATAACCCACTACCATTTATAGTATGAAAGGGAAAATGTGAGGCGCTCAGTCATATCTGACTCTTTGCAACCCCATGGACTGTAGCCTACCAGGCGCCTCTGTCCATGCATTTGTTCAGGCAAAAATACTAGAGTGGTTGCTATTCCCTTCTTCAGGGGATCTTCCCCACTTAGGGACTCAACTCAGGTAGCCTGCATTNCAGGGCCTGCGGTTATTACTAGAAGCCAGTGCTTGCACAATACACTTCTTAGCTGAGCTTGAAATATGCTCCAAGTCCCTTCTGGGAGCTAGAATGCTGAAATGTGTAGCTCAGCGTTTCATCAGGTCAAAATCTAAGTTATCACGGTTTATCAATGAACAGCAGTAAAACTCTGAAACTCTCCAACTTCAATGCATGTGTGAAGGACTTCCCTGGAAGTCCAGTGGTTAAGACTCCATGCTCCCAGGAATTTGGGGGAGAATGGATATGTGCATTTGTATGACTGAGTTCCTTCACTGTTCACCGGAAACTGTCACAACATTGTTAATTGTTAATTTGTATAGCTGTATACACCAATACAAAAGGAAAGGTTTTAAAAAAAGACTCTGAGCTCCCAGTGCAGTAGACACGAGGTTCAATCACTGGTCGGGGAAATAAGATCCCAGTGCTGAAAGATGCAGCTGAGGGGAAAAAAAAGATGCATAGATGAGAAATTCCACTACTTCATCAATGTATTGGATTTTAAGAACTCAGTCCTATTTAATCCAGCCTAGGCTACAGGATGGAAGAAAAATGACAGAATTTTAGTTTTACTTTCTACATGCCAACATTCTAATTGGCATATTGTTTCTGTCCGTGGTTAAATCAGAGAAAAACTTGAATTTTGAATATATATGATCAAAACTAAATGTTCAGGAAATCAGTCCTGAATGTCCATTGGAAGGACTGATGCTGAAGCTGAAACTCCAATACTTTGGCCACCTCATGCGAAGAATTGACTCACTAGAAAAGGCCCTGATGCTGGGAAAGATTGAAGGTGGGAGGAGAAGGAGATGACAGAGGATGAGATGGTTGGATGGCATCACTGACTCTATGGATATGAGTTCAGTAGGCTCTGGGAGTTGGTGATGGACAGGGAAGCCTGGCATGCTGCAGTCCATGGGGTCGCAAAGAGTAGGAAACAACTGAGCAAATGAACTGAAATATTCACTTAATGTGGTCTTATCTGTTTATGATCTCAAAAGGTTTTTTCCTCCCAAAATAAAAGTTTTAAGATAAATTCAAGATTCCTTTAAATGAGAAAAAAATTTATACCTTCTAAAACAGTGAGCTTACAGAACAATGTAGTGGATTGCTAGGCATACTCTATGTAACAGAAAAGTAAGTCTACCAAGAAGGAAATCTGAAACATGACCATAAACTTTTATGAAAAATTATAACAAAGACTTTACTTCATTTACTTTTAGCGATTTCATAAATACCAGACGAGAAACTGGACGGTTTGTGAGGAAACTGAGAAAAATTTTTCCCTAAACTCAGAAATTCCCTTTTAGCTCTGTTTTCCGATCCTCCTTCACTGTGTTGTGGAGAGACTGAGTTCTTCCAGGTTTTTGGCTAGCGGGGTGGTCTCCAGATCAACTGGGCTCTCCAGGTAGGTGGTTCCTGCACAGCGCTTTCCGGTCACTGGATCTACGACTTGTCCAACTTTGAAAACGATCTCAGCCAGTTCATGCTTCACGTGCTTTGTTCTTGGGACAGGGAGTGCTTTGAGAAGCACAATATCCCCAACGGTGCACTGCTGGAGAGCATCGTGAGCAAAGTAGGTTTTTCGCTTATTAAAATACTGTTGAGAGAAGGAGGAAACACATCAGTAGTTCCCACTCATAACCTGGCATGGTAGTAGACAGTCTGAAAAAGGAATGTCCAGAAAACAAGCTAGGACTTGGGGAAAAGAAACAGGTAATATACTTATGGAATCCACCTTCCAAATCCACCCTGATGCTGGGAAAGACTGAAGGCAAAAGGAAAAGAGGGCGGCAGATGAAGAAATGGTTAGACGGAAACAGCATCACCAACTCAATGGACATGAATTTGAGCAAATTCTGAGAGATAGTGGAGGACAGGAAAGACTGCTGGGCTGCAGTCCGTGGGATTCACAAAGAGACGGACATGACTTAGCAAATGAGCAACAATATATTTATGGAGGCTTCCAAAGCAAAAATTAGCTGCTTAGTTTCTGGAAAACAACAATTACTTTTCCAGAGCTGATCTTGTCCCAGAGGAAATTATCATCCTTTTCTACACTATTTAAACTTCCTGGGACTTCCCTGGTGATCCAGTGATTAAGAATCCACCTTCCAATGTAGGGGATGGGGGTTCATTCCCTGGTCAGGGAACTAGGATTCCACATAGTTGCCCCAGGACAATATGCCTGAGCACCACAACTACTGAGCTCCAGTGTTGCAACAAGAGAAGCTGGAGAGCCTCAACAAAGACCAAAAATAAAAATAAATAAACTCTTCCTTCCTGGTAGAGTCTTCTCTCCAGCCAAAAAACACCCGAAGTTATCAAGAGAACAAAACATTGTAATGTATGTAAAGCACTTAGCTCCACGCCTTGCTCAAAGTATTGCAAACAAGCCACAGATGAGAACCAGAACCATCTCTTCCTCCAGACAACCCTGCCACAGCAGGTCGGTCCACCTAACGGAAACAGCCAGGGGACTTCCCTGGTGGTCTGGTGGTTAAGAATACGCCTTCCAACGCAGAGAGGATGGGTTTGATTCCTGGTCGGGGAATCCCATATGCCATGGGGCAACTAAGCCCGCATGCCCCAACTCCAGAGCCGACCTGGTCTGAAGCCTGAGTGCCGCAACTAGAGAGAAGCCTACGTAATGCAACTATTAGTAAGACTCGATGTAGCCAAAAATAAATAAATAGACATTTAAAAATAACAACAAAAAACAGCCAGTATACAAACTAAGGTCTTCTGCTTCTAAGACCAAGGACCATGCTGTCACTCTTCAGCTTGCTTCTGTGGTTTTATTTTTGTTTTTGCTTTGGGATCAAGCCATTTTACAGAGCAGCTTCAAGGCAGTCAAAGGGCAGGGAGGATGATGAGACTGGCTGTTCTTCTCCTGGCTGGGATCTACCCAGCTTCACAAGACCCTGAAAGGGCCTCTGTATTTTCGATCCTAGATAACAAACAGCACTTGTGCCTACCAGGGTGCCTAACCTTGCATGCAGAAACATCCCTGGCACTTGCCCCTCCCTCCCTAGCACATCTACGTAATTAAGGACTCTGTACCTTCCTGCCCGAAACCTACCTTTTCCACTCCATCCTCACTGCTCCAAGGACTGTTCAGTCTCTTTACCATTTCCATCCTAGACATTTGCAATAGCCTCCTCACCGATTTCCTTACCTCCTGTCTCCTTTTCTCATAGGCTGAAATCAAAACTACGACATAGGAGACTCTTCCCACTCCGATTCCAATCATTCTCGTGTTCATTCAAAGACAAGGCCTACTTAGTGCCAAGCTCTGAGCTCAACCTTGCCAAAGCACTCGCTGCTCCAGTACAGTGTCATGCCTTTTCATGTGTAAGAAATTAATAAACAGAAACTTCAATTACACAGAGTTAAGGGACTTCCCCAGTGATCTTGAGGTAAAGAATCCACCTGCCAGGGCAGGGGAGATGGGCTCAATCCCTGGTTGGGGAACTAAGATTTCACATGCCTCAGGGCAACTAAGCCAGTGCATCACAACTAATGAGCCCACGCACAGCAATGAAGACCCAGCACGGTCAAAAATAAGTTACTAAAACACAAAAACAAAAAATCCAGAATTGGGAGACTAGAAGGGGAAGCTCTCATACCCTGTCATGACAGCAGAGCTCAACAGGAAGAAAGATCTCCTTTTCTTCTTTCCCAGCAACAATTCAGCCAACAAAAGGCCACAGACTCTTTGTTTACCATCCCCTCCCAACTTTCTGTCCCCTCTGTAAAAGCACGCTCCTCTCTGGTCACCTCCGCTTTCGTGGGAGACCGGCACATGGCTCATCATGGTTGCAGACCCCGGTCTGCAATCCCGAGTAAACCTGTTTTTGCTGTATAAATAACTGGCAGTGTATTTGTTTTAGGTGAACACATGGCTAAAGAAGTTTCACAAACTATTCACCATGGCTGGAATGACTTCCCTCACTCCTGCCCCCAATGTGGTCTTCTGAATAAAATCTTTTTTTTGGCTGCACTGCATGGCATGTAGGGTCTTAATTCCTGATCGAACCCCTATTGGAAGGCGGAGTCTTGACACTGGACCGCCAAAGAAGTTCCTGGATAAGTCCTTTTGGAGATTCAGCTTGATCTTATATAATCAAGAATGCTCTTGGGACTTCCCTGGTGGTCTAGTGGTGAGGACTTTATGCTCCAATGCAGGGGTCATGTGTTCAGTCCCTAGTTGGGGAATGAAGACCCCACATGTGGCCTGGAATGGCCAGAAGAAAAAAAAAAAAAAAAGCTCTCCTTTAACAACTTACCTTCTGCAGTACTCTACACACAGAATGTCTATAGCAGTGTCATCAGATTGAATTGAAAGGAACTCTGTGCAGTCTCTAAAATGTGAGGTGAACCAGGAATCATGCGTTATGTTACACCCATCGACCAGCGCAACGCCTGATGGGCAGCACTGGCTCAGCCCATCTTCCCTGACACTGTGTGTTTCTGCTCAGAACCCTGAACATGTTGGTGATTCATCAATGCCATCTACAAACAGCGATGTTCCTTACCTTTAATAAATAGGGATCCAGAACAAGTCTGGTCACTCTCACTTTAGCAGTTTTTTGCATTGCTGTCCCAATTACCTTACCCACGATCCATTTGGCATGGACGGATGAACGAACTACGGACATGATGTGGCTTTGGTCACCTGAAAATAAATTCCAAAATTTAGCCTGACGATTGTGACTCACCAAAAGAATTTTGTCACTAGAACCGCCCAAGTGCAGAAACAGCTTTGTTGGCCTTCTGGAATAACCACTTTATAGAGGTGCTTACACGTTTCACTATTGTAATTTTAACTTCAAGCCTCAGTTTTCCCCTCTACCAAATGGGAATAGAAACTGGGCTTACTCACAGAAGTGCTTCGAGGATTTAACCCGTAAGGCGCTCAACAGCTTGAATAAACGCTGACCTTCCCTTGCGTCCCTATTTCTTTCCATCCTGCTGGGCTGCCTCTCCCTAAAGGCTCAGAGCCCGGCTACTTGGGGCGTGAGAAGCTGAGGCGAGGCGGCCCGGGAGTCCACCCCACCGGAGACCTTGACTTGGCATTCCTTTCGAGATCTATTAATACTAAGTTCACGCAGCCCAGCCTGGGGAAGGTTTGAGGTGATTGCTCCCTTCGCCCCTGAAACCCGAGGTCATGTAATTCGACTCGCCTCGCCTTCAGGGCTCCCACGCTGCGGCGCTTCGGGACTCGGAAACAACCCACCTCAGAACTCGAGTTTCGGCGTACGCCCGGCAGAGGGCCGACCCGAGCGTGATGGCGTCACGTCGTACGCAAGTCGCTCCGCCCCAGGCCGCCCACTCATTGGCTCCGAGTCCTTTCAGTCGTGGGCGGGGTTAAAGACAGGGCTCCACCCACTTCCCCTTAATTGCAGCCGCGGGCTGTGGCTCTGCTGAAGACTTAGATCTCTGCTTTCTGCACCCGAACCTAGTCCGATGCGTCGGGGAGTTGGCCTTTACCTATTCCACTTAGTTTCTCTCTGCTTTTGTTGATCTCCCAGACATTGGACAAGGCCTTCCAAATAAAAGGAGCTTCATTCATCAAACACTAAAACATTGGAGGCTGCCAAACGCTGAGACTGAAATGCTTAAGCATTTCCACCCCCAGCAGTTGCATTTAAGATAAACTTCTGTAGCTCTTTATATCTGGTATGACTTTAGGTGTTAATTCTCAATACTGTGAGATAGAGAGAAGTCTGGGTACATATATATATGTGCCAGTTAGGAAGATCTTAGATGGGCCATGAGCAGGCTGCTGCTGCTGCCTTCTCAGACAGAAGAAAGTTTGGTAATATACGAGGCTCTTGTTAGGAAATTGCTAGATTAGGGGAGACCTAATGGCTAGATCATGGAAAAAGCAAGAGAGTTCCAGAAAAACATCTATTTCTGCTTTATTGACGATGCCAAAGCCTTTGACTGTGTGGATCACAATAAACTGTGGAAAATTCTGAAAGAGATGGGAATACCAGACCACCTGACATGCCTCTTAAGAAATCTATATGCAGGTCAGGACGCAACAGTTAGAACTGGACATGGAACAACAGACTGGTTCCAAATAGGAAAAGGAGTATGTCAAGGCTGTATATTGTCACCCTGCTTATTTAACTTCTATGCAGAGTACATCATGAGAAACGCTGGGCTGGAAGAAGCACAAGCTGGAATCAAGATTGTTGGGAGAAATATCAATAACCTCAGATATGCAGATGACACTACCCTTATGGCAGAAAGTGAAGAGGAACTAAAAAGCCTCTTGATGAAAATGAAAGAGGTG
>SJYW01041611.1:488771-514256 GCA_006410735.1 Raphicerus campestris | reverse complement strand
CTTCCAGCCCAGCGTTTCTCATGATGTACTCTGCATATAAGTTAAATAAGCAGGGTGACAATATACAGCCTTGACATACTCCTTTTCCTATTTGGAACCAGTCTGTTGTTCCATGTCCTGTTCTAACTGTTGTTTCCTGACCTGCATATAGGTTTCTCAAGAGGCAGGTCAAGTGGTTTGGTATTCCCATCTCTTTCAGAATTTTCCAGTTTATTGTGATCCACACAGTCAAAGGCTTTGGCATCGTCAATAAAGCAGAAATAGATGTTTTTCTGGAACTCTCTTGCTTTTTCTATGATCCAGAAGATGTTGGCAATTTGATCTCTGGTTCCTCTGCCTTTTCTAAAACCAGCTTGAACATTTGGAAGTTCATGGTTCACGTATTGGTGAAGCCTGGCTTGGAGAATTTTGAGTATTACTTTACTAGCATGTGAGATGAGTGCAATTGTGCAGTAGTTTGAGCATTCTTTGGCATTGCCTTTCTTTGAGATTGGAATGAAAACTGACCTTTTCCAGTCCTGGGGCCACTGCTGAGTTTTCCATATTTGTTGGCATATTGAGTGCAGCACTTTCACAGCATCATCTTTCAGGATTTGAAACAGCTCAACTGGAATTCCATCACTTCCACTAGCTTTGTTCGTAGTGATGCTTTCTAAGGCCCACTTGATTTCACATTCCAGGATGTCTGGCTCTAGGTGAGTGATCACATCATCATTATCTTGGTCATGAAGATCTTTTTTGTACAGTTCTTCTGTGTATTCTTGGCACCTCTTCTTATATCTTCTGCTTCTATTAGGTCCAGACTATTTCTGTCCTTTATCGAACCCATCTTTGCATGAAATATTCCCCTGGTATCTCTCATTTTCTTGAAGGGATTTTGGCCCATATCGTATATTAAAAAGGCTGGAATGTTAGGGTTCACAAGGGGCTCATAGCATATAGTTAAAACATGGCCCATCGTGGTGACCTGACAAACAAGGGATGAAGTCACAGTGGCCACATTGCCCTGGTGGGCATCCTGTTTTTTCCTTAAGGTGATACCCCATTTTTCCCTGCTGGTGCCAGTTTCTCAAGATTATGTGACCACCTGACCGTGAGACCCCTTCGACTACATGACCATCCAACCGACCATGAGATCCCTTCACTACACGACCACAATACCCCAGCTGTGGGCTAAAGATAAACTGAGGCCCCCCCTTCCTGCAGGGCACAATTTCCCATTGATAGGGTATAAGAAGGGTTGGCTGTAAAGGCAGGGCAGTTGTTTCTCTCTAAAGCCAGTCACTTTCTTTCTTTCTTCCTATAACAAATCTTTCTCTGCCTGAATGCCCGGCTCACTCTCTTTTTCTCTGCTTGCCTTACAGCACCCTCAGTGAGTCTGCCAATCAATATGCTCTGTCTTCATTTAGCAGAATGCCCAAGCTGGACCAATTAGATTACTTTCCAGGAATATGAATCTTGAGTGCTCTGATGGGAAAATGGGAGGTGACTGGGATAATGGATCCTGGTGGAGGTGTTCTGAAGAGTCAATTCTGCTGCTTGCACCAACAGAAAATTAACCTATAAAGAAGTTGGCACTCGGAAAACAACATGCAATCATTCATGGGGTAAGACACAAATTAGACGCTTTTTCGAAAAGACTAAAAGGTACCCATATTTGATAAACTTCTCAGCCATCAGCCCCCAACCCAGTATTCATTCTCATATTCAATCTTCCTCTCTTCCCTCTGCTCTCCCCCAACCCATTCTTCTAGCCTATTTCTCTTCATGGTCACTGTACGTTTGTATCCTTCCAGAATTTTTATTTTGGATCCTGACCCCCATGGTGAAGATATTAGGAGATGGGGCTTTGAGGAAGTTATGAGGTTTTGCCCTTATGAATGGGATTCAATCTCTTTTATAAAAGGACTCCAAGAAAACTTCCTTCTACTGTGTGAGAGCACCAGGAAATGGGTCCCTACTAACACAGATCTTTTGGCACCTTGATCTTGGATTTCCCAGCCTCCAAAATTGTATGCAATTAATTTCTGCTTTTATAAACCACTCAGTCTGGTCCCAGGTGGCACTGCTGCTGCTGCTATTAAGTCGCTTCAGTCATGTCCAACTCTGTGCGACCCCATAGATGGCAGCCCACCAGGCTCCCCGGTCCCTGGGATTCTCCAGGCAAGAACACCGGAGTGGGTTGCCATTTCCTTCTCCAGTGCATGAAAGTGAAAAGTGAAAGTGAAGTCACTCAGTGGTAAATAACCCACCTGCCAATGCAGGTAACCGAAGAGACACAGTTTGATCCCTGGGTCAGGAAGATCCCTTGGAGAAGGGCATAGCAACCCACTCCAGTAGTCTTGCCTGAAGAATTCCATGGACAGAGGAGCCTGGTAGGCTACAGTCCATGGGGCCACAAGGAGTCCGACACTTAGCAGTCTATGGTATTTTGTGTATGATGTTGATGTTGTTTAGTTGCTAAGTTGTGTCCAGCTCTTTGTGACCCCATGGACTGTAGACCACCAGGCTCCACTGTCCGTGGAATTTCCCAGGCAAGAATACTGGAATGGCTTGCCATTTCCTTCTCTAGGGTATCTTCCCAGATCAGGGGTCAAACCCGTGTCTCCTGTGTTGGCAGGCAGATTCTTTACTACTGAACCACCAGGGAAGCCTCATTTTGTATATATAAAGCAATGGAATTTGTATTTACATATACACACACATACATCTATAATGTAAAAATATATATATATAGTATTTTGTGTATATATATATATATACATATATATATATATAATTTCCTTTTCCATTCATCAGATACTACTAAAGTTGTTTCCCTTTAAAAATTTTTTTATGATTTTTAAAAATATTATTTAGCATTGCTGGGTCTTAGCTGTGGCATGTGAACTCTTTAGTTGTAGCATATGGGATCTAGTTCCCTGACCAGGGATGGAATCCGGGTCCCCTGCATTGGGAGCTCAGAGTCTTAACCACTGAACTGTCAGGGAAGTCCAACATTTTTATAACTAGTTTTGGTATAATTATTTTTTATATTCTGGGTACCTCTTACCTGTTTCTTAATGTGTTTAAGGCACTTAATAACATTTGAAATTTTAGGTCTGTGACTTTAATGAAATGTTTAGATGTATTTAAACCTGATCAGTGTTTACAAGAGTAAGGATATCTCATTTTAGAAATTCTTAAAAGAAGATGANGTCTCCTGTGTTGGCAGGCAGATTCTTTACTACTGAACCACCAGGGAAGCCTCATTTTGTATATATAAAGCAATGGAATTTGTATTTACATATACACACACATACATCTATAATGTAAAAATATATATATATAGTATTTTGTGTATATATATATATATACATATATATATATATAATTTCCTTTTCCATTCATCAGATACTACTAAAGTTGTTTCCCTTTAAAAATTTTTTTATGATTTTTAAAAATATTATTTAGCATTGCTGGGTCTTAGCTGTGGCATGTGAACTCTTTAGTTGTAGCATATGGGATCTAGTTCCCTGACCAGGGATGGAATCCGGGTCCCCTGCATTGGGAGCTCAGAGTCTTAACCACTGAACTGTCAGGGAAGTCCAACATTTTTATAACTAGTTTTGGTATAATTATTTTTTATATTCTGGGTACCTCTTACCTGTTTCTTAATGTGTTTAAGGCACTTAATAACATTTGAAATTTTAGGTCTGTGACTTTAATGAAATGTTTAGATGTATTTAAACCTGATCAGTGTTTACAAGAGTAAGGATATCTCATTTTAGAAATTCTTAAGTATTTATTATTTGCACATTTATGAATAATTAGAGGAATGTCGGCTACTTAAATAATTTCATTTGGTTTCTTAAATTAATAAACTGAAAATTAATCAAAATCCAAATGAGTATTTTTCTCCCAGCCCTTAAGCCCTTTGGACATAAGAGAATCTATCAACACGATAATCTTTTTTACTCTGAGATTCTGAGAAAGAGTCATACAAATTTTGGTATTGAGCAGCAATTCATTTTATTAAATTAATACATTTATCAAATGTTTTCAGAGTGCTATAAAACACTGTTCCAGGCACCGTTTTTATCCACTGGATTAAGAGTAAGACGATCCATGTTCTAGTGACATTCCAGTCTGAGAAACTCTGAATAATTATCGCTTGTTATCATGTCTAAGCTTCAGTATCTCTTTTCATATAAGAAAGGCAACATCACCTGGTTGGACAGACCAAATGAATTAACATATGTAAAAAGGTAATATCTTGCCCTCCTAGACAGAAATAAGTCATAATGTTAGGTTTCTGAGTGAGTAAACCACTCCTATGATGCCCTAGAATTTTGATGTAATAAATATTTAGGATTCACTTAAATTAGAGCATGTTGAAGATAACGAAGGAAGAGAATAAATTCACACCAGAATGACATAGTTTATGGTACGGTTAACATAAGCATAATCATTTATGACCCTAAGGACAGATAATAGATTCTAATTTTATGAAGAATTGGTGAAAATCCATGGCCGACTGGTCTCCTTCAGTTCAGACGTCTCTTTTCTGAAATTGTCCAAATTCTGCTTATCTTCTTCTGAAAATCCTGTAATGCTCTCCTTTCCCTGTGTGAGATACACCGCCTTCTGTTGAAGCCTTTAGCACTCTTTGTGGATTATTCAGGTTTTTTTTCTTTGTTGCATACTTTGATCAAAGGCTTCACCAACTGTAATTAATCATTACTTCTTTTAACCTACACCTCTGTTGTCTGAGACTTCATCTTGCCTCACTGTCTCTTCCTGAAACCTGAGAGCTCTATACTCTGCCTCTTTAGGGCAAATAAATCTTACATGTTACTCCCTTTGGTGAAGAGACACTTTCAGAACTTATCTGTCTTAAAAATTGATTTCCATTACACAGGTATTTAAATATGATATTACTGGAAATCCTCCCTCACTCCAGTATCTCAGGGTTTTATTAACTATTTCATCCACTGATGTGTGGGACAAAAATGTACTTGAAAAGTTTAACTTCCACAATGAAATGAAATTATTTCATTGCTTTCTTGGTTTTTAGTGTTTTAATTTTTTAAAAAAAATTTACATCATTCCAGCTTTGACTTAAGGCCTCTATCTAAGTCTCTCACAGGAATAAAGAAATGGGGAAGTCTTCAGCTAGGAAATATGTTAGAAGAAAGGTGAGAAAGCAAGGGGACTGGGGAAGAAAAAAAAAAGAAAGAAAAAAAAAAGCAAGGGAACTGGGTTCCAACTTGGTCTCATGGTTTCTTCAGGCAAGACTGAGAAGACCAAGAGAAAAACAAAAATGCCAGAAACAAGCACTCCCTAGATGTAGCTATTCATGGTTTATGATGGTTTATATTTACAATGCTTTGTAACATCAAACTGGGATTTCTGTCAAACAAGGCAGTGATCATAAAATTTAACCACCTTAAATTCCTTTTGGAAAACAGTGGTACATAAATATACTTCAATAAATAAAGTGTATTAAACAAACTAGTAACACTTACTTGCATGTGTGCTCAATCATCTCCGACTCTTTGCAACCCTATGAACTGTAGCCCACCAGGCTCCTCTCTCCATGGAATTCTCCAGGCAAGAATACTAGAATGGGTTCCCTTCTCCAGGGGATCTTCCCAACCCAGGGATCGAACCCACAGCTCCTGCATTGGCATGTGGATTCTTTTCCACTGAGCCACCTGGGAAGGCCCTACGCTTCCTTAGTTGTTTATATAAAGCAATAAGGTTCTTTCCTTTGCCTCAGTGTGGCACCACCGCTTACCCTCTAGTCCAGCCCCTACTTCTGACTTCCACAGTGATGCAGACAGGTGAAGGGATTCTTATAAAGTCCCTGTCAGTATAAAATAAAATGTCCTCTCTATTTAAACCTGCAAATGTAACAGAAATAACAATTTTGATTCAAAAATATACATTTGCCATAGGGAAATTTAAAACTACAATAATAGGATAGAAAAGTAGATTTCTCTGAATCACTTTTCAAAGTTCACCAATACGACCCTCAGTCTCCTCTAAGACTCATTTTAGAGATCCCAGGACCTGTTTGATGAAAATAATGGAAGGATTCCTAAAAAACAATATTATTATTGCCATATCCTACCATATGGCTTCTCAAATGATGGTACAGAAGACTTAGATGGTACACCAATGAATATTTTCAACTTCAAAATTATATATTTATTTTGATGGAAATTAGAATATAATTTAGCATATAAAACTCATAATCTCCATAAATAATATTTCCTAGGACAAGGCTAAAAACCCTGAGTCCTATTAAAAATATTAAGTAAACATTAAGTATGATAAAATTGGTAAAGGATACACACAAATGACTTTGAGAAATATTGCTCTTTTCTATTTATTTGAAATTTATGTGACTGGTTATACTACACAATAGCCTCAATTGTTTATATAATTTAAAAACTGTATGCTATAAAAATCACAAGGGAATAATGATAGGTCATTGCTTACAGGATATCTGGTCATTAAAACAAGTTTGGAACATGAGTCCTAATATAATCTTGTTTATAAAATAAATTATTTTCATTATATGTAACTAACTTCTCTTGGGAATATAATATGCTAAATTTAAGGTCTAAACTTATTTGCCTTCTATGCATTAAAAGTTTATTTATAAGCTTTCTCCCCACTATGAATAATCTGATATTGAACAGGATGAAAATGTCTAACCCCAATTTTCCTATATTTATATATTCATATGATTCCCTTACCACCCCCACCACCCCCATCAGGACAAAGCTAAAAATTCTGAGTTATGTGCTGTGGAGTAAGGGAAGGACTGTGGCTTAAGGTTTTCTCACATTTATTATATTCACACAATTTCTCCCGAGTGTGGATTTTCCTATGTTGATTAAGGTGTGCACTCTGGCTGAAGGCTTTTTCACATTCATTACATTTATAAGGTTTCTCTCCTGTGTGAGTTCTTTCATGCTGATTAAGATGTGTCCTCTGGCTGAAGGCTTTCCCACAAAAACTACATTCATAAGGTTTTTCTCCAGTGTGAAGTCTATGATGTTCAGTAAGGGATGTGATCCGGCTAAAGGCTTTACCACACTGATTACATTTATAGGGCTTCTCTCCAGTATGAATTCTCAGGTGCTGAGTAAAGGATGAATGTTGACGGAAGGCTTTCCCACATTCATTGCATATAAAAGGTTTTTCTCCCGTGTGAATTCTCTGATGTTGAATAAGGTGTATTCTCTGGCTGAATCTTTTCCCACATTCATCACACTTATAGGGTTTCTCTCCTGTGAGGACCATCTGAGGTTGAGTAAGAGATGAGTTCTGGCTGAAGGCCTTCCTGCATTCACTGTGTTTCCCTTCAGTATGAATATGATTGGTAAGAAGAAGATGTTGATTGAAGATTTTTCCACACTCATTATATTCATAAAGACTTTCTCTTACATAGTTTCCCTGATAGTAAATCAGGTCTGAATTACATTTGATGCTATTTCCTTGTGTGTCAGAATTAAGGGGTATTTTCACTGAAGGAATTTTCTGTTGCATAAGAAGGTTTGAGTTCAGATTATAGTTTTCCCCAAATCTACTACATTCAAGGCCTCTCTCCTGTGTGATTTTTTTGTGGGTGAAAGATACTTGTCCTAAGTATCTCTGCTGGTTTTCTTGGTTGAATTCCAACTGGTAATCAAAATCCCAGAGTCCACCTAAGATGGAGTACCAGAAACTGTCTCCTGTTAGTCTCTCCATTATCATGTCATGGGTTTGATTTTCATCAGAAATATTATGGTTTGATTTTTTAATTTCTGGTCTATTCTCCCCATCTAAAAGAAATTCAGAACATAATAAACACTTCAGTATTCTCTGTCTGAAAAAGAAACTGTTGCATAGTATATCACCAAATGAAACTGACAATACTGCAGACAATGAAAATGTGGCACTGAAAGTTTTGAAATAAAGTCATGTAACAAAGGGAAAGACTATAAGAGGATGACAAGAAGCAGTGAGCAGAGAGAAATTTTAAAATATGAGTGGTAATCATAAAAAGAAGAGATTCATCAGGAAAATACATAATTGGGAGAAAACAGAAAGGAGAATAAGAAATATCAGAAGAAAGTCTGTGCTCAGAGGTGGGAGATAGAAAAGACTGTGCTTAGAGAACACAGGGCCAAGTCCAGGACCTTCTCAATCTCACCTATGGATTATTCTATTGTAGTGCCCACTATCTGTTTATTTCAAAAGTATTTCTTCCTATTTTAAACTTTTGTTTAAAATGATAAAATTAATATTAAATTTTCAGCTGTGCTGGGTCTTCATTGCTGCGTGTGGGCTTCTTCTAGCTGTGGCAAGTACTGTANTAGTGCCCACTATCTGTTTATTTCAAAAGTATTTCTTCCTATTTTAAACTTTTGTTTAAAATGATAAAATTAATATTAAATTTTCAGCTGTGCTGGGTCTTCATTGCTGCGTGTGGGCTTCTTCTAGCTGTGGCAAGTACTGTATTAGTTGCTGAGTTGTGTCCAACTCCTTTTAACCCCACGAACTGTAGCTCATACAGCAAGTGGAGGTTATCCCTAATTTCCTTGTCTCTAATCCCACTCCCATTTTTTTAGAACCTTGCCCCATCTTTTCTATTTTCTACTTACACTCTCCCTGTCCCCTTCCATTCAGCACTTTAAACAAGCTGGAATCATTCCTGCTTAGAATGATCCTGTTTTGACACTACCTTCTAGTCTAGCTACCTGGTTCATCTGGAAAATAATCTGCCTGCAATGTGGGAGACTTGGGTTCAATGCCTGGGTTGGGAAGATCCCCTGGAGAAGGGAATGGCTACTCACTCCAGGATTCAGGCTTGGTGAATTTCATGGACTGTATAGTCCATGGGGTCGCGAAGAATAGGATACAACTGAGCCACTTTCACTTTCTTTCTAGTCTAGCAGTCACCTTCTTTTTTTGCTTCATCTTCTCATATGAGCTTCTTATAAGAAGTACCATATATGTACTAGCTGGCAAGCCACTTCAGTATTCTTGCCTTGAGAACCCCATGAACAGCATGAAAAGGCAAAATGATAGGATACTGAAAGANATTCTAGTGAGCTGTTTAAAGGTGATTTAAAGAATCCGCCTATACAGAAAATGCAGGAGATGTGGGTTTGCTCTCTGGGTTGGGAAGATCCCCTGGAGTAGGAAATGGCAACCCACTCTAGTATTCTTGCCTGGAAAATTCCATAGACAGAGGAGCCTGGTGGGCTACAGTCCATGGGGCTACTGAGCGCGCACACATGCACTATTAAAAGATAGTCTACGGCTTCTTGTGTTCCCTTTACAACATCCAGGACAGACATGAGTCTACAAGCTGATAAAAATGCTGAAGGAGAGAAGAGCTATAAAGAGGTATGGAAGCTGAGTGGGAAACGCCACATACAGATATGTCACATCTGTCACAAGAATCTCAAGGGCTCTGGACTTGGGGAGCTTAGTTCTGAGAATTGAAATATAAAAGTACCTACATTCTGCGAACCACCATGGCATTTCAGAGGAGAGGAAAACAACTTACCTGGGGCTTCCCTGGTGGCTCCATGGTAAAGAACCTGCCTGCCAATGCTGGAGACATAGCTTTGATTCCTGATCTGGGAAGATCCCACATGTCTCGGAGCGAATAAGTCTGTGCACAGCAACTATTGAGCCTGTGCTCTAGAACCTGGGAACTGCAACTACGGAGCCCATGTTCCCTAGAGCCCATGCTCTGCGACAAGAGAAGCCATCGCAATGAGCAGCCTGCACACCACAACTAGAGAGTAGCTCCCACTTGCCACAACTGGAGAAGAGCCCCCACAGCAACAAAGACCTAACAGCCAAAAAAAACACAAAACAAAACAAAAAATAAAGTTATTAAAAAAAACAAAACTGAATTCACCTGAGACATGACTGTCTGTGATCCAACATTCATTTCCTTCTCTGTGTTTCCTTCTTGGGAAAGTATGGCATCCTGAGAGGGCATTCCTGAGAAAAGAAGAGAAGGATCTTGTCAAGGAATGATATTAAAGCTTCACCTCAATCTTGCACCCTTTGTCTTATAACAGGATGGCAATGGTTTAGAGAGAAGCCCTCTAAGATATAAGCCTAAAGGCTGGGTGATGTAACGCTGACACTCTTGTTTCTCTATTACTGAGGAATTTAAAGTATGGCTGTCTCTCTTCTGTGGTACAATTCCACTTGTTGTGACATATGGGAAGCTCAAGGGTGTTCACTGGTTTTTAGCACTAGCTACTCTCTTGGGGGGGATTTTAAAAAGATGCCAGTGCTCAGCCCCTCTTCCCTGTGATTTGGACTTAACAATCTCAGGTGAACCTGGGCAACAGCATTTTAAATTCTGAAGTCTCCAAATGATTCCAAATGGCAGATGAGAACCACTGAGATGATGTGACCCAGAGAACTTATGTTGAGGAGTTATTCTTACTCTTTAAGGGCATAAACTCATCTGTAAACTCAAAGTCCAGGCATCTCCTCTACTCTCTTTAAGATGATCCTTCTGTTCCACTCCTAGGCATATACCATGAGGGAACAAATATTGAAAAAGACATGTACATGTACAATGAACATGTACCCCAATGTTCATTGCAGCACTGTTTACAATAGCTAGAACATGGAAGCAACCTAGATGTCCATTGACAGATGAATGGATAAAGAAGTATATGTGCATATACAAATGGAATATACATATACAAATGCATATACAAATGGAATATTACTCANTCATTGCAGCACTGTTTACAATAGCTAGAACATGGAAGCAACCTAGATGTCCATTGACAGATGAATGGATAAAGAAGTATATGTGCATATACAAATGGAATATACATATACAAATGCATATACAAATGGAATATTACTCAGCCATAAAAAGAAATGCATTTGAGTCAGTTCTAATGAGGTGGATGAACCTAGAGCCTATTATACAGAGTGAAGTAAGTCAGAAACAGAAAGATAAATATCATATAGTAACACATATATATGGAATCTAGAAAGATAGTACTGATGAATTTGTTTGCAAGGCAGCAGTAGAGAAACAGACATAGAGAATAGACTTACAGACATGGAGAGAGGGGAGGAGAGGGAGATGTATGGAGAGAGTACCATGGAAACTTATATTACCATATGTAAAATAGATAGGCAATGGGAATTTGCTGTAAGTCTCAGGGATCTCAAACATTGGCTCTGTATCAACCTAGAGGGGTAGGATGGGGAGGGAAATGGGAGGGAGGTCCAAGAGGGAAGGGACATATGTACATCTATGGCTGATTCATGTTGATGTCTGAGAGAAAACAACAAAATTCTGTAAAGCAATTATACTTCAATTAAAAAATCAATTAATTTTTTAAAAGATTAAAAAAATAAAAAAAGATGATCCTTCTACGGCTTCCCTGCTGGCTTATTGGTAAAGAATCCCCCTGTTAATGCAAGAGACACAGGTTCAATTCCCGATCCAGGAAGATCCCATAGGCTGTGGGGCAGCTAAGCTTGTGCACCACAATTACTGAGCCTGTGCTCTAGAGCCCATGAACTGCAACTAGTGAGCCCACATGCCGCAACTACTGAAGCCTGTGCACCGTAGAGCCTCTGCTCTACAACAACAGAAGCCACCGCAATGAGAAGCCCACGCACCGCAACCAGANGGAATTTAAAGTATGGCTGTCTCTCTTCTGTGGTACAATTCCACTTGTTGTGACATATGGGAAGCTCAAGGGTGTTCACTGGTTTTTAGCACTAGCTACTCTCTTGGGGGGGATTTTAAAAAGATGCCAGTGCTCAGCCCCTCTTCCCTGTGATTTGGACTTAACAATCTCAGGTGAACCTGGGCAACAGCATTTTAAATTCTGAAGTCTCCAAATGATTCCAAATGGCAGATGAGAACCACTGAGATGATGTGACCCAGAGAACTTATGTTGAGGAGTTATTCTTACTCTTTAAGGGCATAAACTCATCTGTAAACTCAAAGTCCAGGCATCTCCTCTACTCTCTTTAAGATGATCCTTCTGTTCCACTCCTAGGCATATACCATGAGGGAACAAATATTGAAAAAGACATGTACATGTACAATGAACATGTACCCCAATGTTCATTGCAGCACTGTTTACAATAGCTAGAACATGGAAGCAACCTAGATGTCCATTGACAGATGAATGGATAAAGAAGTATATGTGCATATACAAATGGAATATACATATACAAATGCATATACAAATGGAATATTACTCAGCCATAAAAAGAAATGCATTTGAGTCAGTTCTAATGAGGTGGATGAACCTAGAGCCTATTATACAGAGTGAAGTAAGTCAGAAACAGAAAGATAAATATCATATAGTAACACATATATATGGAATCTAGAAAGATAGTACTGATGAATTTGTTTGCAAGGCAGCAGTAGAGAAACAGACATAGAGAATAGACTTACAGACATGGACAGAGGGGAGGAGAGGGAGATGTATGGAGAGAGTACCATGGAAACTTATATTACCATATGTAAAATAGATAGGCAATGGGAATTTGCTGTAAGTCTCAGGGATCTCAAACATTGGCTCTGTATCAACCTAGAGGGGTAGGATGGGGAGGGAAATGGGAGGGAGGTCCAAGAGGGAAGGGACATATGTACATCTATGGCTGATTCATGTTGATGTCTGAGAGAAAACAACAAAATTCTGTAAAGCAATTATACTTCAATTAAAAAATCAATTAATTTTTTAAAAGATTAAAAAAATAAAAAAAGATGATCCTTCTACGGCTTCCCTGCTGGCTTATTGGTAAAGAATCCCCCTGTTAATGCAAGAGACACAGGTTCAATTCCCGATCCAGGAAGATCCCATAGGCTGTGGGGCAGCTAAGCTTGTGCACCACAATTACTGAGCCTGTGCTCTAGAGCCCATGAACTGCAACTAGTGAGCCCACATGCCGCAACTACTGAAGCCTGTGCACCGTAGAGCCTCTGCTCTACAACAACAGAAGCCACCGCAATGAGAAGCCCACGCACCGCAACCAGAGAGTAGCCCCCGCTCGCTGCAACTAGAGAAAGCCTACACACAGCAAAGGAAGACCCAGCACAGCCAAAAATAAATAAATAAATAAAAAGAAACATTGAAAATTATTAAAAAGATGACCCTTCCAATACAGAAAGGAGATTTCACTCTTTTCATTTTTCAGAATGTTCACCTTCCTTTTTGAGTACCTGGATTCAGTCCTCCACGAGGATGACTGCACCTCTTTGCAGTCCTTCAGTTGTAATGTCACCAAAGCCTTATTCTCTTCGGGCACAACAGCCAGGAGACATACAAGTTCTAACAGCTTCAGCAGCCCTGTCAGTCCCTGAAGGCTGATTTTCCAGTGCCTTAAAGGCAACAGCCAGTCGTAGGTATTAAAGGTGCCTGATCTCATGAGAAGGTCAGGAGCCAGTGGATATCCATGAGAGTGATTGCTGCTTCCCAGGGCAGCCACTCTCAGGATCTTGCCTTGTTCATGTAGAGTTGAGATGTGGAGGTTCCTGAAGTTGGCTATTACACTGTTGTTGTTGTTGTTGTTTTCACTAAAGGCATCAATCCTACATGTACATACGTCACTATGATATTTGAATCTGCCTCCCGGCAGAGATCTTGCGAGATACAATTTCAGGCTGAGCACCTGTAACGAGATGCATCAGAGTCAGCAGAAGAACTCCAGCAGTGCTGGTCTCCTAGAGACCTATGGACTCTATAAAGAGACATACACACTGTTCATTGATAAAGACAGAGCACTGCAGGAGGTGGAATTCATTAAAACAATCAAAAAAGCAGTTTTATAATTTCTCAAAGAGCAGAGAGATACAGAAGCAGCAACTACAACAAATTTAGCCTTAGTCCTCTCCCACCCTCTTCTCGGAACAGAAAACACGTGGTCCTTTCCCAGAGAAAGACTTTCAAATAGAATGGCTTTCTCCTCAGAAAGAATAAAGAAAACAGGCATTTCACCAGTACCAGTAACAGAATGAAATGTATTGATCTGTTAATAATCATGAGAATACATTTGTTCTCTGTTCACAAAAGTTGACCTGAAAAACTCCTCTCAAAAACTACTGATAGAAAGAAACAATAAAACCATTTCCGAGAATTAATAGGAAGAAAGAAAGGAAACTATGGTTCCAATGGAATGGCCCTGTTAGAGAAAGAAGCCACTCAAGCCAAGACATGCCAGGAATCTAACATTTTACAACCAGTTTTCACTAATAGGAAGATCTTTCAAGAATAACTTAAAAGCACTTTAAGGATCAGGTCCTTATTTTATCAAGCAAAAACTCTAAAAAGGTCCCATGGTCTGAGGAGCCAGGTTGACTTTACAAGAATGTCTTGGGGTTTCAAACCCAATCACCTGAAAACCATATATTCACAACAACAAAAACTGCATTAACCATGTTACGAAGACAGGTTTCTCCTCCTATGAACCCAAGGGAATGAGGAATATTTCAAGTATATTATACATTGTATACAACTACAGCTAGTTTGAAAATACTTTTTATGGCATCTGATGTGAATAGGGTTCCATAAAACACACCTTTGGAAATGCTGATCTTAGAGATCTTTCCTTTTATTAACTTCATAACAAACTACCTTATTCTACTTCTATAACAGCACAATATTACACTGCACAGATCTACCACAATACATTTAACCACACTCACAGTTAGCATTTAAGTGGTATCCCTTTCTCAAATTACAAACAGTATTGTAATGAACATCTTTGTACACACATCCCTGTTCACCTGTGCAAGTATTTCAGCAGGACAGATCTTAGAATTTCTGAGCCACAGAGTGAACTCACAACATTTTACTAAGTGTAGTCATACTGCCACTCAAAATAGTTCTTCAATTGTACAACAGGGGCCCTGCCCCTCTGCATTTGCCTCAATGCTTTGTTAGCACCAATACTGATATACTTGGCCAGTCTAAAGGGTGAAAAGTATCTTTGTCTTCATTTGCATTCTATAATTACTTATGAGGTTAAGCGTTTTTTTGTTTATTGGTTTCCTATAATTTCTGTTAAATTGCCTGTGCATATCCTTTGTCCACTTTTTTTTTTTAAGTTAGGATTTTCACCTTTATTATTATTAATTTGGCTGTGCTGGGTCTTAGTTGTGGCATGTGGGGTCTTTAGCTGTGGCGTGTGGTATCTAATTCCCCGATCAGGGGTTGAACTAGGGGCCCCTGCATTGGGAGAGCAGACTCAGCCACTGGAACACCAGAGAAGTCCTACACTTTTCTTTTTTCAATAAGTCTCTTTACATATTAAGGATACTTTCTCTAACACATGTTGCAAGTATTTTACGTCTCTAATTTTAAGCCCTTTGTTCTTTTCAAATACAGCAAATATTTTTCAAAATATTTGGCACATGGGCTTTTCTGATATAATTTTGATATAATTTAATTAATGCATTTTCCCCAGAGGGTTTTGGGTCCTGTCCTGGCAGTTTGGTATGCTTACAACATAAAGTGCAAGGATGGAAGGCAAAGCAGGACACAATATTAAGGTCATAAAGGGCTTTGTTGTTGTTCAGTCGCTTAGTCATGGTGAACTCTGCAACCCCATGGACTGCAGCATGCCAGGTTTCCCTGTCCTTCACCAACTCCCAGAGTTTGCTCAAACTCAAGTCTATCAAATTGGGGATGCCATCTAACCATTCTGTCCTCTATAGTCTCCTTCTCCTCCTGCCTTCAGTCTTTCCCAGCATCAGGGTATTTTCCAATGAGTTGGGTCTTTGTATCAGGTGGCCAAAATATTGGAGTTTCAGCTTCAGCCTCAGTCCTTCCAATGAATATTCAGGGTTGATTTCCTTTAGGATTGACTGGTTTGATTTCCTTGCATTCCAAGGGACTCTCAAGAGTCTTCTCCAACACCACAGTTCAAAAGCATCAATTCTTCAGCGCTCAGCTTTCTTTATAGTCCACCTCTTACATCCATACATGACTACTGGAAAACCACAGCTTTGACTACACCAGCCTTTGTTGGCAAAGTAATGTCTCTGCTTTTTAATATGCTGTATAGGTTTGTCACAGTTTTTCTTCCAAGTAGCAAGCAAAATCACTGCACATGGTGATTGCAGCCATAAATTTAAAATATGCTTTCCCCTTGGAAGAAAAGGGCTTTGAGGTCACTGCTAAGAAGCTAAAACATTATCCTGATGGCATCAGGGAAGTATACAAAAGTTTTCAGAAAGAGTGACTTTCAATACTCTCCATTTAATAAGAGAATCTACTAAGTGCCATGGTCAATTCTGTCTCTTGGAAAATGGTAATTTTTGTACCGTTAATATTTCCCACAATTCAAAGTAAGTAAAAGAAACAGAAAGTTCATTAAACCAAAAGACACAATTACGGGGATCTGCTCTGCCACATATTAAAACTTATTTTATATTAAAACAAAATGGTATCAGTGCAGAAACTGTGAGAGCATGTAACAGGCTAGAAACAGATGTGAGTACACAAACGTCTGTAGAATAGATAAGTGTCATTTCAATTCAGTGGGAAAAAGATGATGGCAAGATCACTGGAGAGAAAGGCATTTTTCTATCTTACAGGTTATCACAGAATTAATATCCAATAGGTTAAAATGTAGAAAAAACATGTTTTTTAATTCTTTAAAAGTATTAGACGAAAATAAAGGTGACTCTTTTAATACTCTTGAGATGGGAAAAACTTTCCAAAAATGATACCCGCCCACGCCTATACAAAAATAAATTGCAGAAAATATTAGAGGAAAATAGGTTTGTAATCTTGGGAATGGGGAGGCCTTCCCAAGAAGGGAGAACAGGGGGTCCGAGAAGCCGGAGGGCGCCGCCTGCGGGGCTCGGAGTCGAGGGCTCCCCGCCCCGTGACCCCCGCCCGCCCAGCACCCTCGCCCGCCACCCGCCCGCGGGCGCCGCACTCACCCGCCTGCACAGACAAAGGGCGCCGCGGGCGGCCCCGCCCCCTGACGCCGCAGCCGCCGCCGCCCGTCCCGACCGGGGCGGGAGAAGGTGATGAGGGCCCGGATGCCTGAGCCAATGACGCCCAGTGACGGGGCCCCTGGGGCTGGACCAGCCGCCGGGGCCAGCCAGGCTCTGACGAAAGCCTCCCAGCAATGGCGGCCGCGCCGCGCTGGCTCCGGCTCGGCGATACGCATGCGCCGGCGGTGCCGGGGCCCGACCTCTTCCCACAGGCCGGGCTGGGAACTCCCACCCGCTTCTCCCGGTCGGCTTCTCACCGGAGCCGCGCTATCTACCCGGTCCCAGGCCCCGCTCCCGGCCTCCAGAACTGCGCCTTCAGAGAGGACCCAGGACCCTCCCAGAGCCCTTGACCATCAGAAGCTCCAGCGGGGGCTCCGCGCGGTGCCCTAGGTGACCACACAAGGCGTCGCTCTCCTCAGTCCTGAAATACCGCCCCTTCCCCAATTTTATATTGACGAAACTAAAGATATAGTAATAAGGATTGAATATATAATACAAGTATACTGATGAGAAGAATGGAATTCTTTTAACGGAGATAAAATTGGAATTCGCCAAAAGCGATTGCAAATGCTTATCTGTTAATGCAGGCATTCCGCGGGGAAGGGAGAGACTTCAACACTGTTGGGAAAACGATGTGCACATGCAAAAGAATAAAATTGGACCTTAGACTTAACAGCACATACATAAATTAATTCAAAACGGATCAAAAAACCTAAATGTGAGAGGTAAAATTATAAAACTGTTAGAAGAAAACATAGGATAAATTGGACTTCAATATTTATTTAACACTTAATTCCATCAAAGAACAGTAATAATAGAGTGAAAAGACAATCCACAAAATATTTGAAAATCATTTATCTGATAAGGGATTAAGGTCCAGAATGAACAGAAAATTCCTGAAAGTCAACAACAAACAGGCATCCAGATTTTGAAATGAGCAAAAGGGTACTTCCCTTGTAGTCCAGTTAAGATTCCATGCTCTCATTGCAGGGAGCCTAAGTTCCACCAGTGGTCTGGGGAACTAGATCCCACATGCTACAGCTAAAGATTCACCATACCCCNACGTCCATCGAGTCGGTGATGCCATCCAGCCATCTCATCCTCTGTCGTTCCCTTCTCCTCCTGCCCCCAATCCCTCCCAGCATCAGGGTCTTTTCCAATGAGTCAACTCTTCGCATGAGATGGCCAAAGTATTGGAGATTCAACTTCAGCATCAGTCCTTCCAGTGAACACCCAGGACTGATCTCCTTTAGGATGGACTGGTTCGATCTCAAGAGAACCTAGTTTTAACAGATATTAAAGTCTTAGGGTGTTTTCAAGGCCTAACCAATCTGGGGAAAGGGTAATACTCAACTTTAGCCACAGTCATAGAAGTATAGACCCCTTCTCCTCCTCCCACATGCCCCCACCACGTTAATATTTATAGTTGCTTTTTCCTGGTACATGAGGGCCAAGAAAATGTTACAAGGCATACTAAAAGATAGAAAAGACAATATGAAGAGACAGAGAGAGCAAGCATCAGAACTAGACTCAGATTTGTCAGGGTTGTTGGAATTATCAGACTGTAAATTAAAAAGAAAAATTATGAATATGCTAGGGGGTCTAAGGGATAATCTAGATATGCAAAAACAGATAGGCAATGGAAACAGAGGGATGGGAATCATAACAAAGAACCAAAAAAGAAATGCTAGATAACACAAATCATCGTAACAGAAATGAAAATGCCTTTGATAGACACAGTTGAAGAATTTCTGAGTTTAAGTTTAAGGATATCTCAATAGAAACTACCCAGACTGAATCACGAAGAGGAAAGAAAATTAAAAAGCAGATTATGCAAGAACTGAGGGGTTACTGCAAAAGGTTTAACATACATGTAATAGGAATACATGAGGAACGAAGAGATGTTTAAGGTACTATTGACTAAGAATTTCCCCAAGTCAATGTCAGACAAGCAAGCCACAGATCCAGGAAGCTTGGAGAACACAAAGAAAGGTAAATGCTCAAAAAAATTGCACTTAGGTCTCTTATACTCAAACTGCAGAAAACCAAACTTAAAAAAAATCCTGAAAGAAGCCAGAGGGTAGATAGCTTCCCTGGGGGCTCATGTGAGAACAATCTGCCTGCAACGTAGGGGACTTGGGTTTAATCCCTGGGTTAGAAAGATCCCCTGGAGAAGCAAGTGGCTACCCACTCTAGTATTCTTGCCTGGAGAATTCCACGGACAGAGGAGCCTGATGGGCTACAGTCCATGGGGTCTCAAAGAGTTGGACGTGACTGAGTGACTAATGCTTTCACTTTTTATACAGTGGCAAAGATAAGAATTACATCCAACTTCTCATAAACTATGCAATCAGTAAGAGTGAAGTGATATATTTAAAGTGGTAAGACAAACAATACCCACCTAGAATTCTTAGCCTTGCAAAATTATCCTTCAAAACTGAAGATCACAAACAGGTAGAGCACAGTGGATTTTTAGGGTGGAGAAAATACTCTACTTCATACTATAATAATGAATGCATGTCATTATTTGCTGTTGCTGTTAAGTCGTTCAGTCTTGTCTGACTTTGTGNAGATAGAAAAGACAATATGAAGAGACAGAGAGAGCAAGCATCAGAACTAGACTCAGATTTGTCAGGGTTGTTGGAATTATCAGACTGTAAATTAAAAAGAAAAATTATGAATATGCTAGGGGGTCTAAGGGATAATCTAGATATGCAAAAACAGATAGGCAATGGAAACAGAGGGATGGGAATCATAACAAAGAACCAAAAAAGAAATGCTAGATAACACAAATCATCGTAACAGAAATGAAAATGCCTTTGATAGACACAGTTGAAGAATTTCTGAGTTTAAGTTTAAGGATATCTCAATAGAAACTACCCAGACTGAATCACGAAGAGGAAAGAAAATTAAAAAGCAGATTATGCAAGAACTGAGGGGTTACTGCAAAAGGTTTAACATACATGTAATAGGAATACATGAGGAACGAAGAGATGTTTAAGGTACTATTGACTAAGAATTTCCCCAAGTCAATGTCAGACAAGCAAGCCACAGATCCAGGAAGCTTGGAGAACACAAAGAAAGGTAAATGCTCAAAAAAATTGCACTTAGGTCTCTTATACTCAAACTGCAGAAAACCAAACTTAAAAAAAATCCTGAAAGAAGCCAGAGGGTAGATAGCTTCCCTGGGGGCTCATGTGAGAACAATCTGCCTGCAACGTAGGGGACTTGGGTTTAATCCCTGGGTTAGAAAGATCCCCTGGAGAAGCAAGTGGCTACCCACTCTAGTATTCTTGCCTGGAGAATTCCACGGACAGAGGAGCCTGATGGGCTACAGTCCATGGGGTCTCAAAGAGTTGGACGTGACTGAGTGACTAATGCTTTCACTTTTTATACAGTGGCAAAGATAAGAATTACATCCAACTTCTCATAAACTATGCAATCAGTAAGAGTGAAGTGATATATTTAAAGTGGTAAGACAAACAATACCCACCTAGAATTCTTAGCCTTGCAAAATTATCCTTCAAAACTGAAGATCACAAACAGGTAGAGCACAGTGGATTTTTAGGGTGGAGAAAATACTCTACTTCATACTATAATAATGAATGCATGTCATTATTTGCTGTTGCTGTTAAGTCGTTCAGTCTTGTCTGACTTTGTGACTCTATGGATGCAAATCCTCAGGCTCCTCTTTAATGCAATATTCCCAAGAATACTGAAGTGGGTTGCCATTTTTTTTTTCTCCAGGGGATCTTCCCCATCCAGGGATTGAATCTACATCCCCTGCATTGGCAGGAAGATTCTTTACCACTGAGCCACTAGGGAGGTCCACATGTCATTAGAGACTTGCCCAAACCCAAAGAAGCTACAACACCTAGAGTGAATCCTCTAGGAAGCTATGGTTCTTAGTGATTATAAGGTGTCAGTGTAGGCTCATTAGCTGTAACAAATGTATCTCTTTGGTGAAGAAGTTGATAATGGGACTATATGTGCATGGGGCAGGAGACATATAGGAACTGCCAATGTTTTCATCTAAATTTTTCTGTGAACCTAAAATTGCTCTTAGATAATTGGCTTTCACATACATTGTGCATATTATAATAAGTCCTTAATGAGTAAAACATAGAATTTAAAAGTTAAATTTATCTTTCATAAATTAGAAAAGGATGGTTTTAATTCCCTAGATTTTTGTGTAATGAAGCAGATTTTACATTCTAACCATGAGGCATATTAATTATCTGCTCATTTCAACAGGGAACATCTAATAGCAAATACAATCCTTGGAGAGTTCATTTCAACCCTTCACTTATGAAACTAGTTATATGTGTATATTACTGTGAATTTCTTTGAGATTTCACATTATGTTTAATACCAGCATCCTTAGGGGATAAAATAACAGGACTGTCACATCTGTATTGCGATGAAAATAAACACATGGGAAATATAGAAGAGAAAAACCAGCAGAATGAAGCTTAACTGTGCCTCCTGGAAAGAAAAGCCCATTTTATAGGATGGTTGGACTAACTTATTTCTTCAGCTTATATATTTAAATCTGTGTATCATGTGAGAAAACATGGTATCATTAATGATTATTTGGGCTCTTAATATGAATAGTAAGACTGATATAGCCTCAGTGTCCTGTAGGAAAATGCCCACTTAAAATCAAAGAGTTATTGTGGTGGATGTCCCCTGACACTCAACAATCAGNTGTGACAACGTGTATCATGTGAGAAAACATGGTATCATTAATGATTATTTGGGCTCTTAATATGAATAGTAAGACTGATATAGCCTCAGTGTCCTGTAGGAAAATGCCCACTTAAAATCAAAGAGTTATTGTGGTGGATGTCCCCTGACACTCAACAATCAGAGAATAGGCTAAGACATCCTGCGCTAACCATCCCTCTCATTTATTATGATTTGGTATCATGCCTAGTAAAAAGTTTCAATTTATTCCAATTCTCCACCAGGTTGTGAAGTTACACTCACAATTGAGAATATGTGCTCAAGTTTTACTGACGTTTACACCCAGAATGGACTCAACATGCCAGTATTGGTTGTCACGTTTTGATGAATAGAGGNAGTCCAACTCTCACATCCATACATGACCACTGGAAAAACCATAGCCTTGACTAGATAGACCTTTGTTGGCAAAGTAACATCTCTGCTTTTGAATATGCTATCTAGGTTGTCATAACTTTTCTTTCAAGGAGTAAGCGTCTTTTAATTTCATGGCTGCAATCACCATCTGCAGTGATTTTGGATGTTTTGAAAAATCGCCAAACTGTTTTCCACAGCAACTGTATCAATACATTCCCATCAATAACACATAGGAGTTCCGATTACTCCACATCATTGCCAACACTTATACTCTATTTTTTGAATAGTAGTCATCCTAGTGTCTGTGACTTGGTATTTCATCGCAGTTTAATTTGCATTTCCCTAATGATGAGTGATAGTGATACTGGCATGTTTTCGTATGCCAGTTGAATTCCTTTGCCTATTTTTTTTTTAATATTCATTTTTATTTATTTATTTGGCTGTGTCAGATCTCAGTTGGGGTATGGTGAATCTTTAGCTGTAGCATGTGGGATCTAGTTCCCCAGACCACTGGTGGAACTTAGGCTCCCTGCAATGAGAGCATGGAATCTTAACTGGACTACAAGGGAAGTACCCTTTTGCTCATTTCAAAATCTGGATGCCTGTTTGTTGTTGACTTTCAGGAATTTTCTGTTCATTCTGGACCTTAATCCCTTATCAGATAAATGATTTTCAAATATTTTGTGGATTGTCTTTTCACTCTATTATTACTGTTCTTTGATGGAATTAAGTGTTAAATAAATATTGAAGTCCAATTTATCCTGTTTTCTTCTAACAGTTTTATAATTTTACCTCTCACATTTAGGTTTTTTGATCCGTTTTGAATTAATTTATGTATGTGCTGTTAAGTCTAAGGTCCAATTTTATTCTTTTGCATGTGCACATCGTTTTCCCAGCAGTGTTGAAGTCTCTCCCTTCCCCGCGGAATGCCTGCATTAACAGATAAGCATTTGCAATCGCTTTTGGCGAATTCCAATTTTATCTCCGTTAAAAGAATTCCATTCTTCTCATCAGTATACTTGCATTATATATTCAATCCTTATTACTATATCTTTAGTTTCGTCAATATAAAATTGGGGAAGGGGCGGTATTTCAGGACTGAGGAGAGCGACGCCTTGTGTGGTCACCTAGGGCACCGCGCGGAGCCCCCGCTGGAGCTTCTGATGGTCAAGGGCTCTGGGAGGGTCCTGGGTCCTCTCTGAAGGCGCAGTTCTGGAGGCCGGGAGCGGGGCCCGGGACCGGGTAGTTAGCGCGGCTCCGGTGAGAAGCCGACCGGGGGAAGCGGGTGGGAGTTCCCAGCCCGGCCTGTGGGAAGAGGTCGGGCCCCGGCACCGCCGGCGCATGCGTATCGCCGAGCCGGAGCCAGCGCGGCGCGGCCGCCATTGCTGGGAGGCTTTCGTCAGAGCCTGGCTGGCCCCGGCGGCTGGTCCAGCCCCAGGGGCCCCGTCACTGGGCGTCATTGGCTCAGGCATCCGGGCCCTCATCACCTTCTCCCGCCCCGGTCGGGACGGGCGGCGGCGGCTGCGGCGTCAGGGGGCGGGGCCGCCCNCTTTCGTCAGAGCCTGGCTGGCCCCGGCGGCTGGTCCAGCCCCAGGGGCCCCGTCACTGGGCGTCATTGGCTCAGGCATCCGGGCCCTCATCACCTTCTCCCGCCCCGGTCGGGACGGGCGGCGGCGGCTGCGGCGTCAGGGGGCGGGGCCGCCCGCGGCGCCCTTTGTCTGTGCAGGCGGGTGAGTGCGGCGCCCGCGGGCGGGTGGCGGGCGAGGGTGCTGGGCGGGCGGGGGTCACGGGGCGGGGAGCCCTCGACTCCGAGCCCCGCAGGCGGCGCCCTCCGGCTTCTCGGACCCCCTGTTCTCCCTTCTTGGGAAGGCCTCCCCATTCCCAAGATTACAAACCTATTTTCCTCTAATATTTTCTGCAATTTATTTTTGTATAGGCGTGGGCGGGTATCATTTTTGGAAAGTTTTTCCCATCTCAAGAGTATNTGTTTTCTGTTCCGAGAAGAGGGTGGGAGAGGACTAAGGCTAAATTTGTTGTAGTTGCTGCTTCTGTATCTCTCTGCTCTTTGAGAAATTATAAAACTGCTTTTTTGATTGTTTTAATGAATTCCACCTCCTGCAGTGCTCTGTCTTTATCAATGAACAGTGTGTATGTCTCTTTATAGAGTCCATAGGTCTCTAGGACTGTCTCTTATACACATCTTAACCTATTGGATATTAATTCTGTGATAACCTGTAAGATAGAAAAATGCCTTTCTCTCCAGTGATCTTGCCATCATCTTTTTCCCACTGAATTGAAATGACACTTATCTATTCTACAGACGTTTGTGTACTCACATCTGTTTCTAGCCTGTTACATGCTCTCACAGTTTCTGCACTGATACCATTTTGTTTTAATATAAAATAAGTTTTAATATGTGGCAGAGCAGATCCTGTAATTGTGTCTTTTGGTTTAATGAACTTTGTTTCTTTTACTTACTTTGAATTGTGGGAAATATTAACGGTACAAAAACTACCATTTTCCAAGAGACAGAATTGACCATGGCACTTAGTAGATTCTCTTATTAAATGGAGAGTATTGAAAGTCACTCTTTCTGAAAACTTTTGTATACTTCCCTGATGCCATCAGGATAATGTTTTAGCTTCTTAGCAGTGACCTCAAAGCCCTTTTCTTCCAAGGGGAAAGCATATTTTAAATTTATGGCTGCAATCACCATGTGCAGTGATTTTGCTTGCTACTTGGAAGAAAAACTATGACAAACCTATACAGCATATTAAAAAGCAGAGACATTACTTTGCCAACAAAGGCTGGTGTAGTCAAAGCTGTGGTTTTCCAGTAGTCATGTATGGATGTAAGAGGTGGACTATAAAGAAAGCTGAGCGCTGAAGAATTGATGCTTTTGAACTGTGGTGTTGGAAAAGACTCTTGAGAGTCCCTTGGAATGCAAGGAAATCAAACCAGTCAATACTAAAAAGGAAATCAACCCTAAATATTCATTGGAAGGACTGAGGCTGAAGCTGAAACTCCAATATTTTGGCCACCTGATACAAAGACCCAACTCATTGGAAAATACCCTGATGCTGGGAAAGACTGAAGGCAGGAGGAGAAGGAGACTATAGAGGACAGAATGGTTAGATGGCATCCCCAATTTGATAGACTTGAGTTTGAGCAAACTCTGGGAGTTGGTGAAGGACAGGGAAACCTGGCATGCTGCAGTCCATGGGGTTGCAGAGTTCACCATGACTAAGCGACTGAACAACAACAAAGCCCTTTATGACCTTAATATTGTGTCCTGCTTTGCCTTCCATCCTTGCACTTTATGTTGTAAGCATACCAAACTGCCAGGACAGGACCCAAAACCCTCTGGGGAAAATGCATTAATTAAA